>PVKB01001863.1:0-348886 GCA_004027205.1 Ctenodactylus gundi
CCCTGCACCTTCTCACTGAGATACATCCCCTACCCACTTCTGATTTTTATTTTAAGACAAGGCTCTTGCAGAGTCACTAAATTTCCCAAGCTGGGCTTGAACTCGGAGTCGTCCTGCATCAGCCTCCCAAGCGCTGGGATCACAGGCATGCGCCACCACCACACCTGGCCCAGCCTGCCCACTTGCTGTGAGGAATCGCTCATGCTTCTGCCCCTCAGCAGCTACCATGGTCCCTACATGGTAATTACTGTCCCTGTCAGCCAGTGTTATCCCCGCACCCTTCCAGTTCAGGCCGCAGGCTGCCAGCCAGTGTAGCGCGGGAGAACATTAGGGGGTGTGGTGACGTCACCCCTATAATAAAGAGGCGTCCCCCGCCCGTGAGGCTGTATTTTCCTGTGGCCTTGGGAGAGGTCTGTGTCATTTGGGCTGGCAAGATGAGACGCTGAGGAGTCTTCCTGCAGGACGCACAGAGGGCCTTTCCTGGCCCTGCTAGAATATCCGCTCTCATCAGGAATTTACCTTTGGAGGTCCTTTCCTAAACAGCCCCTCGCTGCCCCTGACCAGATTTGGGACTTCTGGAAGGACACCTGGCTGCATATGTAGCTGGGGCACTGCTGTTCCACTTAGTGTTCTCTTTGGGAGAAAATCCAAAGGCTGAGTCAGTACAGCGCCTCAATGAGGGGTCGAACCTGCTGTGGGTGTGGCTGTGGCAGGGCCAATGGGTGTGCCAGCCACCGCAGCAGGAGTGTGGACTCGAGGAGCAGGGCCCCCGACTTCCGGAACCCGCGTGAAAGCTCCAGAAACAGGGGCCGGGACCGCGACCTCGAGGTAAGACTTCACCGAGGAAATTCTGCGCGCCGCTGGTTTTTTCCCTAGTATTTGTTCAATAATGTTTGACTATGCGGTACGCAGTTGGGACCTCATTAGTGTCTATTACTATTAGGTGTGTTAGTTGTGGCTAGCCAGATATTGCTGTCTCATATATCTGAAGTATCCTGGCTGGCCAGAGAGTGAGGGAGAGAGAGAGAGAGTGGGTGTGTGCGCGCATGCTGGGGATGGAGCCCAGGGTCTTCACACTGAGCTACATCACCAGCCCTTTTTTTCAATTTTGTTTCTTGAGACAGCATCTTGCTACACTGCTAAATGAGCCAGGCTGGACTTGAACTTATGATCCTTCTGCCTCAGCCTTCCAGAGGGCTCAGCTGTTCATCTGTTACTTAGTGACCCCTCTCTCTCACACATACACATTCATAACTTTTTTCAGTTGGTTAGGGTTTAATTAGCCTGTTAAACAGGTGCTGCTAAGCCTTCCTCCCCCCTCCACGCACACACATACACACACACAGCAGTTCACGGGGCTGGGAGGATAGCTCTGAGGTTAAAGCCCTTGCCGAGCCTGCACCAGGCCTTGGGTTCGATTCCCCAGCACCACATAAAAATTACCTGGTCACGGTGGAGCACACCTATAAACCCAGCACTCAAGAGGCTGAGGCGGGAGGATGGCCGTGAGTTCCCTGAGTTCCAGGCCAACCTGGGCTACATATGGCGTTCAAGACCAGCTTGAGCTTCCAGCCCTGAGAGAGTGGTGTAAAGGGAAGAGCAGCTATAAGCAGCTACTTTGTTCCCTCTGGGCCAACTCCCTCGGGCAGGCCTTGGCACCTGAGCTCTAACTTCCCTGCTAGATGCTGAAGAGTCGGGTCCTCAAGGATCTGCACGAGGGGGCGCGGCTCAGGTCTCCCGTGGGAGCAGATCTGACCTGGGAGGTGCAGAGGGCCGTGAAATTCTGCCGTGCTGTGCAGTGCTAGTGTCTGGCGCCAGGCCTCCAGGCATCCTGCGGCCTTGCTGCCAGCCAGAGCGCCCCTAAGTCACTAAGTGCCTGCTCACCTACCCTCCTTTCTCTCAGCCTCGGGCTGGTCTCTTCATCTCTTCGCTTTGTTAAGGTCACGGTGGCCCTGGAGCCACTGGCGGGAATGTGCGTTACGTGTCAGCCCCTTCGGTCAAAGCCCGCCTCCTCAAAGTGGGCAGTTTCTTTTGTGCACTGGGGATAGACCTGGCCTGCATCTTCAGCCCTTTCTAAATTTATTTATTTATTTATTTATTTATTTATTTATTTATTTATTTATGTTTTGAGACAAGATCTCACCAAATCCCTAAATCACCCAGGCTCAGTTCAAACTCAATATACCCCTGCCTCCGCCTTCCGGGGCAGTGGGATGACACACCATGCCTGCCCCATAAGCTTCTGGTGTCTTTTTTTTTAACCTCTCAGAGTACTGATTAGAATCTAACCCATAATTTAAATAAATAATTACCTTTAAAATATATGTGCAACATATGTTTGCATGTATCCTATATATATGTATATTTGTGTGTGTGTATGTACACATAAGCACACTTAATGTAAGGGCAGGCTGGTTATCCCAGCATGCAGGGAGGCAGAGGCAGGAGGATCCCAAGCTCAAGTCCGCCTTGGGAATTTAGGGACTTAGAAGCTTTGACCTGCCTTGGCCTGTGCACTCTTCGGGAAGCTTGAGTCAAATACCAACTGTACAGAGGTCAAAAAGTCACAGTGCACAGATTCCCAGTCCTTTCTAATTATTCGTTAATTATCAACTATCAGAGGGCATTTAAAATAATTTTCAGACAGGAATGTGGAAGACAATGCCCAGAAGAGCACAGGGAGGCCCAGCGGGTGGCACAGGCCTATAATCCCATCACTCAGGGAGGCTGAGGCAGGAAAATTCCAAGTCTGAGCCCAACCTGGACAATTTAGCAACTTAGCGAGACCCTGTCTCACGTCAGCAGTAAAGGGCTGGGGTGTGGCTCTGCAGTTAAAGCCCTTGCCCATCATGTGCAAGGCCCTGGGTAGGGTGGTGCACACCAGTAATCCCAGCGCGGGGGGTGGGGTGGGGGGGGTGGGGGGACTGAGGCAGGAGGATTGTCATGAATTCAAGGCCAACCTGGGCTCCGTAGTGAGTTCAAGACCATTCTGGACTACAGAGTGAGGCCTCATCTCAAAGGAAAAAATATCAAATAAATAATAAAAAGGGCTGTGGAGGTGACTCAGAACAAAGGCTCTGTGTTTAACACCCCCCAAAATACCACAGGAAAACTAAAATGTGTTCCCAGAAGCCAACAGATAGTTCTAATAATTTTTTTGAGACAGGGTCTCTCTCTGTGGCCCAGGCTGGTCCTAAAAATTCTATGGAAACCAGGCTGGCCTTGGATTCACAGTAATCCTCGTGCCTCAGTGTCCTGAGTGCTGGGATTACAGGTGTGCACTACCATGCCCAGCTTATGTGGTGCTGGGGAATCAAACTTAAGTACTTCGCACTTACCTAAGGGCTTGATAGGCAAGCACTTTAACTGCTGAGCCATTCCTCCAGCCCCAACAAACCCTTTAAAGATTTAAAAATGTGCTACATAAATATCTTTATGTGGTGCTGGGGGATCAAACCCAAGCCTATGCTTACTAGGCGAGAGCTCTAACCACTGAGCATGCCCAGCCCTTGTTTTTGATTTGGTGACAGGATCTCTTTAAGTCACTCAGACTACTCAGGCTTGGGTCACATTGGTGGTCCCCCTGTCTAGGTGTCCTCGAGTACTATTCCGGGGCCAGTTGAGAGGCCACGCCAACGGAAGTATAGTGGTTGGCTGGGAAGGGTACAGAGAGGAGCTGTAGGAAGTAGGATTATTATTATTATTATTACTATTCTTACAGGAGTGTCAAGTAGGATCTAGTGTTTAAATTCAGGCAAAGAAATGGCTTTAAGGTCTCGGGGAGAACAGTTATTCCATAATAAGTAAAATACTTCTGAGACAGGGTGCTACTGTCCCTGGGGTGAGGGGAGAGTTGGGTGCAGGGAAATGGGCTGTGGAAAGCAGGCGGGAGGGGGCGGGATGTCAGGAACAGGCCAGGTGGCTGCTGCCGCCCTGGGCCTTGGATGAGGTCATGAAACTAGAAGACAGATTGCCGGGTCACACGAGTGCAAGGGGACGGAACGAGGAGATTTTAAGATTCTTTTACATTCTGAGGATAGGAAAATGGTGCTCCTAGTAGCAAGGGAAATTCTCCGTGGGGGCTCCATGGTAGAGGACCTGCATAGGGTGTGCAAAAGAAAGAGAATGAGAGAGAGAGAGAGAAAGAGAGAACGAATAAGCAAGCTGGACCCAGTGGCAATACAGACCTGTGATCCCAGCACTCTGGGAGGCTGAGGCAGGAGGATCAAAAGCTTAAGCCCATTTGGGGCAACTTAGAGACCCTATCCCAGAACTAAAACTAAACACATGGCTTTGGGATGAAACTCAATGAAAAGGCCCTGGGCTGGATCCTAACACCACAAAGAAAAAAGAAAGGAAAAAAAGCTGACAGTAACATAGTAAGTTAAAAAAAACTGGAAAGTTTTGGGGGAGAGTGGAGGAGAGAACACAGGGAGCAGTGCAAGGCAATGGATTTGAAATATCATTAGAAGAAAGAGGCTGAAGAATTTCAGAGTTTTTGTTTGGTTGGTTTGGGTTTTGGGAGGAGGCACTTGTCTGGGCCATGAAGGTCAGGGTTCGTTGGGCAGCCAAAGCTGCCGTGATCTCCTATGGCTTTGATTTCTCAGAGTGGCAGTGCCATCTGTCCACCCCTGAAACACGACTGTGTCCTGCCCGATGCATATGCTGTCTTCCCCAAATCTTCCCCAATCTCTGCAGATGCTGTTGCTCTGAGTTCTTCAGGTCTGTCCTACGTTGGAGCAAGGGCTCTTCTGGAACTGCATAGGATGGCGGCCATCTGTCTGTCTGTCCTAGAGTGTTGGTTTTATTTTTGGTTTTTGAGACAAGATCTCACTTTGCATCCTGGGCCTGAACTCACTATGTAGCTTAGGCTGGCCTTGAACTCACAGCATTCCTTCTGCCTCAGCCTCTGGAGTGCTGGATCACAGGTGTGTGCCACCAACCCAGGGCTTTTTTTTTTTTTTTTTTTTTTAATGTGGTGCTGGGGAATTGAACCCAGAGCCCTGTGCGCAGTAGGTGAGCACTCTACCTGCTGAGCTACACTGCCAGTGTTGGCTGTGAGTGCTGAATGAATGGTGGGAGACTTCTGATGGATGTGTCAGTGTGACCGAGGAATGACACACCCCACAAGTAGAAAACAAAGCAAAATCCCTGATATGGTGGCACATGCTTGTAGTCTCAGCACTTTGGGAGGCTGAGGCAGGAGGATGGCAGGTTTGAGGCCAGCGTGGGCAACATAGAAAGACTCTGTCTCAAAGTAAATGATAAAAAGGGCCAGGCTCAATGCCGAGCATTGCCACACATCCGACAAACATCTGATTAATCAGTAACACAAAAGAAAAGATTCCAGGACTGGGTGAGGAGGAGACAGGCGATAGGCAACTGAGGCCGCCCGAGCAATCTGTAGTTGCCAGTGGTGACAGGAGTAGAGACCAATGGGAAGCAGGATCCAGAGCAGGAGCCCGGGATTGGCTGGGCTGGACTGATTCACAGGCTGAAGGAAGGGCTGCGGGCTCAGGTGGCCACTCAAGGCACTCAGGAGCAGGTGAGGGCTGGGGCCCCCGCTCAGCCTAGAAAGCGCGCAGTCTCTGGATCAATTCCCCAGCATCACGTAGGCCAGAGGTGGTGGTGCACACCTGTAATCCTAGCCCTTGGGAAGCTGCAGCAGGAGGGTTGCTGAGGGTTCGAGGCCAGCCTGAGTCACATGCTGAGTTCAGGAGTAGCCTGGACTCCCATGTGAGACCCTGTCTCAAAGAAAAACAAAAAGGAGCTCGTGCTGAAGTTCTGCTTTCCTTTGTAGAGAAGGAGGTGATGTTGCTACCAGGTGTGGTGAGGGAGAATGGCCGTGTGAGAGGGGGCAGTTGGGAGCTGCCACCTGCAAAGTGCCCACAGCTGCCACGGGAGCCAGGAGCAGGTAACCCCTGTGAGCCCATGGTCCATCCGTGTGCAAAATAGCGCCTGCCCATTGTGGTGCCTGTGTCCAGTGTGACCTCACAATTCCCAGCCCAGAGAGGTGTCGTGTACCCCACAGCAAACACGAAGGTGTGACAGCGGGTGATGTGCACAGAATGATTCTTGTCTTGGTTCTTCCATGAATGAGCACGTGATTGTCCCAGGACTAAGAACATAACCTCTAGCCACGCCTGATGGTGGCTCGCACCTGTCATCCCAGCACTCTGGAAGGCTGAGGCAAGAGGATGGCAAGTTCAAGCCCAGTCTGGGCAGCTTAGTGACGTAGTAAGACCCTGTCCCAAAACAAAATGAAAACAGGTGGGCTGGGACACAGCTCGGCGTGGAGACACTGGGTTCCACTTCCAGGGCTGCAAAAAATGTGCCCTCCTTCGTAGTGACGTTATCACCTTCGCCGACAGCAGTGACCTGCACCCCACGTGTCACTACCAGGTGGTTTCTTGGGGTTCGGGTGCTCGCTTCCTCCCCTGTGACACAAGCCGCAGGAAGCGGAGTGTCTCCCACCGCAGCCCTGGCACATACCCGGTGGCGCTCGGGGAGTAGTCCGCGGGTGGATAGATAGGTCTCCATCTCCGCCGTGTTCAGCCTCACTTCCCGCGTGAGTTGGTTCTTGTGGACTGGGCACAAGCTGGGTCAGATTTGTATTTTGGTTTGGTTTATTAATATTGACATGGAGAGGATGTGGCTTCTCTGTAACTGCAGGAATCAGCCAGCCCTGAGTGGCTTTTTTTTTTTTTTTTTTTTTTTTTTGAGACAGGGTTTCACTCTGTAGCCCAGGCTAGTCCTGGGCTCACCCTGTAGCCCAAGCTGGCCTTGCACTCACAGCAGTCCTCCTGTCTCAGCCTCCTGAGTGCTGGGATGACAGGCATGTGCCACCACGCCCAGCTCATGTAGGGCTGGGGAATCGAACTCACGGCCTTGCACTTGCAAGACAAGCACTTTAACTGCTGTGCCATTCCTCCAGCCCTTCTTTCCTTTTTTATTTATTTATTTATTTTTTATTTTTAATTTTTGGAGACAGAGTCTCACTCTGAAGTCCAGGCCGGTCTTGAGCTTACTATGTGGCCCAGCTTGGTCTGGAACTCACAGCAGTCCTCTTGCCTCAGCCTCCCAAGTCCTGGGATTCACAGGCCTGCATCAATAAGCCTGGCTAATTTTTATGTGGCGCAGGGGAATAGAACCCAGAGCCTTGTGCACGCCAGGCCAGTGCTTCGACCACTCAGCTGTGCTCTCAGCCCTATTATTATTTTTTATTGGGGCAGGGCCTCCCAGAATTGCTGAGTTGCGTCCCAGGGCTTGGGATCCCCCTGCCTCAGCCTCTCAGAATGCTGAGTGTAGAAGTTTGCAGATCAGCCCCCTTGCTCATTACAAGTATCTTTTGTAACAAACAGCCGGTGCTTTTTGTGAGGAGGTAGGTTAGTGACCCCAGCTTCGGCCGCTCTGCCCTGGACCCCAACGCTGCCCCGGCGACATTAAGCTGGGCACCGGGGCAGGCCTTCCCTGGGGACAGGAAACTGCCTCCGCCTACAGAGGTGGGTCCCCTCTCCCAGGTCTGTCCCACGGCAGCCAGGCAAACACTACGGGGACACACGCAGAGGAATTCAAAACAACTCGCACCTGCCCTTCTGCCGGACCTTGCTAGCGAGTCAGACGCTGACCCGATGCTCGTGGAGCCTCACAAACGTGAAATTAGGGGCCTCGCCCGGACCCTTGTCCGGGAGCCACAGCCCGGCCATGCTGACTGTCACGTGCTGTAATTAACCCCAGGATGGCCCAGTCCAGCCATCCGCTCCGCACTGGCATGTGCAGTCACTAATTAGCCTGGATCCTTGTCACGATCCTGGCTTTGCCAATAAGGAAAGGCAAGGCCATCAGGGCTGGGCTCTGGGCTGCATGGCAAGAATGCTTTTCTTTTTCTTTTTCTTTTTCTTTTTCTTTTCTTTCTTTCTTTTTTTTTTTTTTTTTTTTTTTTTTTTTTTTTTTTTTTTTTTTTTTGGAGACAGGCTCAGGCTCTGTAGTCCAGGCTGGTCCTGAACACATTGTGTAGCCCAGGCTGGCCTTGAACTCACAGCAATCTTCCTGCCTCAGCCTCCCCAGGTGCTGGGATGACAGGCGTGTGCCACCATGCCCATTTATATGGTGCCGGGGAATGAACCCTAGGTGAGCACTCCCACCCCTGAACTACTCTCCTGGCTATTTTTAAGTGAAGCACGTTAGAATTTGTGCTTAGCCTGAGCTACGTTTCCTGTGCTGTGCTGTTGCTCTAGTGTCTGACCACTGCACACAGCCAAGTGGCGGTCGCCGTGTACAGGGCCCAGCCCCACGTGCGGTACTTAATTGCTTATTGGGCCTGGGGATGGAACTCAGGGCCTTCCCTCTGTGCCACATCCCAGCCCAGTTTTTGGTTTTGATTTTGAAACAGGGTCTCACCAAGTTGTTAAGTTACCCAAGTTGGGCTCAAACTTGCCATCCTGCTGCCTCAGCCTCCCAAAGTGCCAGGATGACAGGTGACAAGTGGCATGGGGGTCTGAGAAGGGAGGAGGTGGCCACTGGGCTACTTCAGTCCCTCAGCCCCCGCCTTCCTCTCTCCCTCTTCACTGGTAGCTCACCAGGCCCCACTGCACCAGACACTCAGGTTAGCAAGACCCCGTCGACCTGCATGACAGGAGGGAGGGCTCTTTGGTGCACCCTGTCCTGTATGCTCAGTCGCACTTAGGAAGGGCGGCTTATGGAGACTGTGAAAGCCTCTCCTTCACTAGACTGTTCTGACGAGTCAAAAGGCCCCTGGCTCGGGCCCGTTTCCAAGCCACGCCTACGCTGCATCCACGAGGCAGTCCATATGGCTTTTCTTCTGTGCAGAGGAAGAAAATACCACAGCAGCCTGGGAACACTTTTGCAGACATAATCGGCTTTACATTTTTCATCAGAAGTAGATTCTGGGCCGGGGGCATAGCTCAGTGGTGAGAGCGCTTACCTAGCAACTACAAGCCCCTGGGTTCCATCCCCCAGCGCCACAGAAAAATTAGCCAGGTGTGGTGGCACACCCTGTAATCTCAGCACTCGGGAGGCTGGAGCAGGAGGATTGCCATGTGCTGGAAGCCAGCCTGGACTATACAGTGAACTCAGGACCAGCCTGGCCTACACAGTGGGACCGTCTCAGAAAAGAAAAAAACGAAACGAAGAGTGAGAGTGTGTGTGTGCGTGTCTGTGTCTGTCTGTGTGTGTGTGTGTATGTGTTTATGTGTGTGTGTGTGAGAGAGAGAGAGAGAGAGATACTGGGGATGGAGCCCAGGGTCTTCCCATTGAACTATACCCATAGTCTGTTTTTTATTTTTGATTTTGAGACAGGGTCTCCCTAAATCACTAAGTTGCCCAGGCTGGACTTGAACTTGGATTCGTCCTGCCGCAGCCTCCCAGAGTGCTGGGATGGCAGGCCTGTGACCCCACACCCATCGTGGATGTGTTGTTGCTAAGCACATGTTGGTCTGTTTTCATCTGCACCAGCCACAAGATAGATCTGTCTTTGGTGCGCCAAAATCAATCTGCCTTGCCGGAGGAGTTGATGGGGGATTCTGTCTTCATGAGTCAAGTACTGCTTGCCTGGGAGGAAAGAGAATAGAGGCATTGGCCAAACTGGATGGTGACCAAGGGGCTGCTGTGGAGAGGGACGGAACAGCACAAAGGAAACAGTGTCTTGTGATGTATCTGTGGTCATTTTTAAAAAATATATATATATATACACACACACATATATACATATATATGTATATATATGTATGTGTGTGTGTGTGTGTGTGTGTGTGTGTGTGTGTGTGTGTGTGTGTGTATATATATATATATATATATTTTCACTCAGCCAGGGCCAGGTGCACAAGGCTGTGGTCTTGGCACTCTGGGAGGCTGAGGCAGGAGGATTGTAGTTGAAGTGCAGCCTGGGCAATTTGGCAATTTAGGGAGATTCCATCTCAAAATAAACAATGAGCGAGGGATAGAGCTCAGTGCGAAGGACCCAAGCTTTATTTCTAGCACCATCGAAGCAAAACAAAACAAAGCAAAACGACTTCTCCCTTTCTTACATCTTTCTTTTACTTTTTTTTTTATGGTTTGGTTTTCTCACACTAGAGAAACCGTGGAATGTTTAACCCTGTGTGCCTGGCTCACTGGCTAAGCATGGTGGCCTCGATGAACCCTCCAAGTGGTTCAGATTCATCTTTCCGCATGGCATCTTCTTCATCCGTTCGTCTGTCGATGGACACATCGGCTGCTTCTAAGATTGAGCTGTTATAAATCGTGCCATTGTACGCGTGGGTATTGTTATCTGTGTCACACTTTGGAGAAGATCCCCAGAAGCATAGCTGGGTCGAATGGGATATACATTTTCAGTTTTTTGAGGAATTGCCATACTGCTCTCCATAATGGTTGTACCATCTCAAAGTCCCACCAGCTATGTTTTTTCTCTTTTTATGTGCTTTTCACTGATTCTTTAAACCAAAATACATGTTTTCTTTTGCTTTGTTTTGTCCCTTCCCCTAGCTCCCTTAGTACTGGAGACTGACCCCCAGGTCATTTGCACTGATCTACAGTCTCTGCTCTTTGTGAATTTATAATTTGAAGACAGGATTTCACTAAATTGCCCAGGCAAGGCTCAAGTTTGTGGTTCTTCTGCCTCGACCTCTCTCAGTGCTCAGGTGACGGGTGTGGACCACCATACCTGGCTTCCTAACGGTTTTTTAACTTTCTTTTTGATACTGGTGATTGAGCCCAGGGCTGTACCCTGAGCTATATCTGGAGCCCATATTTTTAGTTTTGATTTTGAGACGGGGTCTCACTGAGTCACTAAGTTACCTTTTACCTTCTCACCCACTCAGGAGCCTCAAGTCCCCTTTCCCTCTCTACAAAGTCCATCTCCTTGCGTTCTTCCATGTCTCTTACATTTTTGTGGTTTGTCATATTAGGGAAACATGATATTTACCTCTCTGGGTCTGATTCATTTCATTAAGCATGATGGTCTTGAGGTGCATCCATTTTTCTACAAGTGACTCAAACTTGACATTCTTTACGGCAGAGTAGTACTCCACTGTGTGTATGTACCGCATCTTCTTTATCCAGCCCTCTGTATTTGGGCAAGTTGGCTTCTTCCGAGATTTGGTCATTGTAAATTATACTGCTATAAACATGGGCATGCCTGGAGATGATACTCCTCTTGATTGTAATTTTGAGGGGCTGGTTGTCCGGATCTTTTGTGAATTTTTTAGGAACTGTCCAGTGAGGCAGGAAAATTCCTCATGAATTTTTCAAGACCTCAGGGTACTCCTTCCTACACGCCACGTAAGGGCCCTCCTGTCCAGCAAAGGAAAATTGCTCATGAATCATCTGCCTTCCCATCACTCCTGGGAAACTGGACTGGGATGAAATAGCCAAATCATTAAAATTAAAAAAACAAGAAGAAAAAGAAGGGACGAGAAAGTGAGGTGTCTGGTTTGGTTTTGCTGTGTGAGTGCGAGGAATGGAGCCGAGAGCCTTCGTGCTGAGCTATATCCCCATCCTTTTAAAAATTTAACTATATATCTTGCTCCCTGATCCAGCCTGGTCCTGAACTCACTGTGTAGCCCAGGCTGGCCTCACACTCATGGCATCCCCCTGTCTCAGCCTCCCCAGAGCTGGGATTACAGGCATGTACCACCATGCCTAGCTAATTTAACTGTGGTGCTGGGGAATTGAACCCGGGGCCTTGCACATGCGAGGCAAGCACTTCAACCACTGAGCTATGCCCCCAGCCCCATTTTATATATCTATATCTATACATATAGATATAGATAGATAGATAGATAGATAGATAGATAGCTTTTTTTTTGAGAGAAGGTCTCACTAAGTCACACAGGCTGGGCTTGAATTTGCCACCCTCTGTCTCAGCCTCCCAGAGTGCTGAGATTACAGACTTGCACCAGTGCCCCTGGCTGACAAGGAGTCCTTTTGTGACCCCACCTTTCCTTTAGACTTGTCTTTTGGAAAGGATTTTCTGCCCAGGTTTTCCCCAGATCTCCCCCTGCTCCTGGGCTGGGACGGAACCACAGAGTTTGGGAGCAGGAGGGGCGGGAGCTCCTTAGCAGTGGCTTGAAGAAAGGGGCTTTTCTTTTGCACCCATTCAGAAGGCGGAAGGCGTGTGTACAGGCCGGGTTCCTGCCCCCCAGGGCAGGGGAGCCCAGCAGAAGTCCCCATCCCTGGCACAACAGACAAGGGTGGTGCAGCTCCAGGTCCTCTGGCATCAAGCCCGATGCCAGCCCAAATGCCAGGCTGTGCCTCTGAGCTAGAATGCTCTCATCTGCTGGGAGGAGGACTTCCGCATCACCACCACTACTGTAGGCATTTTATGTATTTTTTTAAAATTATTTGTGGTACTGAGGATCTAACCCAGGGCCTTCCCACTGAGCTACATCCCCAGCCCATTTTGTTCAGTTTTTTGTTTAGAAACAAGAACTCGCTCTATAGTCCAGGCTGGTCCTGAACTCACTATGTAGCCCAGACTGGCCTCAAACTCACAGTAATCCTCCTGCCTCAGCCTCCTAAGTGTGGGGATTCCAAGCATGCACCACCATGCCCAGCTTATCTTCATATAGTGCTGGGGATTTGAACCCAGAGCCTTGTAAACACTTTAACCACTGAGCTATACCGTCAGTTCCCTATTTCTTTCTTTTTAAAATTTTTTAATTTTTGAGACAATGTCTTGCTAAGTTGCCCAAGCGGGGCTGGAACTTGCAGTCCTCCTATCTCAGCCTCCCAGAGTGCCGGGATCACAGGCCAGTGCCAGGCTGTAGGTTTAGAAGACCTCAGGGTACTCCTTTCTGCACGCCATGTAAGGGCCCTCAGGTGACGAGCGAGCACCCACAGTAAACAACTCGATGGATGTGTGTGCGCTTCTTTAGTACTGAGACGATTAGATCCATCTCATCTCTCCTTTGAGCCCTTAATTCCAATTATTTCTGAAGCCAATACCAGCCAGCAAGTATGGTTTAGGCTGCGGCTGATGATGGCTCTGGCCTAGAGACAGACGTCGGAGCTGAGGGAGATGTTTCATGCTGCGAGCAGCTGCCAGCAGCTGCCATGGGGGAACAGGTGCCTGCCGGCGTGTGGCCCCACATGGATCAGTGGGAATCAGGCATGTCTTCTATCCCCCACGCGCTGTGGCTGGGGCCCCACCGCCTCTGCTTGGGTACTGTCAGCAGGGTTGTCTGGTTGTCTGTGCACCCCAAGTTCCTGCGTACGTCTTCCTCACAATGTGATCAGATTACAGAGAGGGGGTGGGCCCACTGGCACACACTGTCACCCCAGCACTTTGGGAGGCTGAAACAGGAGGATCACAACTTAGAGCCCAGCCTCGGTGCCTTTACAATATCCTGCCTCCAAATAAAAGTCAAGGCCTGGGTTGGAGCTCAGGCATAGAACCCTGGACTGGCAAGCACAAGGCCGGGCCCCGTTTCCCAGCACCAAGTGAGCCAGGCATGGTGGCAAGGCCTGCAATCCCAGCACTCTGGAGGCTGAGGCAGGAGGGTTGCTGTGAGTTCAAGACCAGCCTGGGCTACACAGTGAATTCAGGACCAACCTGAGCTATGGAGCAAGAACCTGTCTCTAAAAATGAAAAATTAGGGCTAGAGGAATGGCACACCAGTTGAAGTGCTTGCCTTGCAAGCACAAGGCCCTGAGTTCAATTCTAACACCATGTGAGAGCCAGGTGCAGTGGCACATGAGACCCTGTCTCAATAAATAAATAAATAGATAAAGGGGCTGGGGATGCAGCTCAGCATGAAGGCTGTCAATTCGATCCCCAGTACCACCTACCCCCCCACCCCCCATACCCAGCTGCCCCGCTCTCCCACCTGGAGACAGCCCTGGGAGGAGGAGACAGGAAAGTGGACTCAGGACAGTCACCAACTCGTGGCTTTCCTCTTAAAGTTGGTGCTGCTGCAGCATCCGGGGAGGCCGGCTGGACTCTACCTAGGCCCACACGTGCTACCAGAGGAGCTGGGCCTGGGGGATCGTGGATGCTCAGTAAATGCTGGGAGGAATATAGTTCTGACGGGGGCCATGCCAAGAACACACACTGTACTGGAGTTCATCTCTGCCCATCATGTGGGCGTCCGCCTCCGAGGCGTTTCAGACTGTCGGTGATCACGCGCACGTGCTCTCCTGCAGACGGCAGTAACTAAGACGTGCAGGCTTCACCACACTCTGTAGTCGCGTGTCTCCAAAGTTATTTTTGGCGCCAGGGACTGGCTTTACGAAAGACATTATTTCCACGGACCGAGGTGGGTGAGTTGGCCCTGGTGAGTTGGCGCTGGCACCCCCACCCCGGCTCCCCCGCTGATCAGGCATTAGAGTCCCACAGGAGCGTGCAGCCGAGACCCCGTGCATGTGCTGTTCTCAGCCGGCGCACGCTCCTGTGGAATCTAATGCTGCTGACGATCTGATGGGAGGTGGAAGCCAGGTGGTAAGGGGAGCAAAGGGGCGGCTGTAACTACAGGTGAAACTCCCCATTCCGCCCTGCGGGTCGCCGCCTCTGTGTAGCCCATGTCCGGTGGGAGGTTGGGGATGCTTGGGTATGGATCTCTGACTTCCTCTCTGTTAAGACTGTTTCTTCCTCCTCCTGCTCCTCCTCCTCTTCTTTATTTTTGAGACAGGGTCTCTGCAGCCCAGGCAGTTCCTGAACTCACTATGGAGCCCAGGCTGGCCTTGGACTCACACAATCCTCCTGCCTCAGCCTCCAGAGTGCTGGGATGACAGGCATGTGCCACCACACCTGGCTTATGTGGTGCTTGGAATCGAACTCAGGTACTTAGCACTTAGTAGGCAAGCACTTTAACCACTGAGCCACTCCTCCAGCCCGAGAAATGTTTCTTCTGTCCTTTGTGCATTCCCCGTGTTAGATGACCCTCTCAAGATGGACCCCTACCTCAGTCCCTGTAATAACTTTTTAGACGCTTAAGTGAAACTGAGCAGAAAGAATTTCTTTTTTCTTTTGGTACTGGGGTCAAGCCCAGCGCCTTCACATGTGAGCTGCATTTCCAATTCATTGCTATTTTTTGATTTGGAGACGGTGTCATGTCATACTCGGCTCAAACTTGCGATGCTCCTGCCTCAGCCTCCCAGGTTGCTGGGGATACAGGCCTGTGTCACCCAGCCTGGGCAGGAGAATTTCATTTTAACATTCTGTTGCACATGTACAGAGAGGGATATTTACCTCTGCTGCTGTCTCAGCCCGTGCGGCTTCTACAACAAAATGCCACAGGCTGGGTGCTTCTAGGCAGTAGGAATGTGATTCCCACAATCCCGGGGGGTGGGGAGTGGGAGCCGGACTCGGGGTGCGGCAGGGCTGTGTTGGGAGGGCTCCACTGGCTGCCTGGATCTCACCTGCAGAGAGCAGAGTGCCAAGTGACCTCTGCTGCTGCTCTTACCAGGGCACTAATCCCACTAATATGGGTGCCACCCTCGTGACCTAGTCACACCCACGTCCTGCCGCCACCATGTTTTGGGGTGGAGTTTCAACACAGCACAAACATTAGTTCGTAACACCTGCTTATTATCTTACATTGTTTTGATTTGGTGAAGCTGGGTAGAACATTAATAGTAAATTTGTTTTTTCTCCTCACCACTTAAGAAATTTTCATTGAAACAATTTTATAATCCAAATTATATAGGTAGCCCAGTCTGGCCTCGAACTCACAACAGTCCTCCTGCCTCAGCCTGCAAAATGCTGGAATTACAGTCATGTCCCATACACCTAGCTCATGTGGTGCTAGGGAATCAAACCCAAGGCCATGGGCTTGCTATGCAAATGCTCTAACCACTGAGCGACTGCCCAGCCCCACAATTGCAAAATTTTAAAAAGGAATCTTTAAAATTTTTGTGCTTTCCTGAAAATTGTCATTGTTGTTGTGGGAGGGAGGGCTTTAGGGTGGAACCCAGGACTTTTGCACTAGGCTACATTCCCAGCCCATTGTTTGGTTTTGATTTTGAGCCAGTCTTGCTAAATTGCTCAGGCTGGGCTCAAACTTGTAATCCTCCTGCCTCAGCCTCCCAGAGTGCTAGGATTACAGGACTGCAGCACAGACCCAGCTCTGCTGAAAAGTCTTTTCCTAGGTTCTACAAACATTAATCTGTTTTTATATCTTACGATTTTTGTGAGTTTTTGTTTTCAAATCAAGCCATTAAATCAAGTCATTAGGGAATAATAGCCTTGCTTGGGAAGTCTGGTATTTGCTCAGTGCTTAAGGTTCAAAGTTTCCTTTAGTTTTGAATTTTACATTTTACAATTTTTCCCTAACATTTAAAACTTTTTGATGTTTAGAGATTTTTCTCTGCTGAAGCAAGAGTTTCCTTTTATGTCACCTGATTATTTTAGGCAGCGGGGACCTGGTAGCCCCATCCACGTCTGCCTGGGCAGCGTGGTCAGCCCAAGCTGGTGGCACAGCTGTGGCCTCAGCAACCTGAGAATAGAAAGTCTCAGATGACCCCGGAGGGTGACGCAGCTCTGAGGGTCCATCTCCAACACAACAGGGAGAGTTTATGAACAAGAGCAGTGTGTACAGGCCTGCAGTCTCAGCACTGTGGGAGGCTGAAGCAGGAGGATCCCAGGTGCAAGCTCAGCTGGGCACTTTAGCAACTTGGTAAGACATTGTCCCAAAATTAAAAATAAAAATGATCTGGGGATGTAGCTCAGTGAGAAAACCCTGGGCTCGATCCCCAATATCTCAGAGAGAGGGAGAGAGAGAGAGCGCAAGCAAGCACGCATGAGCACATCAGGTGCATGACTCAAATAAAGAGAAACAGCCATTCATCAACTTTTGCCTTTCCTCTGGGGAAGGGAGGCAGATCTGACATGGAGTTGGTCACAGGCTCCTGACTTGGACATGAGTTGCAGGTAACGCAGTAATGTTTCCCCATAATTATTATCTTTACTAGTAGAAGTTTGCGATATACACAACAGTCACACCCATCTTGAGGAAGTGGTGCAGAAGCACGTGGCCCCGGGGTCACTCCTCCTGCCCTCCCTCTCCAGCCCTCCCCGCCCGGGTCCCAGGTCCCTCCCCCCAATCCCATCGATGAACGCTGCCTCCCCGGTTCGATGACTCTCTTACTTTGCCGTGTGCGGTTCTGGGCGTAGTGCCCAGGGCCTTCTCACTGAACTACATACCCAGCTCTTACTTGTTTTTGGTTCTGAGATAGGATCTGGCTAATTTGCTAATTTTTCAGGCTGGCCTCAAACTTAATCCTGCCTCAGCCTCCCAGAGTGTAAGGATTCCAGACCTGTGCTTCCAGCCCGGCTTGTTTTGCTCCATAAGTTATTTACACTTTGGGGCTGTCATAGAGGAAACCATCTGTATCTGGTTTATTTCACCTGGCATAATGAGGTTGCAAGGTGTCACTGGTTGCCAGTGCCGAGGGCTGGGGGCCCAGTGGCATATTTCTACCTTGGAGTGGTGCAGCCAGTGGGCGTAGTGGCTGTGTCTGGTATGACGCCTAGAACCCGTGAGGAAGCTAGCCTCATAGTGCTGAGTGGTGGCTCGGGCACGGCTGGGCCAGTGGCACCAAGTGTATTTTGGAACAGATGAGGTCTGGCACTCAGAGCAGCCCAGCCACAATGTGGTGGTAGATCAGGAGTCTGGCTGGGCAGGCTCCAGACCAGGTGCGGGGCATCACCTGGTGCCCACTGCTGAGCTAAAGCTACATGGAGTTCCGCCGTTTGTTATGTAATGGCCTAATGGCTTCTGCTGGGGGGACAGATACACAAAATCAAACCCTTTGCTGGGACCCCCCTCCAGTATAAACTGTGGCTGGCTGGCCAGAGTGGTCGCAGGATTGTGAGCACAGCTCGCTGGGAAGCTGAAGCAGGGGGATCTTCAGTTGGAGCTCATCTTGGGAATTGAGCAAGACTCTGTCAAAATAAATTTAAAAAGGATGGGAATGTAGCTCAGTGTGGAAAAAAACAGATAAAAACAAAAATAAAACCCACACAACAGCTGCAGAACCAGGCACCTGTGGGCCACCAGCTGCCAGCTGGGAGTGACACTGGGAGTGAGGGTCTTGGTGGCAGGCAGTCCTGGGTGTCTGGCTTCCTTTCTGGTGGCCTTGGGCAGATGGGTGGGTCTTAACTGTTTCACCAGGTGATTTTATTTTTAAAAAGCCAGTAATGATAACATTCTGTGAGGCTGAGGCAGATGGATTGCAAGTTCAAGCCCAACCTGGATAACTTAGTTGTTTACTAATATTTATTTATTTATTTAGTGGTACTGGGGATCGAACCCAGAGCTTTCACACTGAGCTACATCCCCGGCCCTTTTTCATTTTTGACTTTAAGACAAGGTCTCATTAAGTTGCTACTTGGTAGGCTGGGTTTGAACTTCAGTCCTCCTGCCTCAGCCTCCCACAGTGCTGGGGCGACAGGCCTGTCTGACAGTACCCAGCTTCCCTCTTCCCCAGAAACACAGTCTGTTTCCTTACTGTCACAATGCCAAGGAACGCGTGCCAGCAGCACTGACTTCCGGGACCAGAAAGCCCGAGGTCTGAGAGCCCCAATGTGAGTGACCCCGGCTCGGCCCAGAGCAGCGGCCAAATATGGCATGGGCCACGGCAGGCTGGCTGCCCTGTGACCACACTGGGACAGCTCCCCGCCGCCTGGGGTTACCAAGGGCATTTTGTGTTCCAAGAAACTTGGCGGCTGCCATGGAGGTGAAAGTTTAGTGACTGTCACTCTTACACACTCCTTTCCCAAGGAGCGATGACAAGCCTTCCTGCCCAGAATTAGGTCATGACAGGAGATGAGACGCGCTCTGCAGGCTCATCAGACGGCCTAACGTGCCTGGGGTTTCCCATGCTGGCTGTTGTTTGGAGATTTTTTTCTGTGTTTGTCTTTATAGTACCAGGATCCGACCCAACAGCATGGACAAGGTCCCAGGTTCAGTTCCCTAGACGGCATAGAAATTAGCCGGACGTGGTGGCACACACCTGTAATCCCAGCACTGGGAGGCTGAGGCAGAGGATTGTCATGAGTTGAATGTCAGCCGTGCTACATACACAGTGAGTTAGTGAGTTCAAGACCAGCCTAAACTACAGAATGAGACCCTATTATAAATAAATATATACATATGTACATACATACGTTTTCCAGGTCTCCCAACAGTCTGGGAGGCTGAGACAGCTGACCACAAGTTTGAGTCTAGCCTGGGCAATTTAGCAAGACCTTATCTTAAAAAAAGGACTCAAAGTCAAATTGGGCTGGGGATGTAGCTGCATGTGAGGCGCTGGGCTGGGTCCTTAGTACCCCCAAAAAAAACACAGAAAAAAAGTATTACACTTATTTCTTTTTCTGTATTTTTTGTACACATATGTGCGTATGCTTAGATCAGAGTTTTGAGCTGGGAAGCCACGTGGGGCCTGTGAACACACGCTGTTCAGGTTTTCACAGGTGCCCTCTGTGACTGGGACTAAAGCGTGTCCCCGTGGAAGGGCAGGGCTCCCACGGAGCCAGGAGGCTGGGAAATCCTGCCTTCCCTGCTGCCAGCCTCCTGGGTTTGCAGAAATCTTGCATTGACTAAAGGCAGAAAGAGAGTCACAAACAGAGCAGGACTCTGTCTCAAAAAAAGTCACAGAAAGCAAGTCTGAGAGGAAGGTCCACAAGGTAGAATCGAACCCCAGGAATTTGGCTGAGGGGACAAGAAGTGGGAGGTAGCTAAATTGTCCTTCCTCTTGCCACCCCCTGCGAAAGGTCTATTGCTCCTGGTGTGGGCACCATCAGTTCTCAATTTGTACTTGTTTTTACAAAGTGCACTGAGCTGGACATGGTAATGCCTGCCTGTAACCCTCGCATTCCAGGAGACTGAGGCAGGAAGACAGCAAGTTCCAGCCCAATTTGGGCAGTTTAGCAGCTTGTTTTCTGCTTGTTCTTTTTGGTCCTTGGAGGCTCTGCAGTCCAGTGGTCCCAGGTCCTTCTGCAGCCCAGGCCACCCTCAGATTCAGCAACACTCCTTCCCAAGTGGCGGAGTCACAGCCCTACCCGCTTAACTTTTCTGTGGGAGATCAAACCCGGGGCCTTGCATGTGGGAGGCGAGCGCTCAAACCGCCGCGCCCCAAACACTGTATTTAAGCAAAGCAATGGGGTCCTTGTCAGCAGTCTGAGCAGCAGTCCCGGCTGGGAACGGGGTCTTGTGTGACTGCGTGAGCATCTGTGTGGTCTGTCACTAGGGACGGAGCTCGGGGCCTTTTCACTGAGCTATTCTGCCAATACATTTCTATTTTTAATTTTGAGACAGGCTGTCTCTAAATTATAATGACTCACCTAGAATCTGCCTCATAATAAAGGTGTAAGAAAATGGCCAAATAGTTTGGTGTGGAGACCCTAAGCTCAACAACCCCCAGGACAAATGAATAAATAAAATCTGACAGAGATTCGGCATTTTCTACAGCATCCTACCTGAGTCTTTTTAATTCGACTTTGCCTGAGACCAACAGCGCCAACCACCCCCCCCCCCCCCCCCCCCCCCCCCCCCCCCCCCCCCCCCTTCCTCACCCACGTCCTGCTGACTTCCACCGGCCCTTGCCCCTCCAGGAAGCCACCCCCTCCCCGCCTCTGATCCCTGGCTGGCGCTCTCAGGCCTCTCAGGAGTGTCCTGCCTCCACCTGGCCTGCTTGCATCGGCGCTTCAAGGGCTTGTCCCCTGCCTGTCCTGTGTTCTCGGCGGCACACCTACTGATCTCCTCCCCTTTGAACTCTGAAAGCATCGCATGGCTCTGCTGCACGCGTTGGCCCTTAATTACATGCCTGCCTGCACGGGGCTGGGTGTTTTATGGCGAGGACTTCAAGCTCCCGGAGCTGTGGGCCAGCCTCTGTTCTCGTCCCTCGGCGGAGGCAGCCTGGGCGCTCTGAGGAGATGCCCAGGGTTTGCATCTTTTTCCTTTCAGCTTGGGTCAGCAGAAAAATTCTTATCTTCAGATTGGTACTAGCAGTGGTGGCACTGGGAGTGGAACCAGGTCCTCTGCCCTGGGCTCCATCTCCAGCCGTTTTTAATTTTACTTTTCCAGACAGGGTCTTACTAAGTTGCTAAGTGTTTTGAGTGTTCATCATAGAATTTATTATCCATTAGATTAATGTTAGGTTATGAAGTGTTTGTCTGTCAGCCATGGTTTCTTGCTATGGCTGCTGGGGTGTTTTGTTTTGCTTTGGTGCTGAGCATGGAGCCGGGCACCTTCACGCCGAGCTGTACACCCAGGCCCTTTTTTATTTTTCTTTAGAGATAGAATCTCACTGAGTTGCCAGGGCTGGGCTCACGCTTGCAATCCGCCTGTCTCAGCCTCCCAGAGTGTTAAGATTACGCATCTATCTGAGCACTATCTCACCTAGCAGCCATAGCACTTTAGAAGACAGAAAGGAAGAAAGAAAAAGCCCAGAGTTACGGTGCCCGTCTCTTCGTGTATGTGCGTGCATGTGTGTGGCACCGCAGACTGAGCCCGGGGTCTCCACAGGGCGCTACATTCCCAGCCTAGTTTTGATTTTTGAGACAGACTGTTGCAAGTAACCCAGCTGCCTGGGCTCGGCCTTGCCACCCTTCTGCCTCAGGGAGCTGAGAGGATAGGCCTGCGCCTCCGGGCCCGGCTTGTGTCTTTTAGTGTCAAGTCACATGATGTCCCTGTAACAAAGCACAACCTGGCCCTCCTGAGTCGTCCAGGAAGGGCAGCTGCCAGCACGCCCTCATCCCAGCCTGGTCATCATCCTCACCCCTGCCTGGCACCCCAAACTGCAGGTTCCTTGATGTCAGCAAACTGGGATCTGCAGGGACTGCCGCCGATCTGGCCCCAGGAAGGCCTCACTGGAAGAGCAGGTGAAATAAGCCATGTACTCCAACACGGATGACCCCCGAGCACATTGTACTGAAGGAAATCAGCCATCCACGTGGAGAAGCAGCTGTGCGGGTCCGTGTTGCACGAGGCACCTCAGGCAGTGAGACTCCGAGGGGGACCACGGAACAGGGGCGTGTGGGCCAGGGACTGGGCAGACGGGAGTGGCTGCTCAGTGGGTGCAGGGTCTCCATGGATGAAAAGATTCTAGAGCTGGGTGTAGTGGCATTTTCTACAGCATCCTTCTCAGCACTCAGGAGGCTGAGGCGGGAGTATTGCCTGGGCTACACAGTGAGTTCAAGGCCAGCCTGGACTGCCTACAAAGACACTGTCTCAAACAAATCAAAACAAAAAGCAAAAAGTTCTGGAATTCTTTGGCAGAACAGTGTGGTATAGTTGATCCTATAGAACTGTATGCTTTTTAAAAAAATCATTTATTTAAGATTATTTTTTTCCCCTAAAGCTTTTTGTTTTTGTTCTTTGAGATAGGGTCTTGCCCTTTAGTCCAGACTGGTCCTGAACTCACTCTGTAGCTGAGGCTACCCTCAAACTCTAAATCCTCCTGCCTCATCCTCCTGAGTGCTGGGATTATAGGCAGGTACCACCAGGCCCAGCTAATTTTTATATGTTGATGGAGAACTGAACTCAGGGCTTTCCATATGCCAGGCAAGTGTGCTAACCACTGAGAAACACCCCCGTCCCTGGGACTGTACACTTAAAAATGGTGAAGCTGGCAGATATTTTTTTATGGGCTTTTCACCACAAATAATAGTAATAATAAGAGAGTAGCATTGTCCTCACATCCTCACCCTGGCACACTGACATGACCCAGTAGGGACTTAACAAATGTTTCTAATGCAAGAAGTCAGGGTGTAAGAAACAGGAGAGTAATGGTTCACTTGCTAAAAATAAAGACAAGTGGCCAAGAGGTCCACAGTGCTGTCCCCGTGTGTAGGAACATCAACTAAAGTGTGTTTCCAAATGCCCCAAATGTCTAAGATGCATGGAAACTAAAAACTATTGGAGGAAATGTTACAGAAATGTCTAATTATGGAGTAAAATATATCTATGACTATAGGTGTTATTTGGGTATTAGGAGGACACAATTTTTTTTAATTTTACTATGTTATATACTCATACATTTTTAAATAATGTTACATGAAACCAGGCATGACATAGACCTGTAATCTTAGCACTCTGAGGCAGGTGGATCATCACACAATCCAGCTCAGTCTGGGCAATTTAGGCATTTAGTAAGACCCTGTCTGACAATAAAAGTGAGCTGGAAATGTAGCTCAGAGTGAAGGCCTCGGCTCAATCCTCAGTATAGCAAAAAAAAAAAAAAAAAAAAAAAAAAAAAATTACGTGGGCTATGGGTTTATTTTACACCCAAGCAACAAAGCTGCGATTAGAACAGAGAAAAACCTCAGCACTGAAGAACTGAAGAGCACTGACTTTGTTCACTGGAGAAGGACAACCGAAGCCCAGCCACCCTCTGCCTCAGCTGCGTCCTGCTGCCAGCGGCAGTGGTGATAGAATACACGGGACAACTTTCCCCCAGCCCCAGCCGTCTCCGCCTTCCCTCCTGTCCTTTCAGCAATTTTGGTTGAGTGTCACACCCAAAACGGGCGCACCCCTTTAACTCTTTCAACTCCTGAATCAAACACACCCTTATTAAATGCACTTTTCACATGAAGAGCCAGTATCCGTCCTTGAGCTGTGGCTCGGGAGGCAGCAGCCGCGTTGGGCGAGACCGGGTGCTGTGAGCGGGTGCCCGAGGCCAGGCTGTGCTGAGCAGTGGGGAGATCTGCCGGTTCCGGGGATGTGGGCAGAGCTGCCTTTCCCCTCCTGCGCGCTCCTGGCGGACCTGTAGGCAGCTACGCACCATGGTAAGGAGCCAGCTGGAGCTTCAAGTCCTCGTTCTGAGCTTAGATAGTAGAATGACTGTTAGTCATGCTAACCATTCTAACCATTTCACCTGGTGGTGTACTTACCTTATGGGCTTGGCAAGGTCTTTGGGCTTAAAAATCTTAAACAGTTGTGAACAGAAGGGGCAGCGAGGAAAGCCCAGCACCCTCAGAGGCCTGGGCCCAGGAGGACGAGGCAGGCCCGGTCTGCGGCTGGCACTGTCTGTGATCATTAACAAGTTGCTCCGGGCAGACCCGTTTGGGTCAGTTCCCTGGGCTGTTTCATAGACCTGTCGCCGAGCGTGCTATAAAGAGCTTGTTAATCCGTTTTCTTCCTAAAGCTTCTCTCTTGGCGTGCTTTTTTTTTTTTTTTCTTAAGTTTCAAAACTTGCCACCGAGCTCCTTGTGGGGGAAACTGAGAGAAAAACATTGGAGGGGAAGGTTTGATTTTCATTTTTCTTCGTGATGGAAGTTAGAGCTCTCTATCCCACACTCTTTTACAATGTAGGCATCTTTACCCTGCGTTCCCACGTGGGTGTGGGCTGCCGGCTGTGCCTGGGACCTGCCCAGGAATGTGTGATCATGGTGTGATTGATTAGGGATCACCCAGCTTTCCCCACACAGGGTTTATTAAGACGAGGGAGTTTACAGGACCCGCTGGGCTTCTTACAACCCATCATCCAAGAAGTGCCAAGACATTGAATATGAGGCAAAGGAAAAAGGCCATCTTGGAAACTTTTCAGAAAAGGAATTTATGTCAAACCTATTAAACTTTGTTTCCCTGGTTTGATCACAGAGGCATAAGTAGAATATCGGGAATGAGGATTAGACATTAACTCCATTTTCTGTTAAAACTTTAATACTTGACTCTCCCTCTGATGTGCTAGTTTGGGTTTTACTTATTATTTATTTGCTTATTTCTGGAGACTCTGTACTCCAGGCTAATCCCAAGCTCACCGTGCAGTCCGGTTGGCCTGGATCCCAGCAATCCTCCAATGTTGGCCTCCCAAGTGTGCAGACTCAGGGCCGGCACCACCACCACCAGGCCCGGCTAGTTATTCTGTGATGCTGGGGAATTGGCCTTGCACACAGCTAATAAGCCAGCATTCCAACCGCTGGGCTACAGCCCCCACCCCATGTCAGACCTGAGCCACAGTGATTTCGTAACTACGGTTACAAATGGTCTTTTGCCTGGTGTAAACTCTTATTCTTCCCTTAGAAATTTTTAACAGAGCTGGGCCCAGTGGTACAGGCCTGTAATCCCAGCTCTCTGGGAGGCTGAGGCAGGAGGATCACAAGTTTCGAGCCCAACCTGGGCAGCTTAGTGAGAGCCTGTCTCACACACAACCAAAACTGGAAATTGACTGAGGATGTAGCTCAGTGTAAAGGCTCTGGGCTGGAGTGCCAGTAACACACACACCTTAACAGAATTTGTGTCTTTATTTTTTAAGCCTTTGGAAATTACTTGTCAATTTAAAAAAAAAATCCAGTTGAAGAGTATCTTGGCTGTGAATGCTCAGGAGCGTTTTCAGCTTGTCAGTGAAATTTCTGATATTTTTGTCAGCTGCCTTCTCGGCGCTAGTCCTGGTCCAACGCTGTCCCAGGCAGGCTGCGTGACTCTGGCCGAGGCCCCTGTGGCCCGCAGGCGTGGTTGGTGGGGAAGACCCTGAGGAGGCATTGGCCACAGGATCCTCCGGAAGGTTGTTTCTCCTTTGAGTTTCTCTGTGATCTGAGATGAAGGGGACGTGGAGAGGAGCGTGGTACATGCACCTGTGTACATGCACCCATAGCACAGGTGTGGACCACCTTCGGGCCCACAGTTTTTGCCCTTTTGGGGGCTAGGGGGTTGAAAGAGACTGTCTTTGGTCCACATATAAAATATATCGTAAAATGTATATAGGCACTAAAACTTAATTTTTTTCCATTGTAGTATTTTTAAACATCAAGGGCCAAAAAGGCAACTTGCAGCCCGTGACACACGCCTGAGTAGCTAGTGAGAAGAACATTTGAATTTGCATTGACGTGGGCGGGGCCTGCGTCTGTGTCCACAGGTGGAGCAGGATGGAGCCGGCAGGAAGGCCGGGCAGCAGGCCTGCTGCCTCAAGCCCGGGCAGGAGTGGGGCTGCCAGCTGCAATCCGGACGTGCAAGCTGGGGCAGAGAGGGCCGTCCCTGCCAGGGCTAGTGACAGAAGTGATGAAATGCTACCTCTCTCTTTCTCTTCTCCCTCCCTCCCTCCCTCCCTCCCTTCTTTTCTTCCTTCCTTCGAGACAGGGGTGGTCCTGAACTCGCTATAGAGCCCAGGCCAGCTTTCATCTCATAGAAGTTCTCCTGCCTCAGCCTTCCGAGCGCTGGCATTACAGGCATGTGCCACCACGCCTGGCTTGTCCCCTGTTCATGTTTAGGCATGTGTGTGTGTACACAGAACTGGAAGTGAAGGGGACACGGGGCTCACGCATTCCTGTGCGCCCGTCAGTGCCGCCAACGCGGTGTAGCGTGGGCTGATCTCTGCGCACAGCAGTTTCCCAGACCTGAGATGAGCGTGACAGTCACAGCCCCTGGCTGGGCTGTTCTGAGCTGCCGGGAACACAGCCAAGGGAATGATGGCTGAGAAGGCTCGGAGGAGGCACTGTGAATGGCTAGTTGGTGTGTGAGGTGCTGGCTGGGGTGGCCCAGTGGTTAGAGCGCTTGTCTAGTTTGATTCCTCAGCAGTACATAAGCCAGCGGTGGTGGCGCACACCTCCCAGCCTTCGGGAGGCTGAGGCATGAGGATTGCTGTGAGTTGGAGGACAGCCTGGGCTCTGCAGTGAATTCAGGAAGAACCAGGACTGTAGAGCAAGACTCTTAACTCAAAAGAAGGCCTGTGAGATGTGCTTGGTGCCATTAGAAACCCGCGGGGCACACGGGACCGAGTCATTGTGAAGCGCAGGCTGCACCAGGGCCCTGAAGGTGTGCACAGGGCCTCGCGCCTGATGGCAGAGTGCTGGGGTCAGCAGGGCGGGAAACAGCATTGCTGCCCGTCCCGTGTCCGTGGTCCCCTTCCATGGTCCCCTGGTCGTACCGTCCCTCCCTCACGGCCAAAGCCAGGTGAGGGCAAGGACGGGGAGGTTAACAGTTCCTGGCTGAGAAGCCAAAGCAGAAAGCCCCTGGGTAACTTTTATTTTTATGTATTTATTTTGGAGACAGGGTCTTGCTGTGTAGCCCAGGCTGGTCCTGAACTCGTCATGTAGACCAGATGGCTCACAAACTTTCACAGGATGCTGAGGATCGAACCCAGGGCCTCACGTGTGCTAGGCAAGCACCTTTACCCCTGAGCTACATCCCCAGCCTGGCTGAATCTTTAAATTTCTAACCTGAGTGTTGACAGATCAAACCTGAATCAACCAAGGCTCTTGGCTTACTTTTTAGGAGTCTCTAAAGCCAATGTTTCAAGACTCACGGCTCTGGGGGATGTAGACAGTGACCGAGCTGCTGTCTCAGTATGACGGGTGCATCTTCAAGGGTCCCGTGGCTCACCAGCGCCGGCGGGAGCCCAGTGTCTGTACAGCTACCCGCTCAGAGCTCCTGCTCAGCAGAGGCATCTCCTGTGGTTCTGCTTTCCATTTCCTTGATTGCTAATTAGAAACATATCTTACGGAAATAATTAAGGACTTGCCTGGAGAGATAAGCTACAAATTCATTTCCAGCAGCCCGTAATACAGCGACATGAATCAGAAAGGACTTGTGTCATGTTGACATGATGGAATCTAAGGCAACTACTAAAATATTAATGTGAATCGTGTCTGGCGGCACAGGTCTGTAATTCCAGCAGTCTGAGAGGCTGAGGCAGGAGGATTGCCGTGAGTCCAAGGCCAGCCTGGGCTCCATAGTGAGTTCAGGACCAGCCTGGTCTGCAGAGTGAAACCTTGTCTTAAAAAAACAAACAAAAAAATATTTAAATAATGGACTGGGAATGTAGCTCAATGTGAAGGCCCTGGGCTCAATCCTCAGTACCAAAATAGTAATAAAAATAGTAATATTGATAACACAGAAATATATTCAATGATATGAATTTGGTGGGAGAGTAAAGTACCAACTAGTGTGTACAAAATGATATTGTATAACACCCTGAAGGAAAATCCAGGGAGAAAAATAACAACCATGGTGTTTGGGGACCGAAATATCCCAGGATGGTCTGTTTCCCTCAGTGTACTCAGTCACAGCTCTGACTCCTAGAGGTGAATTTGTGTTTCTTTTCTGGTTTGTAGATGACAAATACCTTAGACAACACACTTGTGAAGAGAAAAAGGTTATTTGGTGCAGTCCATGGCCAGGAAACCACGTTGCTGCTCATAGGCCCGTGGGGTCAGCACGTCAGGGCTGGGGCGTGTGACAGGGGAAACCAGCCACCTTTTGGGCAGAGTGTGGAAAGAGAGGGAGACATCCGGGTCCCGTGGTCCCCTCTGAGGTTGTCCCTCAGTGACCTGCAGGCCTCTCCTGAGGTCCCACCTCTTCCAATTTCTGCCACCTTGTGCTAAGCGGGGACGCATCTTTGCCACAGGAGCTTGTGGGGGAATATTCCCCTCCAAACTAGCAGTTTATTTTCCTGTTTCCTTACGTCTTCCTTTCCCAGAGATAGGGTGGAGGTTGTCTGAACATCTCTATGGGGCCTTGAAACAATCCGGAGACCTGGTATTCCCCAACCTGCATTTCATGGGAACTGCATTTTTTTTTTTTTTTTTTTTTGAGACAGGAGCTCTTGCTCTATATAGTCCAGATGGGACCTGAACTCACAGCAGTCTTCCTGCCTCAGTCCCCCAGTGCATTTAACTGATCTTAAGTCAGGATGTCTCAAGGTTGTGAGCCACCTCAGAGGTTTCCTGGTGTAGGCAGTGCAGGGATGGGGAGGGTCGTCTGCTCCTGATGCTGCTTCCCTCCGGCAATGGTCTGGATCTGGGGTGTCACCAAAAGCCTCATGTATTTAGAACCCTGTGCCTTTGGGAACTGGGGTCTGGCTGGAAGGGGCTGATGCTTGAGGCCTGCCCCGAAAGGGTCCTGTCAACTTGTTAAGACTTGGAGGGGGCACCCAGGGCAGAGCTTTCAGGGTTGTGTTCCTGAGTTGTGGGCCAGGAAGTGAGGGAGGGGCATGTGCCCTGGGTGTGGGGACACCCACTGGCAGCCTGGACCAGGGAACGGAGAAAAAACACAATTACAGCTTCGTCCTGGGGAGGTGCTGGCCCCGCCTGCATCTCCAGACATCAGCTTTGCTCTGCTCCCCTTGACTTGTGTCTGCAGTAGGGTGAGCAGCTCTCCAGCCCCTGCCATGGGCCTCCACCATGGCCGCTGCCCTCGACCTGTCCTCCAATGGTCGCAGTCATTGTCCCCCTCAGGGTCCCAGTGCTGGGAACTTTAGTGGCGGGCTGGCAGGGAGGCTGTGCTGGACATGCCCTGTGCACCCCGCTTCTCCCCCATGTCTCTCAGCCTCCCCTGCACTATCATTTGTATATATGTGTAAATTTGAGACAAGGTCTCACACTAGCCCAGGCTGGTCTCCTGAACTCACAGCAATCCTCCTGCCTCAGCCTCCCAAGTACTGGGATTACAGACGTGCGCCACCACATCTGGCTAATTTTTATGTGGTGCTGGAAAGCCAGGTTTTGCCCAGGTCTTGTGGCTTCTGCATGGATCACCCAGCAGTACTGTTCCTTCCTCCTGGAGGTCTGAGACTCACTGGCAGTGTAACACTGCTCAAAAGCAGTTCTTTTTTTAAAGCACTCCTTTTATTGACACGTGTTTGCGATACACAGTGCTGCACGCATCCTGGGGAGCTGGTGCACATGGCAGCTTGCTCATCTGGCCCCCCTCCCCAGCCCCCACTCCCTTTCCTTCCTCATCCTCCAAGCCGCTGTTCTTCACCTTGGACATGAGTGGTTGTACGAGTTGGTTTAAGCTGTGTAGTTAGAAAACGTGCTTCTTTTGGTTCTGGGTCAATTAAAAAGGAACTCACCTGATGATTGCATAATGAGCACGTTTCCGTTTTCCATTATGGCTAAATGTTAATTAGACTGTCACTGCTGAGCCAGGCTCAGTGGCACAAGCCTGTAATTCCAGCATTCTGGGAAGCTGAGGCAGGATGATTGCAAGTTCAAACCCAACCTGGTCAACTTAGCAACCTAAGACTGTCTAAAAGCTAAGCCAGGGATGTAGTTCCCTCAGTGAAGGCACAGCAAACCTAACCACCACTTCACAAGTCAGGCAACTGATTATTAATTTAGTTTCTTATTCCTTGCTGGGACAGAATACCCAGCATCCTCAGCTTAGGGGAGGGAAGATTTATTTTCAGCTCAGAGTCGCAGAGGGCCCCAGGCAGTCCACGAGTGGCTGGGAATGAGGAAAGCCCTGCACTGCCTGCCAGATAAAAGCCAAGGACAGAAGCCGGCCAGTGAGGAGCCTGCGATGTCTGGAGACTCAGGCCAGGCTACAGCCTCCCCAGGAAGAACCTGTAACAGTGTTTCTTCTTCCTTAGTTCAAGCTGCCAGTCGGGACCCCCACGCCCAGGGCAGGTGCCCCCCCCTCCCAACTTCCTGGCCCACAAGTCAATAACTGACATTTGAAACCTCTGCCCAAGGCACCCCGCCCCCAAGCTCAACAAGTTGACACAATCAAGTCCCAAGCACCTGCCCCTTCCAGCCAGGCCCCTCCTTCCAACAGCACAAGGTCCTTAGGTATCCCATGACACCCAAATACAAGCAGGCAGGGGGACACTCTAGACCCAAACCACAACAATTACGCTCATCAGCATATGTTCACCACCCTCGGGAGGCAGAACAAATTCTTTTGTGGTAAATTCCAAGTTCTTCTCCATCCTTTGAGTTACACCTTGTACACAAGAAAAAATACTTACCAAGTTAGGGTTATTTGTCTCACGTATAAGGTGAACGAATCGAGCCTGACAGTTATCTTTGTGAGAAAAAGCAAATGCTAGGTAGGCAGTTCAGTGTACAAGTAGAAGGGCCTTCTGGGTAATTTATGACTCCTAAGTAGGCACTAGTTAAGTGAAGAAAGTAAAGAGGACTGTTTGCAAAATGTGGGCAAGGTTTTACGGAAATCAAGAGTAGTTGAAGAAGCTTAAACTCAAGCCAGGCGTGGTAGCACACACCCATTATCCTAGCACTCAGGAGGCTGAGGCAGGAGGACGGCCAGTTTAAACCTAGTGTGGCCTACACAGGAAGATCTTAGACAAATGAAAAGGGCCTAAGGTTTGTCACTCCTCTGGCCTCTTCAAAGGCCCTGGACTTGAATTCGTATCCAGAATTTTGCCTATTTTTTTTCTTTAAGAGAGCTTTCAAAGTCATATATGCTGAATTCAGCCCCTCGATATGTTGCTTGACTCCAAGCAAGGGCTGGCAAACCCTTCCCTACCAGCAGGGGCCACATGTGGAAGCCATGTCTGCCCCTGGGCTGAAGGAGAGGCAGGAGGAGCCCGGGCTAGAACCTTTGTGCAGCTGTGGGGAGCGGCCTGGGGTACAGGGTCACGTGTGTGTGTGTCCCACTCAGAGCCTGACTAGAGATGTCCCTCTCCCCACAGCCCCCATGCCACATGGGGGTGACGCACTGTACGCTGTACAGTCAGACCCGTCGAACTTTGGTGGCGGCTGTCTTTTGATACAAGATGATGTCATTTAAGATTGATTGTTGCACGATTTCTGTTTACCAGCTTTTTAAAAATTATTTTAAAGAGATGGGGTCTTGCTATGTTACCTAGGCTGGTCTTGAACTCCTGGGCTCTCAAGCAATCCTCCTGTCTTAGCTTCCTGAGCAGATGGGAACTCATGCATACCCCACTGTACCTGTCCAGTCTACCCATCTGAAAAATGCATAATGCTTTGTGTAAGCATGACCACAGTGAAGATGTGGGGCATTGCAAATCCCCCCAAAGTTCCACTGAGTCTCCTGTACAGAAGCGCGTGGTGTTGATTCCTAGGAAGTGCAACGAGAGCCAACAGACCACATCCCGAGTGTGGAGGAGGGAAATTTATTACCTGCATCTTTTTCCAAGATGGTGCCTCACTGGAGCAAGGGGATAAGCACATATTCTGGGCAGAGGACACTTTGGGGCGGCATGTTCTTGAACATGCTGGTGGGATTCTTATTTCAAGGAAAGATGGAAGGACAGTGCTCTCCAGCTACATCCAGGGGAAGGGTCTTTCCCTGCGGGGGTCTGCACCATGTTTCCAGTCACAGTTCCTACCTCCACTGGTGACTCCACCCCTTCCCCCGCTTTTTGAGACAGGGTCTTGCTCTAATCCAGGCAGGACTTGAACTCATTATGTAGTCCAAGCTGCCCTCAAACTCTCAGTGATCCTCCTGCTTCAGCCTCGTGAGTGCTGGGATTTCCAGCATGCACCACCATGCCCAGTTTATGTGGTCCTGGGGAATCACACCAAGGGCCTTGTGCTTGCTAGGCAAGTGCTTTAACCACTGAGCTACGTTCCCAGCCCCACTGACAAATTTCTATCATGACGTGAGATCTGCACCACCTTGAATGGTGTATAAGTACAACAATCCTACGTGTGACCATTTCTGACAACTACTCTAACACTTTTGAGATTCCCTCATGTCACTGCATATTTCATATTGCTTTTTGGTTTCTTTTCACTGCTGAGTAGTGTTCTATCCTATGGGCGTACCACCAGTTGTTTCTCTGTTCAAAGGCATTTGAGCTGTTAATGAAGTTGATGTGAACACTTGTATGTAAACACACAACTAAAATCCTAGGAGATTCGACAGAACTGTTTGGCAATTGACAGGCAGGCTGGATGAGTCAGGTACTAGGTGGCCAAGTGGAGGGCGAGTCACTGGTTTATGTAGGTAGCAAGTGTGGGGCAACCAGATTCAGGATCCTTTCTGAGGTTCTTTCAAAATAAAAGCACCTCTGTGGGGGGGAGGTGGGGTGGGGTGGGTGTGCACGTGCATGTGTGTAAGACGGGGGCGGGGGGGGGGAGAGGAAGAGGAGGGGGAAAAAAAGAGCAACCATAGCCAGAAGTAGGGAAGGCCTCACTGAGCAGAGAGGACTGCTGATGGGAAAAACAGATTGCGACACCCCTGGCACAACACATCATATGCTTAGTTGTTTTATTTTGACAGGGAATGTAACTGAGCCAACAGACTTCAACCCATTTTCCCTGGCTCCTTCCTCAGGACAGGTCAGGTCTGAGGCCTGTCCAGGCAGTGGACACAAAGGGCTCTATGTTTGCAGTCAGATGCACCTGGCTGCGGAGCCTGAGGTTGGGCCAAGAGACTGCCTTACCTTACGGGCCGCTGGGAGGGCACAGTGCAGACCTGTGTGAACCACTCAGGCTTATAAATATGAGCTCAGTAAGGTGAACATGGCAGCTCAGGCCAGTGTTCCAGCTCTGGAGAAGGGAGGATTGCAAGTTTGAGGCCAGCCCAGGTTACAGAGACAGCAAGCTCCTGTCTCCAAATAACAAGCACACACCCCATAAATTTGGTAGTAATTTTGCTTTATAATTTAGGAATCTAAATTTTTCCTTAGGAAGTCAGAATATTTTAATTGTTTTGGGACAGGGTCTCGTTCTGTAGTGTAGGCTAGGTCTGAACTCACTATGGAGCCCAGGCTAGCCTCAAACCCAAAGCAATCCTCCTGCCTCAGCCTCCCAAGTACTGGGATTATAGGTGTGTGCTACCGTACCAGCTGGCTGATTTTTATGTTGTGATAGGGCAATAAGCCCAGGCCCTCGCACATGCTAGACAAGTACTACACCCCCAGCCCCTTTATTTATTTTTTTCTTAAATCACATTGGATTCTTCCTCTGATTTATAAAACCACTAGAGAATTGGATAAGCCAAAACCTGGTTTGCTTTTTTTTTTTTTTTTAAGGACCTTCGTCTTATTACAAAAGATCTGAGTGGCTGCTCAACTGTTAGGTTGCTGGCAGGTAGTAGCCCTGGCACCAAAGCCCCATCAGGCGCTCCTGAGTCCCGGAGCAGCGTCCTGGAGGTGGGAGGAGATACGACTCTCACGCACTCCTCTGGAGCTGAGTCCAGAGGCCACACAGGTTCCAGGGGGCCAGTGCTTGGACTCTAGGGAGGGTAAACTGGTGCGAACTGGAATCCGACAACTTGGAGTGGAACCTTGATTTACCGCCCCCACCATCACACTCCAAAAGGGGCCATCAGCTGGAGCAGAGGTGCAGAGTGTGTGTCACACTGGCCGGGCTGTCTGGGCAGGCCTGTGGACACTGCTCACTGCGCGAGCCATTTTCCTGTATTTTTTTCCTCCATCCGCGTCCGCTGTCTGCCGCGCCAATGAAAAGGGGCCTTTTCCCCGCCCCGTGACAGAGAAGCGTCCGGTGGAAGTGGAAGAGCCTGCGCTGAGCTAAACTCTCCTCACGGGCAGGGTGGGGCACGAGCGCGCACCTGGGTTTATTTTTATTTATTTTTGGTCCTGGAGATTGAGCCCGGGGGCCTTGACACAGACCTCTATCCCCAGCCCCTCTTTTTTTTTTTTTTTTTTTTGGGCTACGTTTGCTTCTGAGACAGGCTCTTGCTAAGTTCCCGGCTGGGCTCCAACCTGCCATCCTCCCGTCTGGCCCGGAGTGCTGGAATTACAGGCCTGCGACTCTCCAGCACCTGGGGTTTGAGGGTTGGAGTTACGCGATCGCAGCCACACGTGAGGACCAGGTGTCCGCAACATCTTTCCCCCGGCTCGCCCTTTGTCCCAGCCCGCCCCCGTCCGCCCCCGTCCCCGGCGCGCGCCGCACCCGCGAGGATCTGTGCGCCCTGCCGGCCTCCAGCTGGCACTAGCGCTGGCCGTTTCGCCCCAGGCGCTGCGGGAAGCGCGGGTTTTTCCCCTTCCCGAGACGGGCGCGAATGGTTAGCGGGTGGGTGGTCCCAGGGACGCGAGTGGCGTGGGCAAGGCCCGCGCGTGCTTGGGAGAGCACGGGGTGGGCCGGGACAACCCCTCCACCCTCGCCCCTGCCCGTCCACGCCCCCGCGTTTACTTTTAGAATTTTCCCGGGAGTCGGAAAGGGACGGGCCTGCCGCGCGTTTGAACGCCCGCGTGCCTCCCGTTGGAGGATCCGGGCCGGGGGCGTGGCCAGCGCGTCCCCGCCAGCACGTTTTCCTGCTGTTTGCGTCTTGCAAGTCCGTTGAGCCCACGTGCTTTCGCTTAGAAGTTTTTCCTGGTACCGCCCCTAGAAAACAGTGATGGTTCAGGGGAAGCTCCGGAGCTCTGCGCTCCTCCGCGGCTGCTCGGTAATCCGTCCTTTTTGAGGAGGTAGAGGCCAGCCAGAACTAGGAACTGGTTATTGTGTTCACGTGCTGGTTTGGCCCCAATTTTGTCCTTTAAAGAAAAAGTTAAAAGGAAACGCGGTTCCAGTAATGCAGTGCCCAAAACGGCGTTATAATAAAAACTCTTAAAGAGTTTTATTGTGTTGGAAAGAACCAAAGACCTTGCTGTTTCTATTTCAGTTAGGAACTCTGGTCGGATCAGATTTCTGGCTTGTGGCCGGCCGTGGCTCAGGCACTGCAATCCCAGCGCTAGGGGAGGCTGAGGACCCCAAGTTCGAACTCAGCCGACGCAAATGAGAGCCGCCCTGTCTCAAACACCGACAGTGGGCTGGCACCTAGCTCAGGGGTAGGCCCAGGGCTCAGCAAAGAAAGAACACGGAGACCTTGCTTGCTTTAGTCCTCGGATGTGCTACTAAAGGGGAAACCCCGGATTCTCACACTCTGTCCCTCTTTTCTTTTTCCAGTCCAGGGCACAGCCACCCGAAGACAGCAGAAGGAAACCCGTCCTGGGGAAACTTGGCACTCTGTTCACGGCAGGCAGGCGAAGGAACACCCGGAATGGGCTGGAGAGCCCCGGCAGCCCCAGTGCCAAGTCACCCTCTCCCAAAGATGGAACCCCTCCCAAAGGCCCCGGGCAGGAGAGCGTGCTGGGGAGATCGCCGAGCAGCCCGCCGCAGGCCGCCCCCTGCGACCCCCAGCCGTCCCCCGGCCCGAGCAGCCTGGCGGCCGCTACGCCTCCATGCCTAGAAAGTGAATCACCCCAATTAGAGCCTGTGCCGGCCGAGGGCGAGCCGGTCCCCGCGGCCCCCGCCGAGCCGCCGCATTCCTCACCTGGGAACCCCCGCGGGCAGGAGCACGGGGACACGCCCGCGCGCGGCCCGGTGGAGGACGCGGGGCCCGGCGCCGGCCACCCGCCGGGAACGGCGCCGAGCACGCCCGGGTCGCCGGCCGCGGGGTCGCGAGACGGGGCCCTCCAGGTGGACGCCGAGGGAGCCCGTGAGGACCCCGCCGCCGAGCGCGCGCCCCCCGCCACCGTGCTGACTCTGGACATCTACCTGAGGAAGACGGAGGTGGCGCCGGGGGACGCGCCGCTCGCCATCGCGCCCGTGGAGGACGGCGGCGGCGACTCGGACGACATGGAGAAGAGGTCGGGCGGGCGCAGGGCGAGCCGGCGGCGCAGGTCGCAGAAGTCCACCGAGGGCCCCGGCGCCCCCGACGACCTGCCGCCCGAGGGCGCGGCCAGGGAGGACGCCCTGTTCGACGACGAGGTGGCGCCCGACGCGGCCGCGGAAAAGAAAGTGAAATCTCCGCGCGCGGCCGCGGAGGGGGGCGCTGCCGCGGCGGGCGGCCCGGGCGCCAGGGGACAGCCGCGAGGCGACGCGGAGCGGGGCAGGCCGGTCCCCCCGGCCTCGTCCCCCACCAAGAGGAAGGCCCGGAGCCGCGCCCCGGAGCCCGCGCCCGGCGGCCCGCGCGCTCCCGCCAGGGAGTCCCCACCCAAGAGGGCGCTGGACCCGGGCCCGGGCGCCAAGGGCGCCGCCGACGGGGAGGAGGCGGCCCGGGTGACCCCGCGTGAGCTCACCGTCAGGAGCAGCTCCCTGCTGCCGGAGATCAGGCCCGAGCACAAGAGGGGGCCGCCGCCCGGCCACCACGAGGGTCGGAGCCGGGAGCTGGGGCGGCCAGCCGCCGCCTCGGAGCCCAGGATCCACCCGGGCGTGGGCAGGTCGACGGTGACCACCAAAGTGACACTGTAAGTAGCGGCGGGATGGTTTCCGTTTTCTGAGACGGAGTCCAGTAGTCCAGGCTAGGTAACGCAGGCTAGCTTCAAACGTACGGCATTCCTCCTGCCTCGGCCGCCCGAGTGCTGGGGTTCACGCGTGCGCCACCACGCCTGGCTCGTAGCGCCAGAATTGGTCCTGTCCGAGTAGCATGCTCACAGATGAGCCGGGAACGCGGGGAGGGCGCCCCTAGGGGCACAGGATCTTCGCCCTGGCAGCTGTTGCTGAGCTCCCTCCCGGTGTTGAACTTAGGACTGGGAGGACCCGCTCCCAGGGCAGAGGCTTCCAAGGTGACGCACTTAGCAGCCTCGTGGGTTAATTCTCATTTTCGTGTAAGATCTAACTTAATGGGTGTAAATAGGTTATCCCTGGAGGCTCGGTATTCATCTAAGTGGTTGAGATAAGACTTCTTGGCTGGAAGTTAGCCAATTACAGTCTTTATTCAAAATATTCAAAATGTGCCACACATTGTTAGAATAAGAGGTTCGTGGGTTTTGTTTCGTTTCATTTTGAGACAGTCTCACTTTGTAGTCCAGGCTGGTCCTGAACCCACTGTGTGACTCAGCCTGGCCTGAAACTTGCAGTAATCCTCCACCCTCAGGCTGGCCAGTGCTGGGATCCCATGACCAAATATCTGTTTTCAGTGTGTCCCAGGAGCAGTGATGTGGGTGACTTTAAGGGAACCTTCGTGCATGATTGTCCTAAAACCTAAAAAAAAAAAAAAAAAGAGGAGCAGCCTCATTGGTGGCCCCGTTCCAGACAGCGGACACTTCTAGTGGTGGTGGCGGCGGTGGTCCTTCCTGGAGATCTTGGGTTGCTCTTTCCTTTCTATAATGTTGGGACGCCTATTGTGATTTATGCTCTCCAGCTGAAAATTGGTTTTGCTGGAAAATTATTTGCTAAGTGGAAAAGCACAAAACAGACTGTGCGTTTGTTGATTTTATTGATTTAGCTAGTACCGAGGCCCTTGCGGGCATGGCATTGTTCCCCGTGGAGGGGAAGGGGAGCCCTGAGACCGACTGCCCATGTGGCTCTGGAGTCCTTTTAAGGCCCCTCCTTCCCAGCACCTGGCACCCGGTGAGCCACACACACCAAATAAAAATGTCAGATGCCGATTCAAATGTGAGGTGGCCATTGATTGTAAAGGCAGGGCTTTTTGGAGGCATGGGGCTTTGAGCCTTGATAGTTAAATGTGATTTGTATGGGTGCCAGGGCAGGGAGGGGCAGCTGTGAACCGGAAGTCAGCCTTCTGACACACGCCCCTCCTTTGAGCTCAGCTGAAAAGTAAGTGCTTGACTTTTCCTGTATCTGTACAGGTATTAAATGAGCTCGTATTTTCCCAGCAATTTCTTTTACTGCCTGCCTGCCTGCCTGCGGGTCTTCCTTCCCTTCCTTCCTTTCCTTCCCTTCTTTCCCTTCCTTCCCTTCATTCCCTTCCTTCCCTTCCTTCCCTTCCTTCCCTTCCTTCCCTTCCTTCCCTTCCTTCCTTCCTGTGGTAGTAGAGACGGGTTGAGCCCAGGGCCTTCACACTGAGCTACATCACCAGCCCTTTTTTTAAAAAAAAAATATTTTTTCCCCGATCTTGAGACAGGGTTGCTAAGTTAGTTTTGAACTCGGCCAGCCTCCTGCCTCAGCCTCCCCGAGTGCTGGGATGACAGGACTGTGTCTGGCCACTAACGTGATCCTTCTTGAACAGACTGGTTTCCTTCTGTTTGCTTGGAGAAGTGAGCTTTGGAGTAGGGAGCGTGTTTGGTGACCGCTGCAGGGAAGAACGGCTTCCTGAGTAGCAAGCTGTCTCCCCTGCCCACCTAGGGACCTTGGGTGAGCCAGTTGTTGATGCCTGCATCATGCCCATTATTTGCAAAAGAGCTTGGTGAGCAACATTGAAACCTCTGCCTTGTGTGTCTAGAGGGGTGGAAGGCAGCAGTGGAGAAACCTAAACTGTTACACTGTTGAAGAGTCGGGCAGACAGCAGAAAGCTGAGCCTACACAGCCCGATCCAATTTTGACAGTCCTGCTGATTTTCATTGCTGTTGTTGTTTGAAATTAGGTCTCACTCTTTAGTCCAGGCTACCGGTGACCTCCCTATGGAGCCCAGGCTGGCCTGGAACACATGGCAGTCCTCCTGCCTCAGCCTCCCAAGTGCTGGGATTACAGGAGTGGGCCACCGGACTGTTTTGAACTGGTGATAGTCTACTCAGCTGTTGTGATTGTGCTTTGCTCAGGGTCTTGCCCAGAGACTGGCAGACAGTGAAAGTGGGAAAGGAATCATTCTCTTTAGGTCTTTGACCTACTTCTGTTTGCCTGATGGCATTTTCCAGACCCTTAATTCTTGTTCCTTTTTATTTATATATTTTGGGGGAGGACTTGGTCCTGAACTCATTGCACAGCCTAGACTGACCTTGAACTTGATCAGGGCAGTTCTCATGCACTGCTCGGATCAGGGGCCTGTGCACCACACCCAGCTTTATGTGGTGCTAAGCGCGAGCCCAGAGCCTTGAACTTGTTGGACAAGCGCTGTAACCCCTGAACTTTTCCTCCAGTGCCTAGATTGCTCTTAAGAAAGCAACTTGAGACTGAAGAAGAGTCGGGCCAACTTTTCTCTGAAAAATAGTGGGTGTGAAGCTGCGTGCTACCCTGTGCTATGACATGATTTCCCAAGCTGTCTACCATCCTGGTGCCGAGGGTTGAAATTCTCTGGATGCATACTTACAACAGGGAGCCTTTCCCTTTGGCCCTGTTGGTGTGCCTTCGGCGTTCGGGACTCTGCCCGTGGAGGAACTCCACGGGAATTATGGGAATCCTCCTTTTAATCAGCCTCAGCAAGGTTAATTGCAGGACTCAGAGCAGCACTTAATAGCATGGAGACTTGGGTTGTAAAAGGTATTTTGATCTTGGGGCAGATCTTTAATGTGCAGCCGGCTGCTGTGGGCTCACCTGTGACATTCTGTTTACCCTTTGATGTTTGACTTGTTCCTTGAGCTGATGGGTGAGAAATTTTTAAAGGCCTATTCCTTGGTTTGGGCCCGTCCCTCAGATGCGTCTAGCATTTATGAGCTCTTCCTTTCTAATTATCTCACTGGTTTTGGAGTTTTATCTGTAGGAAAGGCTGTTAAATTCATTTTGCTGTATATGTGTGTGTGTGTGTGTGTGTGTGTGTGTGTGTGTGCGCGTGTGGTCCAGGGGATCGAGCCCAGGGCCTTCACTCTGAGCGACATCCCCAGTCCATTTTTTTGTACTTGCTTTTGAGACAGGGTGTCTTCCAGTTGACAAGTTGGGCTCAAGCTTGTGAACCCAAACCCTGGCTTCAGTCCCTGGCACTTCCACAAAAAGTTATTATAACATTTAAAAAATCAAGGTTAAAACAAAGTCCCAGAACCATAAAAAAATTGTTTTATTATAATGTCTAAAAAAGATCATAAAAAGGCGGGCCGCAGGGTGGACACATCTTCTGTAAGTGATAAAAATGAAGGAACCAGGGCTGGAGGAATGGCTCAGTGGTTAAAGCGCTTGCTTACCAAGCACTAAATACCTGAGTTCGATTCCCCAGCACCACATAAGCCAGGTGTGGTGGCACACACCTGCAATCCCAGCACTCGGGAGGCTGAGACAATAGGATTGCCATGAGTCGAAGGCCAGCCTGGGCTCCATAGTGAGTTCAGGACCAGCCTGGGCTGTCTCAAATCAACAACAACAACAAAAATCGTGTTGGCCAGGGTCTTCTGACCCAGAATAGGGAGCAGGGTAGTGGGGTGGGGCAGTACGAAGACGGCATCTGAGGCGAGAACCTGCCGGACCCTGCCACTTGGAAACTCTGCAACCTCAGAGGCCTGGCTCACCTTCCCTAAGCCTCAGCTTCCTCACTTTAAAATAACCTGTGCACAATTGCACATCAGCAGAGCCAAGAACCTCACTTCCTGAGTGCTCGGCTGGCCGTGACTGCTAGTGGCCAGTGTCTGTTCTCCTATTTTATACGTTGTTATCCCTGTATTGTTTCTTAAAGCTGTGGAAACCTCCCCTTTGAGAACGCTTATATACAAGTGATATACAAGGTATGGTCAAAAACAAGGTCAAGGTGGGATTTAAAAAAAATTATTACAGTGAAAGACACAGTGCCAAAAATCTCCTCAAAGCACACCTCTTCACTCTGAAGACACTTGTCCCATCGTTCTTGTCCCCTTTTTGTGGCACTGGGCAATGCAGTAAAAACCGAACGGTGTTGGCACACAAGCAGGTGGGTCCATGGATCGGGATTGAGGCAGCAGACAGCCCCATGTGCCTCCTGCCGTCTGATCCTCCACAAAGGGCCGGAAACATACACTGGAGTGAAGACGGCCTCTAACAAACGGTGCTGAAAGAACTGGCTGGGCAGGTGCACAGAAGTGAACTGGCGGTCCTGGGGGTGGGGCCCAGGGCCTTCACACCGAGCTGCAGCCCCAGCTCATCTCTAGTTTTGATTTTCAAGACAGGATCTTGCTAAGTTACCCAGACGTAGGCCCGAACTGGAGATCCTCCTGCCTCAGCTGCCAGAGTCGGAAGCAGTTCTGGAAGTTCCGTCTTTTGAATGACTATATACTGCGTGGCTGCCTCCATGTACTACATTGATTCCAAACATTTTTCTTTCTTTATTGTTTCCACTTTGGGGAAAAGCCAGAACCTGATCAATAGGCTGGCGGAGGACACCCGCCCGGTTATTATGAACCTGCCTTGCTGTCGTGTGGCACTCACGCCCCCCCCCCATTCACCATAATTTTGATCATATCTTTAAATTCACTTGTGAAAGGATTTCCAGAACTGTGTAAGGAGGCGGCAAGAGCAATGGGATTGAGTGTATTGGGAAGGAGGGGGATTTATGGCCATGCAGTTTTTGCTACAATAAATTCTATTACTTTTGGTACTGGGAACCAGGCCTGGGGCTCTCAGCACTATGTCCCAGCCCATTTTTATTTTTGATTTTGCTCCAGGGTCTTTCTAAGTTGTTAAGTTGCCCAGGCTGGGCTTGGACTTCAGATCTTCCTGCCTCAGCCTCTCAGAGTGCAGAGATTATAGGTCTACACCACCAGGACTAGCTATAATACATTTTTAAAAATTTTTTGAACATTTACCTGATCTTCGATGATTATTTGTGTAACGCAGGTCAGGGAATTGATGCGGGCTGAGGGGAGGGTGAGCGGCCCCGTCCTGCGGGCCTGGCTGTGGCTGACTGTCCCCGGTTGCAGCTGGGTATCTTCAATAAGTTGGGGAGAAGTAAAAAGAAAATCGTCTGGTTCTTGTAGAGAAAGTAGAGTCCAGAGAGGTGAAGACGCGTTGATTAGTGGATGAAGGCAGCGCACTTTGTTCCCAGGAAGAAAGCCCCGCGAGCATTCCAGCTATTCCTTTTGCCCAGCTCTCCCCAAGAGAAAAAGGACAGATGTGCTTATAGGCCAACAGGTCGATAATTTATAAGTTAATAGTAATATATGCATACAGGGGACTTCTGCAGGTGAGCATTGAGAAAACTTTGCCAACAGGCTGGGGCATAGCTCAGTGGACCGCAAGGACCTGGGTTCAATTCCCTAATACCACATAAAAATTAGCCAGGAGTGGTGGTACATACTTGTAATCCCAGCACTTGGGAGGCCGAGGCAGGAAGATTGCTGTGCTTTTAAGGCCACGAGTTTAGGACCAGCCTGAACTTACAGAGTGAGATCCAGTCTCAAAAAAAAAAAAAAAAAAAAAAAAAAAAAAAAAAAAAAAAAAAAAAAAAAAGAAAAGAAAAAGAAAAAGAAAAAAGAAAATTTTGCAAACAGTTCTTCAGTGACCTGAAAAATGTTAACTATAATGTTAAATGAGTTTTTATTTTATCTTGTTTTCTGTGGTACTAGAGACTTCACGCGGGGCCTTCACTCTGAGCTGCATCCCCAGTCCATCTTTATTTTTGATTTTCTGACAGGTTCTTGATAAGTCAGTGAGTTGCTCTACCTCGGCTTGAACTTGTGATCCTTCTTTGTCAGCCTCCCAGAGAGCTGAGATTTTAGGCCTGTGCCTTTTTTTTAAGAAAGGCAAGATGCCAAACTCTACTTACAGAGTAATCTTAATTCTATTAAAAATATTTAGCAGTGCATATAAAAAGAAATAGATTGAAATATTAACGGTGATATCCTTTAAGTACTAGGATTATGAGTGATTAAAAAATATTTTCTTGCTGGGCATGGTGGTGCACACCTGTCATCCCACCAGTTCTGGAGCTGAGGCAGGAGGATCCCAAGTTTCAGACCAGCCTGGGCAATGTAAAAAACTGTCTCAAAACAACAACAACGACAAACAGCAGGCCTTGTGGTAGAGGCTTATAACCCAAACCCTGAGAGAGGCTGAGGCAGGAAGACTGTAAATTGGTGTCCAGCCTGGACAACTTAGCAACTTATGAGAGACTGTCTCACAAAATGTAAAATAAAGGGCCAGGGATGTAGGTCAATGTGAAGGCCCTGCGTTCAGTTAAATTTTCTCTGCTAAACACATGTAATCAGAGACTTATGGGGAAAGGATGCCAGGAACAAAACAAAGGGGTAAACAATTGAACAATTCCAGCAATTCTGGGAAGCTGAGGCAGGAGGATTTCAAGTTTAAGCCTCCCCTGGGCAACTTAGAGGCTTCGTGAGATCCTGTCTCAAAATCAGAAATAAAAAAAAAATGGTCTGGAGATGTAGCTCAGTGTAAAGACCCCAACCAGGCTTGATACTCAGCATCACAAAAACGGAAAAGCGAGAGAGGGTGGGGGGGGGGGGGACTGAGTCGGTAACAACTCTGCTTTTTCCATAGCCCTGCCAGGCCTAAACACGTGGAGCTAAACCTGAAAAACCACAAGAACGCGGACGGTTTGGGGACCGAACACAGCGCCTTCAGCCAGCCGGTCCACAAGGGGAACACAGCCACCAAAATCTCCTTGTTCGAAAACAAGCGGGTGAACAGCAGCCCGAAACACGTGGACGGTCGGGGTCCCAGGAACATCCCGGCCTCCAGTAAGACGTTTGTTGGGCGGGCAAAGCTGAACTTGGCCAAAAAAGCCAAGGAAATGGAGCAAGCTGAAAAGAAAGCGTCGTCCAGCAGTCCCCAGAATGGTGTGTCTGCAAAGGGAGCCCCTGCAGAAGCCACAGTCCCCGGCCCCGAAGAGACCGGCCCTGCCGCCCCAGGGCCGAGCGGGGAGGCCACCCTGGCTCCAGCTTCCGGGCCTCCGGCCGACCCAAGTGATGTAGCAGAGAGGCACAGAGACGCTGGCTGTCCCTCAGCCTCAGATGCCACGGCCCCGGCTCCTGTCCTGGACCTCGGGCTCAGAGAGGAGGACGCTGACGCTGCTGACCCCAAAAGACTTGCTAATGGGACCCACCCGGCCCACAGTGTCCCCTCCCATCCTGAAACCAGAGACCCACCTCCACAGCCTCAGGGCACAGTCTGCGGCTCCCAGCCCCCAGCCGAGCCTCTGGGGCCTGCCGACTTACCAGAGGGGGACTGTGCTGGCTGTCCCATCGGCGGTTCTCCCAGCACCGATCCACCAGTGTCAGGAAGCCACAGTGGGTGTGTCTTGCCCGCGTCTCATCACAGTGAGCAGGTGCCACTCCCAGTCCCGGACCTCGGAGGCAGAGAAGCGAACCTTGCTGTGTCCCCTGTGGCGGGGGAACATGAGGGCCTGTCCAAGGTCCTCGTGCAGGTCAGGGCCTTCGTGCTGCCTGTGGAGAGCGCCCGGGACCTGAGCGCCCGGGACCTGAGCGCCCATGTCGTCCCCGAGAGCTCCAAGGTGGGAGAGGCCCAGCTGCCCAGCTGCCACAGCAGCGGCCTGGAAGTGGTTTCCGTTGCAAGCTGCTCCCCGGGGCAGGAGGAAGTTGGGGGCCGCGAGAGCCCATCACCCCAACACATGGGAGGTGAAGATGAGGAAGTGGTCAGCGCCGGCTCGCATGCAGCACCCCCAGAATCTGAGGCAGCCGTGGGCCCCCAGGCTCCGCCTCACGGGGGCAGGACCGAGGCTGTGGCAGAGGCCAGCCCCTCCAGCCCTCCTGGTGGCGGAAACCGTCCAGAAGCTTCTCCCGGGCCGGACCAGAACGGTCACACCCCAGCCAGTCTCCTGAACGTTTCTGCTGGCAGCGATGACAGTGTGCTGGACTCCTCGTCGGACATGGAGAAGTTCACCGAGATCATCAAGAAGATGGACAGTGCCGTGTGTGTCCCTCAGAAGAAGAGGAAGGCCAGGGTGCCCAACTGCCCCACGCCGCACTTTGCCATGCCCCCCATTCACGAGGACAGCTTGGAGAAGGTGTTTGACCCCAATGTGTTCACCATCGGCCTGGGGAAAAAGGACAGCCAGCCCGAGACATCCGCAGCTTTGCAGCTAATGCAGAGCCTGGACTCCAGGTCCAAGCTGCGGCCCAAGCGCGCGTCCACCGAGCGCAGCGTGGTCTTCAGGTCCTTGCACGCCCACACCAACGGGAATGGGGTGTCTCCGGGGGCCCCGGAAGCCAGTGACAGGGAGAGCCGGGATGTGCCCAACGGTGGTGGCGGCGGCAGCGTGAAGAGGTCGAGGCTCGAAAAAAGTGCGCTGTTCTCCAGCTTGCTGTCGTCTTTACCCCAGGACAAAGTCTTTTCCCCCTCAGTGACTTCTGTCAGTTCCATGACCACGTCCTTCAGCAGCTCTCAGGACGGTTCTGCGGCGGCGCAGTCTCCCGTGGGACAGCCCCCGGCTGAGGGGGCCCCGCCCGGCGTGGCTGACTCGGAGCAGCCCAGCCTTCCGCCCCGCAGCGCCTTAAAGGTCTTCAGTTTCAGCTCATCTGGTACTCCTCACTCAGGCTTGCGGAGCCCCAGCCACCCAGAAAAGCACCTGCCAGACGAAGGAACTGCCGGGGTGCCGAATCCCAGCAGCCACCCACACCTGCCGGAGACCAAGTTCCCGGAGCTCTCCAAGTGGAAGAACGGCGATGAGATGGCGAAGGCCAGTCACATGGAAAGTACCCTTAGACCCAGCGTGCCGAACCACGGGGACAGCGACACCGATTTCATGAGTCTTTTCAAACCAAGCCGGTTCGACCCAGGCGTTGCCTTTTCTGCAATGTCCTTATCGGACACACCGGTAAGTACCAGCGCTGTATCACTGGAGAGAATTTACAAAGCCCAGAGTGAGGCCAGGCCTGGCGGCACAGGCCTGTAATCCCCCTTACACCGGGAGGCTGAGGCACGAGGATTGCAAGTTAAGTTTGCACTCAGACTGGGCAGCTTAGTGATTTTGTGAGACTTTGTCTTAAAATCAAAAGTAAAAACGAGGGCTGGGGCAGCGGGTGGCACAATGGTTAAAGCACTTGACTCGCAATTGCAAGGCGCCAAGTTCGATTCCCCAGCACCACCTAAGCTGAGTGTGGTGATGCACGCCTGTAATCCCAGCACTTCAGAGGCTGAGGCAGGAAGATTGCTGTGCGTTCAAGGCCCGCTTGGGCTACACAGAACAAGACCCTGCCTCAGAGAAAGAATGCGTGCATGAATGAGTGAGCTGGAGATACAGCACAGTGGGAAGGTATCACCAAAAAGTAGTGGGGTGGGGTGATGTGCAACTCCTGCTTAATTAAAATTAAAGACAGGGCCTTGCTCAGTAGTCCGGTTTGGTCCAGATACCGTGAAAGTTGGCACATCACAGGGCACTTCCCTCCTCTGGGTAGGGATTGCGTGCTGTCCTTCAGGTTGTGAAGGTTCCAAAAGCTGCTTCTTCACCCTGCAGAGGCCCCACCCGGACAAAGGCGCTTTCCTTCTCCGCCCTCTCTTGATATGAGATTTCACATAGGTAGCGGTGCGTTTATCCTGTGTGGCCCAGAAAGTCTTTTCTGTTTGCTAGGAATTAATTTTTGTCAGAGAAGTAGTTTTTCTTTCTTGCAGTTTTGGGGCATAAAATATTTTGGTGCACAGTGGATCTTTCCCTTAAAGTTATGGAGAGGATGGCAGGGTGGCTTTGAAGGACAGTTACGGTTTCTGCACCTTGTGCTGGACTGCCGGGAGATGGCTTGGGTTTTGGTGTTCTCATTGTCTGCAGGTTTGTTTTCAGGGCCTGGGTCACGCCGAGCAGACACTCTGCCCTCAGCCACATGCCCAGTCGAAGGGTTGTTTACTTCTGCGTGTGTGGCAGGGGGAGGTGGGGTGCTGGGACTGAGCCCAGCATTCTGGGAGGCCAGGGCCTGAGGATCACCGAGTGTGAGCTCAGCCTGAGCAATTTAGTGACTTACTAAAGCCCTGTCTCAAAAAACAGAAACAAAGATGGCTGGGGATGCAGCGGGTGCAGAGGTTCTATCTCCAGTACCTGCTCCCCTTCCAACCCCAAATAGAGTTTAACAGTAAGAAACACATCTATAGAGACTTGGCCTCCAGAGTAGCTGTGCCATCCATGTCACGGAGCCCTGATTCCTCCATGCACCTGGGCGAGGGGCCGGAGGGGACAGATCACCTCTTCTTACTGTGACCCTGTGGACACCCTGCAGGGGTTGAGGGGCTCCCTGGGGCGTCTCCTTCCTACTTTGGGAACTGAACCTGCCTCTAGCACTCAGAAATTAGAAGATTTTTTCATTTTTTTGAGTCAGGGCCTTGCTCTGCAGTCCAGCCAGTTCTGAGCCCACTGTGGTGCCCCATGGACGTGGGGTGAGCACTCTGACCACACCACCCGGCCATCAGGGCTCGTGGCCGTGTCTCTGAGCCAGGCCGCCCCCCGGCGCGGTGACTTGCTGCTCTCCCATGACGCTTGGTCTCTCCTTTTACTTGGCCACAGTTGGGCAAATGTGACAACATTCAGTAGTTGCCTGTGAAAAACAAGTCAGATGATTGAGAAGGAGACACAGCACACGTTGCTTTTTTCTAGACTTTTCAGTAGTTTTTTTCCCTTTTAAAAGCACTTTTAATTAGCCCTTGTGCACTGTATAATCTCTTTGTAATGCATTGCATGAATTTTTTTTATTTTTCTCTCTGCGGTACTGGGACTCAAACACAGAATCTCACTGAGCAACCCTCTTTCTTTCTTTCTTTCCTTTTTTTTTTTTTTTTTTGATATTTGATTTTAACTCGGTTGCCAGACTGGGCTCAAACTTGTAAAACTCCTGCCTCAGCCTCCCACAGTGCTGGGATCGCAGGCCTGTGCCAAGGGGCCCGGCCCAGCGTGATGTCTTGCAGGGCTGCAGCGGGCTCTTCCTCAGGGCTCGTGGGCGTCTCCCCTCTGTGTGATGCGAGGGAAGTCGGGTGACCTGAGCACTGGCCAGGGCAGTAGAAGCAGTTCACATTTTGTAATATTTTTTACATGTGTAATTACTCTTTTGATTATTGGATGCATTTCTGGTGTTACTGGTCTTGCAAGATGGCCTTGAAAATGATTAGTTTGGAAGCCATATTAAAAGGTATTTCATCCACCCAAAGGAGAACATAAAGTAGACCATGAGCCTTGTCTGGGGTGAGTACACCAGGCACACTGTAGCCAGGCTAGCGGCTCCTCTGCGATTTGGGTGTTGCTATGACAACACAATATTTGTGGATTCAGATAGGCAATGGGTAAGAACGCGTGCTGCTGACTCAGCTCTTCCCAGGTAAGTTACTAATACCTGCAAGTTTCTTTTTAGATATTTGAGGTTACTGTGAAGGTTTTATTTTATTTACCTATTTAGATTTTTTATTTGTTTGTTTATTTGTGGTACTAGGGCATAGCCCCTTTGCACTGAATTATATCCCCAGCCTATTTATTATTATTATTATTATTTTGATTTGAGATGAGGTCTCACCAAGTTGCCTGAGCGGGGCTGGAACTTGCAGTCCTCCTGCCTCTGCTTCCCGGAGCGCAGGGATGACAGGCCTGCACTGCTGCCAGCCAGGCTGTGTGAGGTCACTGATGAAAATCTCTCCGTGGGTCCTTTCTTTGTGAACGGCTGTGGAGCACAGGTCTGACTGTGCGCCTTGGCTTGTCCAGCACAGGTGGACATGCCAAAGACCCTGAAGAACCAGATGTGAGAATGGTGAGGTCCCTCGGTAGGGAAGCACTGACTCGGGACAGGGTTAATCTCACTTTGGTTTCAAGCAGGGTGGATTTGATTAAAAATTTATTTAAAAAAAAAAACCCTTAAAAGATCACAGGTGGAGAAAGGAGCCTGTTACGTAAAATTGTACTGAACCGTCATGTTTTTATTCATCTGGTTACAGGCACTTAGAGGAAATGCCCAGAATAAGCTCAACCCGCGACCGGGAAAGGTGAGGTGGCTTGGGCATCGGGGTGTAGATTTCACCCGGGTCCGAGCCAGACGGGGAGCTGCCACTCTCGCTGTGTTGCAGGTGGTGATCTTCAGTGACCCCGATGCCCCTGAGGAGTGCATCGAAGTGTTTGGGGACCTTGAGGACTGCACCTGCTGGAAGCTGTCCCCAGTGGTCCTGATCAGAGTTGTCAGAGGATGGTGAGGGGGTTAGAGGTGTGGGCTTCTGTACCATAACTTCCCGGCTGACCTGCGTGGTTGCCTTCTGCTCCCCTCACTCCTTAGTTAAGATTCTGCCCTTAGTGTGAAAATGCAAAAAACTATTACCTGTGGTAAGATAAAGAGCTCATACCCAAGAAACACTTGGTTTCGTTTACTTACGTATTTCTAACTTATTTTTTTGAGGCAAGGTTTCTCTCTGCAGCCCAAACTGGTTCTAGACTTAATCTGTAGCCCAGGTTGGTCTTGAATGCAAGGCAATCCTATTGTCTCAGCCTCCTGAGTGCAAGGGTTACAGGCGTGTGCTACCGTGCCTAGTTTATGTGGCGCTGGGGAATTGAACCCAGAGCCTTGTGCCTGCTAGGTGAGTGCTCTAACCACTGAGCTGTTCCCCCCCAGCCCCAGTGTTCCTACTTCTTACAGCCTTGTGGATTTGCAATGAGCTGTGGCCCCAGCCCGTTTATTCTTTTCTTTTTTATCCTGAGACAGGATATTGCCTAGTTACCAAGTTGTTAGGCTGAGCTCAGCCTTGAGAAGCTCCTGCCTCAGCCTCCCAGCATGGTGGGTGGGATTACAGACCTGCACCGCCACGCCCAGCAAGAGTGGCATGATATTCATGGTAGGAAACCCTGAGAGTGCAGTGATTCTCCGTCCGTGTGTACCCCGCACGGTGCTGCTTCGGCTTCCCCAGCATCCGGGCCTGTGGTGTACCCGTGTCTAGCGCATTTCCAGTGAGGTTGCCACCGGCCTGGAATCCTAGCACTCTGGGAGGCTGAGGTAGGAGAGTTACAAGTCTGACCCCCAACCCCCTGGCACAGTGGCAGGGCCATGGGTTCGATTCCTAGCACCACATAAGATGGGCATATTGGTGCACACTTGTAATTCCAGTGCTCGGGAGGCTGAGACAGGAGAGTGGTTGTGTGTTCAAGGCTAGCTTGGGCTGCATAGGGCCCAGACTGTGGAAGGAGACTCCAGCAAAGTTTGAGCGCAGCCTAGCTTAGCAACTGATTGAGCTGAAAATAACCAGTGAAAGTCGCGCGGAGAGAAGGGCCTGTACTCGGTTCCCTGCACCACCGAAAAGGGGGAAGAAAAGAATTGGGAATTGTGTGAATAAGCCAGGTGCGACTCTTTAATAATGTATGCCTATGGAAAGGTTTCTTTGCTAAATTTTTTATGACAGTTCTGTGAAGTACTAGCCCAAATTTACTTTTCAGTGCTTCGATGAGAGTTTTGTGGAAAGAAGCCAAAGGAAGTATAAATATGTTGGCTGTTTCTAAAATTATTCTCCTGGGTTCGTTGCCTCTTGGTAATGTATAGTACGTTGAATAAAGAAAACAGGTTAAAAAAATTGGATGATCTGGTGTAAATACTGATCTTTGGTACCAGTTTTTAAGCTCCTGTGAGGTACAGCAGTAGAGCTATAGACATTTATGGTTTTAAAACTTAAGCTTTTATTTTGGTTTCCATTTGATCAAATGGAAACTTCCAGTTAAGATATTTTTCTCAATACTTGACATAATTATTAGAAAAATTAAATTACTTTCAATCAATAACTGAAAACTACTCAGATTTTGACATAACAGCTTTGTTTTTCACAGGATAGTACTTTTTCTTTTGGAACTCCCTGGCTTGTGTGTTTGTGTGGCGCGCGGCACTGGGGCCAGTTCCAGGGCCTTGGCTCTGAGCTGCACCCCCAGCCTGTTTTTTTACTTTTGATTTGGAGACATGGTCTCACAAAGTTGCCCCTCTTGTTCTTGAACTTGCTGTCCTCCTGACTCAGCCTCCCAGCGTGCTGGAAGTACAGGCCTGCACTGCCAAGCCTGGCTATTTTGGCTCTGATATGTCAATTAAAATCCTCTGAGAGATGCTTTGTACGCATAGAAGGGTTGAACAAGCCCCACGACGCCAGACATCTGCTTACCTGACGTATTGCAGCCTGTGTGTCTCCACTGCCTGGCGCGTCGCAGACACTGGCTGCTGCAGAACACCCACTGCCATAGCCTCACGGTCCTCTGGGGCCCTTAATACGGTTCTTCAGTCATCAGGGCTTAATTATACCCAGGAAAGTTTGTTTTAGGGGGAACCTATGCCATTTTAGTTGTTGGAAAATTAGTCACTGAAGCTGGGTATGGTGGTGCAAGCCTGTATTCCCGGCATTCGGGAGGCTGAGACAGGAGGATTGCAGTAGATTTGAGGCCAGCCTAGGCCACGTAGTTCATTCAGGACCATCCTGGACTGCAGAGTGAGACCCTGTCTCAAAAAAAAAAAAAAAAAAAGAGAATTGATTGCTGAAATATTGTGCATGTGTGTTAGCCAGGGGATGTCCAGGGGTAAAAGCCTTCCTCACCCGAGGCTTTGCTGTCTTGGTTGCAGCTGGATTTTGTACGAGAAGCCCCACTTCGAGGGACCCTCCATCCCCCTAGAGGAAGGGGAGCTGGAGCTTTCCGGCCTCTGGGGCGCCGAGGGCCCTGGGGAAGAAAGCGACGAGACCCAGCCCGAGCAGCCAGTGGTTATTGGCTCCATGCGTCACGTGGTCCAGGTGGGTGACCGAGGCCCAGAGTGACGGGCGGGGCGGCCGGTGAAGGCTCTTTTAGGAGGAGGCCTTTGTTACCCCATTGACCTGTGTCCCATAATTCTGTGTACTGTGCCTCCCTTACCGGGTTAGAAAGGAAACGTGATCACTTGGGGAGCTCTGGGGCAAGCCCCCAGTGTTTCTTTGCTCTGGTCTGCTCCCATCTCCCCAGTGCATTCGACTAGCAACCTGGTCATGCTGATTTCTGTTTTCTCTTATTTACTTATTTATTTATTTTTGTGGTGCTGGGGATTGAACGCAGGGCCTCACGGAAGCTATTCAGGCCCAGGGCACCTGGGTGTCACCCCCACCCTGGGATGGGTCCTCACGATCAGTTATTTTCCTTCACTTGGGTTGGTTAGTATTTTTTTGAGACAGGGTCTTGCTCTGTAGTCCAGGGCGGTCTTAAGCTCACTATGGAGCCCAGGCTGGCCACAGACTCACGGGAATCCTCCTGACTCAGCCTCCCGAGTGCTGGGATTACAGGCGTGTGCTACTGCATCTGTGTAGTTTTTATGTTGTGCTGGAGGTTGGAGCCCTGGGGCCTTGAGTCTGCGAAGCACGCGCCCTAACCTCTGCATGGTGCCCCCAGCCCTGTGCGTGGTCTCTGATGGCCTTGAGCACGTTGCAGACGTCCTATTTTGAAAATATAATCTAGAAATAATTCAGTTGATAGTTCAACTCTGGGGCTCTGTGTGGGTAGGTTTAAAATATCTTGTTGAAGCCAGGCTTGGTGGTGCAGGCTGTCATCCCAGTACCTTGGGAGGCTGAGGCAGGGAGATCGCATGTTTGAGCCCAGCCTGGACAACATAGCTGCATCCTGTCTCAAATAAACAATAAAAGGTGTCTCTGCATGTGGGTTGGGACTTGATTATCAGGAGAGAGGGAGGGGTGCGAAGTGCTGTGCTCCGCTTTCCCACAACCTTTGCTTGAGCGTGGCCCTGAGTGTGTGACCCAAGCTGCGTCTGTCCCGTACAGAGGAGTACCACGTGCAAGGAGGAGAGGGGACAGGTGACGCGTGTGCCGTGACTCGTGTAAATGTGAGGCTTGCTTTCATAATTTGCCAGAGAAAGGGTCATGCAGCTTTATTAGTTATTACTCGGTTTTGGGGAGTAGTTCAGGACTGAACTCAGGGCCTTCACGTTGAGCTACATCCCATCTCTCTCTTTTTAAAATTTTGATCCATGGGGCTGGAGGAATGGCTCAGCAGTGAAAGCGCTCACCTAGCAAGTGCTAAGTAAGTACTCAAGTTCGATTCCCCAGCACTACATAAGCTCAGTGTGGTGGCGCACGCCTGTAATCCCAGCACTCCACTCGGGAGGCTGAGATAGGAGAATTGCTGTGAGCCCAAGGCCACCCTGGGTTCCATGCTGAGTTCAGCACCAGCCTGGGCTACAAAGTGAGACCCTGTCTCAAAAAAAAAAAAAAAAAAAAAAGTAAAATTTTGATCCCGGGACTAGTTCCCAAGAAGTTGCTAAGTTGCCCAAGCTGGGCTCAAACTTGGTGATCCTCCTGCCTCAGCCTCCCAGTGTGCTGGGGTTAACAGGCCTGCACTACATGTGTCAGGATGTGAGCTTGCGTTAGAGTCATGTACTTGGTGTGATTATTATTACGCATGTGTTATACGGGTGTACACATTTTCTTTCCAGGATTACAGAATTAGTCAAATTGACTTATTTACGGAGCCAGAAGGGTTAGGGCTTCTGAATTCCTACTTTGATGACACGGAGGACATGCAAGGGTTCGGCGTCATGCAGAAGACTTGCTCCATCAAAGTGCACTGGGGCACGTGAGTATTTTATTTCTAAGAATTTTAATTAATTAAACTTATTAATTAACATTGATTTTTTGCTAATGTAGTCCTAGAGAGAGGACTCTAAGATACTTTGTTTCTGGTTTATTGTGCCATTAAGCAGTTATTGACTGAGAAGTATTATTATTTTTATTTTTAAAAATTTATTAATTTATTTATCATACTGATGATCAAGCCCAGGGCCTTCACTAAGCTACATTCCCCAGCCTATTTTAGTTCATTCATATATATATATGTGTGTGTGTGTGTGTGTGTGTGTGTGTGTGTGTGTATATATATATATATGTATGTATGTATGTATGTATGTATGGAAACCAGGGTTTCGTTAAGTTGCCGAGTGACCCAGGCCGAGCTTGAACTTGCGGTCCTTCTGACTCAGCCTCCAGAGGTATTTTTATGCCAGGTAACATTCAGATTCTTGGTGCTGGGCTTGTAGTTCGGTGGTAGCCTGTGTGGAGCTCTGAGTTTGATTCCCCAGCACCATATAAAAATGAGCTGGGTGTGGTGGTGCACGCCTGTCATTTCAGCCCTCAGGAGGCTGAGGCAGGAGGATTACAGTGAGTCCAAGGCCAGCCCAGGCTACAGAGTGAGTTCAGGACCAGCTTGGGCTACAGAGAAAGATCTTGTTTCCTGAAGAGAATAAAAAGAAAATCAGCCCTTTTCGCACCTGCTGCTATGATTGGCCTTCCTTGTAAACAGCAGTGATTTATTAGGGGAAGTGGGGCGGGTGAGTGCGTTTTTAATGCAGGGCTTTTCCTTATCAAAGCGAAATTGAGTTGGGGCTGAGGAGCAGATGGGGCCTTCTCGGGTTGACAGCTCCGGCGGGAAGGCTGCCAACACACGGGGGCTTCCTGTAACCGGTTCACACAGTGTAGCAGAAAGCCACGCCCCCCCCGCCCCGCCCTCCCCGCAGTCACAAATCACCAGAACTGCTACAGGACTTGGGAGGAGATCAGACTCCAGGCCGGGGCCTAGAGTGGAGCCCACGGCCTGTGAAACCCCCACCGGCAGTTTCGTATTTATGTAAAATCTGCTTTGGTTTGTGTCTTGTGTGGTTTTCCTAGTATGTGTAATGATGAATTCAGGGACAATGTGTATAATGTATAAATGTCTGCTTATTCAGAGATGCACAGAAGTTTTTATTGGTGGGGCACATGGTCAAAAGAGTTGGCAGTCAGCCAAGTGTGGTGGCCCTGGGCTGTCATGCCCACGTTCTGGGAGGCTGAGGCAGGAGGATCCCAAGTGCTGGAGCCTACCGTGGGCAATTTAGCAACCTAGTGTGATCCTGTGTCAAAAAAAAAAAAAAAAATAGACTGAGGATGTGGCTCCATGAGAAGGCCCAGGACTCCGTTCCCAGTACAACTAAAAAAGAAAAAAAGAAAAGGGAATGGTCTATAGCCCAGCCACACAGCACTGGGCTCTCTGTGCGAGCGAGCGGCCCGGCTGTGCTGCGTCTCAGGCATTCTGTTGTTACTGAAAGTCTGGGTTTCTCTTCTTATGTTGGAAAAACGACTTGGTGTTGCAGGATGTCGGGGCTGGTGGGTTATACATGGAGATCGAAGTCTGGTGTTTGGTTTTCAGAAATCGGGAGTCACAACCTCTGCTAACGGACTGGAAGTGTGAGCGCCGAGGCTCGGGCTGGGCGGCAGCCGTCCTTGCAGAACCGAAAGTTTGTGCGCCGGACACAGATGAACTTGCTCCCCTATGTGCCCTTCGGGCGTCCCGGGACACACCAGTAGAAATCAGAATGGTGACGCTTGGGAGTGGGGATGGTCCCAGCCACCCAGGAGGCTGAGGCAGGAGGACTGCTGGAGCCGGGAAGTTTAAGGCCAGCCTGGCAAACAGTGAGACTTTGTCTCAAAAAAAAAAAAGAGCAGTTGGTTTGATTTGATCAGGGGAGGAACTTTCTGATGGTTTAATGAAGAATTTGTATCCCAGGTGTTCAAGGCAAGGATGACAGGACAGGGTGTTACGGAGGAAGTCAGGTGTGAATTCGGTGCCTCCTTTATAACTGTATTTACCTTAAAGATTTTGAAATATACCTAGAGAAAAGTTTATAGAAGATAAATGTAGAGTTATTATTTATTCATTTTTGTGGTCCTGAGGGTAGAGTGCAGAGCCTTCACACTGAGCCACATACCCAGTCCCCCACCCCACCTTCGTCGTCTTCTTCTTCTTCGTCTTCGTCTTCGTCTTCTTCGACAGGGTCTCGCTCTGCAGCCCAGACTGGTCCTAAACTCACTATGCAGCCCAAGCTGGCCTTGGACTCACAGCGATTCTCCTGCCTCAGCCTCCTGAGTGTGCCACCACTCCTAGTTTATGTGGTGCTGGGGAATCGAAGTCGGGGACTTAGCACTTGACTTAGTGCTTGCTAGGCAAGTGCTTTAACCGCTGAGCCGTTCCTCCAGCCCCTCTTCTTCGAATTTCAGACAGGATCTCGAAGTTGCTAGGCTCAAACTTGAAATCCTCTTGCCTCCACATCCCAGGATTTTATAAGCCTGTGCCACCAGCCTTTTTGATAAATACAGAGTTAAAGATGTAAGGAAAAAGAATCCAAGTGTGAAAATGGGGACCCAAGTAAACATAGGAGAGAACCTGTGTGCTATTCAACCTTCCCCGTCTGGCTTATTTTACTTAGCATTATGATCTCACTCATTTTCAAACAGATGACTCAGATTTATCCTTTCTTGCATAGTAGTACTCTATTATTTATATATACACACCATATTTTCTGTATCTGTTTACCATTGATGGGCTGCTTCCAGGGTTTAGCTATTGTGAATTGTGCTGCTATAAACAGAGCGTGCATTGATCACTTTAATACAACGTATAACTCTTTTTTGAGCTAGGATCTCACTCTGTAGTCCAGGCTCATCACAATTACATGCCAGTCCTGCTTCAGCTTGCAAGTGCTGGGATTGTAGGCGTGCCCCACCACACCTGGCTAATCTTTATGTGTTGCTGAGGAATCGAACCCAGGGCCTTTGAGCATGCTAGGCAAGTACTCTAACCACCAACCTGTGCCCCGGGCCGTGAGATCATCACCTGGTTTAGGCAGACAATCTAGTAGAGGCATGGCTCCGTGCTCCAGGGTCAAAGCCTTGTGTGGATTTCCACAGAGGTGGCCTTGGCATGTGTCCTGCATCCCAGCACCGTGGGGAGGGTTCCCTCTGTCCGGGGCCCCCAGGCACTTTCTGGGCAGTGATGGCGAGGCAGCAGATGCACCAACTTCACATCAAAGGAACCAGCACTTTTTCCCAGGGCGCCAGTGTTGCAAAATCGCACCTTCCTTTGGAATGAGGGAGCCTCTGGCATCTGGTGTTCATCTCAGCGTCTGGAAGGTTTCGTGACTTGGGTTCAGGCTGTGTCAGGACACTCCAAGCTATGTCTCAATCACACCATTTAGCTTCGTAGGAAAGTGAGCTTTGCTTCCGAGGTGGTAGTGACAAGCCTGTCCTAACTTACAGCTTATGATGGCCTTGTGTGGTGACAGACATCTTTTTTTGGCTGTTCCTTTCTGTGATCCTTAGGATCCTGAGGGCTGCCTGGGAAGCCAGGTGAGAGTTGGGCTCCCTGAACGCTGGGTGATGTCAGGGCATTCGCCCCAAGGAGAGCCCAGAGCTAGTAGGGAGGGTTTCACCGGTGGCAAGGGCTTCTGTTCCTCTTGCTCCTGGTGCGGCATCAGAGCCCTGAGCTGGAGTAAACACCTTGTGCCACGGGGAGGGGGCGGGATCTGCCAGGATTTTATTAGAAGATGAGTTTCAGGACCGTTCCTTCTCCTAGACTGCCTGGTCTGCATGGCAAGAAGACAAGGAGAGTTCCTGGCATATTCTTCCGTGAGGAAATGAGTTCTTCCTAAGAGAGCCCGTCTTTCAGGTTCTGTTGAGAATAATCTGTTTATGAACCTTTGCTTTAAATAGATGGTGGGACCTGGGGCTCTAGCTCAGTGGTTAGAGTGTCTGCCTACTGTGCACAAGGCCCTGGGTTCAGTTCCCCAGTACCACACAAAAATCAGCCAGTTGTGGTGGTACAGGAGGATTGCTATGAGCCAATGGCCAGCCTGTCCTACAGAGTGAGCTGAGGACCAGCCTGGCCTACAGAGTAAGGCTCTGTTTCAAAACAGACAGATAGGTTGGAGCCATAGCTCGGTGGTTAAAGCCTAGCAAGTGTGAGGCCCTGGGTTCAGTTCCCCAGCAGCATGTACACCAGGCATAGTGGCACCCATCTGTAATCCCAGCATTTAGTAGACCGGGACAAGAGAATTGCTATGTGTTCAAGGCCAGCCCACCTCCACAGTGCGTTCAGGACCAGCCTGGACTAGAGTGAGACCCTTCTCAAAAAAACATGCAACCCCAGAGGTGACAGATATTTTCCCCAAGCCCACTGTCTTTGCTGGCTGTCTGTGGAATGGCCGATTGCACAGGGCGGAGCACGCGTCTGAGAGCCGCAGAGGCCCCTTCTGTCACTTCCTTCTCGCTGGGACAGCATACTGACACCCGCAGCTGGAGGGAGGAAAGGTTTATTTCAGCCCACAGTTTCAGAAGGTCCCGCGGCTGGTACTGGTGGGAGCACATGGCAGAGGCTCAGCTCTTGGAAAGTGGCAGGCGGCAGCCAGAGCAGGAAATGGGCCAGAGTGTCCCTTCCAGGTCCTATCCTGCGTTTCGCTCCTTCCAGTCTGGGCTCGGTGCTCCGCGCCTTCCGAGTTAAGCCCCAGTGACCTGCCCCGTCCTGGTCATGCTCCCAGTGATGGGCCACACGACTGTGATCTACACATGCTTCTGACCCACCCCTGTGACCCAGCCAATCTTTAACATAGAGAATCCATAGGGGATCTCCGGCATCAAACCCCGAGGCTGCTGGGGGACACTGCGGACCCAGACCATAGCAGGCTGAGAATGAAAACAGCCCCCATGCCACCCGGCCTGGTGTTGCCATGTGGCTGCCCTCTTGAGGCCACTGCTGCGTGGTGGGCATTTCCTCGCAGCAGGGAAGCAGGCCCGAGCTGGGGGCAGCAGCACAGTGGCGGCTGTCGCTGAGAGGCCCGCCCTGCAGAGGAGACACCTGTCCCTACACTGAGCCAGGCCTCCAGCCCCTCTGCTGTGTCCTGCTGTGTGTTTGGTTTCTTGACAGTTTCTCCTAAAATTGTCTACTTTCTATAATTTTCTTTTCTGGTACCAGGGAGTGAGCACAGACCTTTGCTCTGAGCTGCACCCCCAGCCCTTTTTTATCGTTTATTTGAGACAAGGTCTCTCTTAAGTTGCTAACTTGCTCAGGCTGGGCTTGAACTGTAGATTCTCCTGCCTTAGCCTCCCAGCGTGCTGGCGCTATCCTGTCGTAGGGCCCGGCTCTTCTGTCAGTGGTACTCAATCAGCTCACACGTTCAGGGAAAGTGAAACTTGTGTGTTAGCATCATTTCAGAGTCCCAGAAGCGCTGTCCATCAGCCCTGTGTCCCGTCAGTCTGTTCCCTTATTATGGAGGACCCGGGCCGCGAGGCCTTCAACTTGGGAGCTCGGAGCGGAATTTATTCCAGAGCTGCTGTTGCGTAGGGCACCTGGTCTGCCTGGAAGGCACTGGTGATTGCTTCAGCTCCAGAAAATGCACAGCTGGTACAGCTGGTGGTGCAGGCCTGTCATCCCAATGCTGTGGGAGGCAGAGGCAGGAGGTTCGCAAGTTTGAGTCCAGCCCAAGCAGTTTAGCGAGACCTTGTCTCGAATCAAAAGTGAAAACAGGCTGAGGGTGAAGCACAATGCAAAGTCCCCAGGCCACCAAAAATGACGAAAAGGGGAGTTTGAAGTACCCGCTTCCATCCTTGTAGTGTCAGGCGTGACCGTGGGTCTCAAAGGACAGGCCTCCTTTTCCTCCTCGGCTAATGTGTTGCAAGGTGAGACAGTTGCGCTGCGTGTGCTGGTGCCTGCCTGTAATTCCAGGGCCTGGGAGGCTGAGGCAGGAGGATTGCCTTGAGACACGGCCAGCCTGGGTCATAGTGAGTTCAGGATCAGCCTGGGCTGCAGAGTGAGACCCTGTCTCAAGGGGGGAAAAATTGTCCAAAAATGTATGTACCAGATTATAGGCACCTCAGCTGTGGGAATTTTCCCAGGGCAGGTCCACAGGAGAGCTGTCCCCTTCGCGGACCCAAGGAATCCTGGCCTCCCGCCCTGCCTGTGCCTCCTGCCCCAGGCTGCTCAGCTGAGTTCCAGCCCAGTATAGTACCTCAGTCTCCTCCCTCCCAGCATTTCTGCATGTGTGTGTGTGTGTGTGTCTGTAGGTGTGTGTGCACGTGCGCATGTGTGCACATGTACAGCTCTGCAGTAGGAAGTCGGTTGTAAATCCCTGTATAATTAGTGAGTTATAAGAAGCTACTGACTTATCCCAGGAAATCTTTGAGAAAAGCCTATCACTAAAACACATACCTTGGGCTAAACTTGGGAGTAAGAGAAGAAAGGCAGTATGCGGCCCACTCTGCTAGTCCAGAGCCCCTTGGGCTCACTAATCCAGCTTCCTGCTGGCTGCTTTTTTTGTCTCTCGATAATTTTTTAATGCTGTAATTAAAAAATTTTAAAGGAACTTATGTATGTACATGAGTTAGATTGTATATTCTGCATGTGGCCCATGACAGACGAGCCTTTTCACTCAAAAATGAAAAGGCTGGAAAATGGGGGCCGTGGGTGGGATGCTGCCATGGAGCCACATGGCACACGGTGGAATGGCACAGCCAGGTTTCCAGGCTAGACTTAGGAAGAGCTGAAGAGGGTCTCGAGACCAGGAGGTCTGCCTGCGTGGGGGGATGGTGGCGCCTCGTGCGTGCATGCATGTGTTGTGTGACAAGGTCTCACTGAGTGGCTGAACTGCCCAGGCTGAGTTCAAACTTGGGACCCTCCCGCATCAGCCTCTCAGACTGCTGGAATCACAGGCCTGGAGCACCGGGCCCGCTGACAGCTGGCTTACATAAGTCACTTCTCCAGCACCCAGGGTGGGGAGGCGGATGCATAGGAGTCTATAGGCCGCTGCGAGGGGCCCAGGCGCCAGCCTTGCTGGTTTCCTGATTGGAGTCCGTGGAGGAGGCAGCCGGCTGTGGTTCCCTGATGAATTGACAGCCGGCACGCCCAGCGGACGGTGTGGTCCTTAGAGCCATTAAATTCAGAGCCAAGGAGAAAAAGCCGTGCAGGCTGCGAGTCTCGGCCCTAGACTTCACCCCCGAGGCGCCCGGGCACTGGGGAAGCCACGCCCCGGCGGCCTCCAAGCCATGTGGGCACATTGTCACGCTCAGTGCAGCTCCGTGGGGGGGAGAACCTGCCATGGGGGAGTGGTGAAGAGCCAGGCTGATGGCACAGGCCTGATCCCCGGCACTCTGGGAGGCTGAGGCAGGAGGGTCTTAAGTTTGATCTTAGCCATTTGGTGAGACCCTGTCTCACAATCTGAAAATAAAAAATGGGCTGGAAACATAGCTCAGGGTGAAGGGTGATCCCCAAACAGGGGACCTCACAGAGCCTGGGCCCGGGGCCAGTGCTGACCTCCCCCCCTTCTCTCTCTCTCTCTCTCTCTCTCTCTCTCTCTCTCTCTCTCTCTCTCTCTCTCTCTCTTGCTCGCTCTCTCTCTCTCTCTCTCTTTCCCTCCTCTCTCCTCTCTCATCTCTGTGGTGCAACAGAGGGCTTTCATTCTGAGCTACATCCCCAGCCCCTTTTTATTGTTTATTTGAGACCAAGTCTTGGTGAGGTGCCCAGGCTGGTCTTGAATTTGCGGTTCTCCTGCCTCAGCCTCCCACATGTTGGGATCACAGGCCTGTGTCACTGGGCCCAGCTGAGGCAACTATTTTCAGCTCTTGGAAGTAAGAGGTGTTTGTGCTTGTAAGTTAATTCTGTGAGTTAGGAGTCAGCCGAGCCAGCACCCCACAGAGGCTCCTGCCCCATGTCCTGCGGGTCCTGAGAGTCAGCCTGTCTCTCCTAGGCGCAGTGGATCTGGGGACGCCTGCATGTTGGAGTCAGTGCTGGCATCACTTACCTCATAACACTGTCAGATATTACCAGTATGACCAGTTAACCCTGAATAAGTTTTTATATCACATTGTTTTATATAGTTTACATTTTATTTAATTAGTTAGTTCATTTTTTTATGGTACTTGAGATTGAGCCCAGGACCTTCACAATGACCTATATCCCTAGCCTTTTGCATTCATTCACTTTTTTTTTTTTTTTTAAGACAGGGTTTTATAGTCCAGGCTGGCCTTGTACTCGTGTCAGTCCTCCTGCCTCAGCCTGCCTGAGTGCCCCGGGGCCTGGCTCATGCTTTCCTGCGTCTGTGGTTGCCCCTAGGACACCTGGACTGTGTGGGGTTGTGTCCCCCCACTCTCCTCCCCGACACACACACACACATACACACACTCCTGTTCTTTCCTCTCTTGTCTCTGGGGTCCTGGGCAGCAGAGAGGAAGAAAAACTGAAAAAACAACAACTCCCAAAATAAAACCCAGCCATACCTGACAAGCAGCATGTCCCCCTCCGTGTGCCCCCAGGTGGCTGATCTACGAAGAGCCCGGGTTCCAGGGCGTGCCCTTCATCTTGGAGCCTGGCGAGTACCCGGATTTGTCCTTCTGGGACACGGAGGAAGCATACATCGGCTCCATGCGGCCCATGAAGATGGTAAACATGAAACCCAGCCCCGAGTGCCCGAGGGCCCGGGCCTAACAATCTCCCATTGGTAACAGTGTGTCACGCTGAGACCACAAAGCTGTAAAGTAAGCCGAGCGGTGTGGCGCAGGCCTGGCACCCTCCTGCCTCAGCCTCCCACAGGGCCTGCCTATAGTGATGACGATAAAGCTCTCAACTTCGGGTCTCTGAAAATAATTCCTTTGGGAAGGACACATGCCTGGTTTGCTGGTAAAATCAGCTGCGTTCCTTCCGGATTACAGTTCACTGTTTGCCGAGGAAGCCCTGGTGTGCTCACGTTCCACTGTGGCCCTCAGCTCCTGACTGGTTTAGGGTTTGTTTGTGGCACTTTTATGCTCTGGCTTATTTTAAGTTTTTGCCTTTTTTAAAGGCTTTTTATTATTAAAGTGTAATAGTCTCCTCCCCAACCTTGGGCCCATCCTTTGGGGTGTTTTACGTTTTATTAATTAGTTTAGCCTCTAATGCCAGGAGACGTCTGCGGGCATCGTGTGAACCAGAGGCTGGCAGGGAGTCCACGTGGGCGAGGCAGCTGGCACAGACCCAGGGCATGGGGCGCCGCCCCACCTGTGCCTGGCACAGACCAGCCTCGGACAGGGCTATTCAGTAGGCAAGGTGGGCCACTGCCCGAGAGGACGTAGGATAGGATTGGGTTTCAAGAGAACTGAGAAGCAACACAGATTCTTTAAATGAAAAATGTGTAATCACCCAGCAAACCTGCAGGCCAACAAGGCTGCGTTGCGCCTGTCCACAACTGTCCTACTGGGTCTGTTAGCCCTGTATTGTGACAGTTAAGCTGGTGTGGGATTGCACAGGCCAGGCCAGCTGCTGTGGAGAATTTAAGACGGTGCCCAGCGTGGTGGGCACGCTTGTCAGTCCAGTAAGCCGGGAGGCTGAGGCCGGGAGGGTTGCGAATTTTGAGCCCAGCCCGGGCTACTTAGCGAGACCCTGCCTCAAAATCAAAATGTAAAACGTGGGCCGAGGCTGCCACTCAGTGGGAAGCAGCTGGGATGAATCTCGCGTGTGGAGGGGAGGTGGCAGAAGACAGATGTCACGGGCAGCAGGGGCACGCTGTTGCTCACACTGTGGTGGTTTTCTTTTCAGGGTGGCCGCAAAGTAGAATTCCCAACAAATCCAAAGGTAAAATGTGTGTGTGTCTGTGTGTGTGTGTGTGTACTTCTGTGCACAGACACAGATGTGTGTACGTACAGTTTTATTCCCATTCTACCCCTACAAAGGTAACACTCAGGTGACCTCACACATAGCTCCCATCATGCATAACCGCAGGCACCGAGACTGGCAGCGTGGCCCGGCAGTTAGAGCGCCTGCCTAGCCGGCGCAAGGCCCTGGGTTCTGTTCCCCAGCACCACAGAAAACTGAGCATGGGGGCGCGTGCTTGTAGTCCCAAGCACTCTGGAGGCTGAGGCAGGAGGGTTGCCATGTGCTCAATGCTAGCCTGGGCAACATAGTGAGTTCAGGACCAGCCTGGACTATAAAGTGAAACCCTATCTCAAAAAAATTTTTTTCTAAAAAGAGAGTGAGAGAGAGAGAGGGTGGGTCATGGTAGCAGCCAGTTTGTGATTGGTGGCTATGCTTACCAGTTGATCGCCCAGCTGGTGAGGCTTCCCCATGGTGAGGAAGAAACGTTCAAGAGCGAATCTCTGCTCCGAACTGTGCTTCCTCCTGCCCCTGTTTCTCATGTCCATGCCCTTTGATAGCAGTTGTTATTATTTTTGTTTTGAGACAGAGTCTGTCTCTCTTTCTCTCTCTGTAGTCCAAGTTGGTCCTGAACTATATAGTGAAGTTTGGCCTTGAACCCACGGCAGTCCTCCTGCCTCAGTTTCCTGATTGCTAGGATTGCAGGCGTGCCTTTCCACACCTGGATGATTTTCATGTGGTGCTAGGCATTGAGCCCAGGATCTTATATACGATAGCAAGCACTATAATCACTGGGCTACACTCCCACCCCTTAAAAATTTTAAAACAACTTCAGAATCCTGAGTTTCCTTTGTTCGTTCAAAGCAAAATTCTGAATTTTTGGGTCTCTCCCTTAAACCAAAACTAGTTACTTAAAATGTCTTTAGACCTTTAGCTCTAAGCTGTTTTGCATCAGGAGAAGATAAGAGCTTATTTTTTTCTTATCAGATATTGTTATTTGGTTAATTTTTAGAAATATGAGTAGAGCCAGGCCTGGTGGCACAAGCCTGTAATCCCAGCACTCTGGGAAGCTGAGGCAGGAGGATCACACGTTCGAGCCCAGCCTGGTCAATTTAGCAGTTTAGTTAATCAAAAATAAATATGAGCTCAGTGTGAAAGCTCTGGGTTTGGTCTCCAGTACCTGCCCCCAACCCATGTATATGCAAGAGAATATGATTAGAACATTTTGATCTGTGTCCCAGGACTTTGTGATGTTAAATTAAGGGGCCCTAACCCCTGGGTGGCAGACCAGTCTGGGTAGGGTCCAACCAAAGTCCCTGGGACAGAGGGGCTGTGAGCAGGACGTGGGTGGCAGGCGAAGCACCGCCCTCTGTCAGCGTACTCCTATCAGGTTCCCAGCCTGCTGCTGACTGACGGGAGGCGGGGCTTTGCGCCCTCTCTCATCCTGTCCTCTAGCGGACGGTGCAGATCGCGCACTGTACGCTCCTCCTGTGCTGGGGGCTCCGGCCAAGCCGGTGCCGGCTGTCGGGATGGTGGGCGCTGCCTTGATGGCCGATGGGACGGTGGCCGCGAGGCCCTCACGAGTGCGCCGCCGGGCCCCTTCTCCTGCAGGCGGTGGTTTACGAGAAGCCGTTCTTCGAAGGGCGGAGCGTGGAGCTGGAGGCGGAGCTGTGCAGCATCTCCGCAGAGGCAGGCGACACGCAGGACGCGGCGGGCGACGGTCCTCTGCGCCTGGCGTCCGTGGGCTCTCTCAAGGTTCTCCGAGGCATGTGAGTAGGCCGCGCCCGGAGGACTTCCTGGACTCGAGAACAGACGTGACCCCCTCCCCCCGTGATCCCGCGCCTGGCCCGTTTCACAGCTTGGGCCGCTGCTCTCGGCTCTGAGACCCAGGCCGGGCAGCCACAGGGACCCCCTGTCCCCGGCCAGGCTGAGGGACTGGCCTGCCCAGTCTGCGGCCTTGGTTATTGGAATTCGGCTCCCATAGACTGAACTATTCGTTTCCTTTCTAATTTTTATGATATTTTCCCATTTTATAGAAATGTACACACTGAAATTAGTAGTGTAAATAGCCCAGAATTCATAATCCTTTCATTAACAACTTAAGAAAAGGTTTATTGAGACTGTAGTTGCTGGGGTTTGAGACAGTGGAAACATGCATGTGCACGCACACTTGTACATGTGCTTGTACACACACACCTACCTCCCTTACAAAACTCTTGATGTATGGGTCTATTTTTTGAGGCAGTGTGTAACTCTGCAGTCCAGGCTGGTCCTGAACTTACTACATAGCCAGGCTGGCCTGAGACTCAGGGAAGTCCTCCTGCCTGAGCTTCTGGAGTGCTGGGATCACAGGCGTGCACCACCATACCTGGCTGATTCCATATGTGGTGCTGGGGCTCGAACCCAACACCTTACGCCTCCTGGGCAGGTGCTCTGATGACTTAGTGACACCCCCAGCCTCTTAACTTTTTTTTCAACAAACTTTTCTCAAATTCAGAAAATTACAATAATAGCTCCTGCTTTCATGTGTTACTTCACCTAAGTTTTACAGGACTGCGCTAAAAATTTGTAAGTTAGTGTCTGGCTTAATAACTAAACATATTACTAAACAAAATTGCTATGTATGTGAGAAAAAAAATCACCTAAGTGTCTAAGAGGCAGTGTCCTTCTCCCCTCGCCACAGCTGGGTTGCCTACGAACAGCCGGGCTTCGCGGGCCACCAGTACCTGCTGGAGGAGGGGGAGTACCGGGAGTGGCGCTCCTGGGGCGGCTACAGCGGCGATGTGGGGTCCTTGCGGCCCGTGCTGGGGGTGAGTGCACACACCGAGGGCGAGCCCTGGGTTGCTCTGGCTGGCCAAATGGCTGGCCTTTGACTTCTGAATTTTTTTTTTCTTGGTAGGATTTTTCAAACCCTCACATGGTAATGTACAGTGAAAAAAACTTCGGATCCAAAGGCCCCAGCGTGGACGTGCTGGGCATTGTGGCCGACCTGAAGGAGACGGGGTACGGGGTGACGACGCGGTCCATCAACGTGCTCAGTGGCGTGTAAGTGGGCCGTCAATGGAGGCTTCGGTTTTCTTTTTGCACTTACTTGGAGGTTCTGAGAGTGTGACAGAGAGCAGGGTCTACCCCTGAGCGACATCTGCGGCCTTTTCTTTTCTTTTTGATTTTGAGACATGGTCTTAGGTGATGCAGGAACCGCTGTGCTCTTGTTCCAGCCCATGACAGCAATCTTCAGATCTGTGCCCCTTGTCACTCTGTATGTAACAACCAAGCGTATCTGAGGATGGGAACTGGCTCCTCCTGGTGACCTGACTCAGGGACCTGGGCCGGACCACAGCCTGTTCGATTTTCCTATGGCCCGGTGTCTGCCCCTTGTACTCTGTCACAGCCGTTCTGATATAAGAACAGCTGTCACAGCGTGCCTGGAGTTGGCCGCTCTGGGCTTTGTTGGTGAGAAACAAGCTGTTCCTGGAAGATGGCCAGTTCTGGCTACAAGGAGCCGGGCTTGGCGCGCAGCCTGTCAGCCAGCTCCGTGGGAGGCTGAATCAGGAGGATCCTAGGTTGGAGCCCAGCTTGGGCAACTGGGCACCTTAGCGAGACGTGGGGGCATGGCTTGGAGCAGAGGCCTCGTGTTTGAGCCCCAGGGCCCTCCCCCCCCCACCCCCCAGCAAGGCCTGCTGGGCTGCAGTGACTGGGAGTTAAGCTGGATTGGCTCAGGTGATGGAAACGGAATTCAGTACCGACAGAGCAGAAATGTCCTAGAGATTTTGCTGAGCGGAGCGGGTCAGGCAGTCACGGGAACGTGGGCTTTGCCTCAGCCTGAGTTTTCCCAGCTGGCCCTGCGTGAGGCAGGCTCTTCTGCTAGCAGCCTGGCTTTTGTCACCAAATACAGGGGACAGGGCTTCTCTTTCCCTACAAGTTCCTAGGTGTGACTGATGCCCTGGGCATGGAGCACGTGTGAGTGTCTAAACCAATCAGAGACAGAAACGGTGAGGGGCCCCATGGAGCCAAGCGGGGGTCCCCCATGGGGGCCGCTTCGCTAGGGCCGGGCAGTGGGGATGAGGGGTACCACGTGGGCAGGAGGAGGCACTGAAGAGGGTGTATGTTCCTCTTCTGTTCCTGCCCTTTCTCCCCCCTACCCCAACCCCGTCCATCTTTCTGGGGTGCTGGGGATCAAATCCAGGACCCTAGTGTGCCCAGCTGGCCCCCTGCCGCTGAGCCACACCCCTTAAGTGCCTTGTGACCCACGCTGGCACATATTCTAATTCACTATGAGCACGTTCTCAAGTGGCGGAGCGACATAAGGCAGTGTCTGATGTGAGGCCAGCGTGATGGTGCAGGCCTATAATCCCGGTACCCTGGAGGCCGAGGCAGGAAGATTCCAAGTTGCAGCCCTGTAGCCTATCCCCCACATGCCATGCACACACGCAGGTTTTTGGTGTGAGTGGCCGACTGTTGAACCAGCCCAGCCCCGCCCTGCTGGGTGTCATGGCCCCTCTGGGTCCCCTGTGCCCTGGATGATGCTGAGGTGCCGGGCTCAGAAGATTTTCGCTAGGAATGGCTCGCGGTGCCATCTTGGCCGAATGACGTCAGAGCCCCCGGTCTTCTGGTCCTAGCAGCAAATGCCCCCACTAGGGCTGGTGCTGGTGTGGGGCCATGTCAGAGTTGTCGCGTCCTGTGTGAAAGGTGGAAGTCAGGTGGGCTGGTGAGGCCCTGTGGCTCTCCGGTGCGTCTGCAGCTGGTTGCTACTCAGGAGGACAGTGTGGTGACCAGGCAGGGCTGGAGCTTCCTGTGGTTCGGGGGACTGAGTCCTGCCCCTTCATGGGAGCCAGATCCCGCGTGGCCGTGGCCCTGGCCCTGGCCCTGTGTGCAGGATCCCGTGGGCATCCGCCTCCACCGCTGCCCCGCCCTGCTTGTGTGAAATCGGCTTCCTATACAAAACACCACTTTTGTGTGTCTGCAGTTCTCCGCACTCCTGCAGGTCCCGGCAGCAGCGGCTCATCTGTGGGGTGAAGAGGGGAGGTGGGAGTGCCCCCCACCCTGGCCTGCGGGGTTTCTGTGATTTTTCAGGCGGCTGCTTACCCATCGGTTCATGCACCTGTGATGAGCACCGCCTTCCCAGCATCCTAGGAGGAGCCAGAGCTTCTGACTGAGGCATAGCTACTGCGGTAACCGCAGCCGTGAGATGGAGAAGTCCTGGGGACACGCAGCGCAGTCCAGCGCAGCCTGCAGGGTGGGGAGGCCACGGTGCACTGCTGGGCCAGGGAGGCCTGGCTCTGTTTATTTATACATTTGTTTGTTTGTTTATTTTGAGGCAGGGTCTTGCTTTGTAGTGGTTGAGGTGGTCCTGAATTCACTAGCCGGGGCTGGTTGGGAACTCACGGCAATCCTCGTGCCTCAGCCTCCCTGTGTTAGGATTACAGACGTGTGCCTGCTGGCCCTGTTTGATTTTTAATAGTTTCAGAATGGTTTTAGTGATTCTATTTTGATTGGTAAATAAGCATTTTAGTCTTTGTTTTCTTTCTTAGTATTGGAGATTGAGCCCTGGACTTTCACATGAAGCTACATCCTTAACCCTTTTGATTTTTTTTTTCCCCTAATTTTGGGACAGGGTCTCGCTAAGTTACCCAGGCTGTCTTGAATTTGTAATCCTCTTACCTGAGCTTCCAGAGTGTTGGGATCAGTTCCAGAGTGCTGCCACACCTGCTAGCTCCTTATCTCTTAGCATGGAACTGGCTGGGGGTTGGGGGGGGGGCCTGGGGGGGGGTTGAAATTCTGATTTTGATTTTTTTTTTTTAGACAAGGTTTCAGTTTGTAGCCCAGGCTGGTCCTGAACTCACTACATATTGATGCTGGTCACTTCCTGGTGACTGCATTTACGTTTCTGTTTCAGTCAGCTCTTTTACGTAATAATATCAGAATGTGATCTAATTGTGAAGTTTAGACTCTTAGTAGAACAGTAAGTGGAAAGGACCCACAGGACGTGGGCAGGCAGGCACAGGCCAGTGGCCGGTGAGCCACAGGAGGTGCAGGCTTAGTCACCCCAGCCACTCATGGTGTCACCTTGGATAAGTCTTCTCCCAGCTCCTCCTCAGTCCCTAACTGCAGGGTGTTAGGGACTTTGCTGTTTGGGGTGTTAGGGACCTGTGACCTTTAGCATTTCCGCCTTTGTCTTCCTGCTGCAGTGTGCAGCAAGAGGAGAATTGAGTCAAGTCTCCTGTGTCCTTAGTCCCCTCCCCCCCACCGCCCCGCCTCCACCCTCCCCCCACCCCGTCTGTGAAGTGGGCGTGTTGTGACATAGGTGACTCCGCCTGTGGCAAGGCTCTGGAAAGGTCAGGGTGTGGCGTCCCACGCAGACCCGGTTCGCTTAGGCAGTGAGGGGACTGAGCGCTGTGGCCACTGCTGCCCGAGGCAGAGCTGGAGAACTGCTTCCCACCGGAGACTCTACCTTGGGACAGCAGACGTGTCAGTAAATCGCCTTTGTAGGCTTTCCCGTCTGGTACAGATCCCTGAGGAGGTACAGAAAGGAGAACATTTCAGGAGAGGCTTTTTTTTTTTTAATTCTTTGAGTTTGTTCAGCTTTGCTTATCATTTATATTGTGCTTATTATATATAGTGTGTCAAGTTGGAAATATTATTTGAAGTAGAATTTTAGGGTTTATTTTGTCATTGTTGTTTAGGGCATTAGGGACGGAACCCAAGGCCTTTGCACTACACTATCCCTCCCACCCATTTTTTGGTTTTGATTTTGAGATGGTCTCACTAAGTTGCTAAGTTACCCCGGTTGGCCTTGAATTTGTAATTCTCCTGCCTCAGCCTCCCAGATGTTTTAGGTCTGCACTGCCAGGTTGGCTTGCTTATAATTTTGATATGACCAACCCATGCCCTAAAGACTAGAGGCGCCTCAGATACTAAATTACTGATTAGAAAAGAGAGCGAAAGTTTCTGTGTGATCCCTCTTTCCCCAGTTGCGTGTGACAATTCTGTCCACAGAGTACGCGTGACAGCCCATGTGTCTGTCCCTGTAGGTGGGTGGCCTACGAGAACCCCGACTTCACAGGAGAGCAGTACATCCTAGACAAGGGCCTGTACGCCAGCTGTGAGGACTGGGGCGGCAAGAACTGCAGGATCTCTTCCGTCCAGCCCGTCTGCTTGGTGAGGACGCTCAGCTCGGGGCGCGCGTGCGCTGTGGCGCTCCACGGGGCATTAGCTTCTTACAGGAAGGATTCAGGGGTTGTCTTAGCAGCACCTGATGCCCTGGGGGACGCAAGTTACTGCAGCTGCACGACTGACCTCCTTTTTGTTTGCTTTTAAAATTTTCTAGGACTCTTTCACTGGCCCAAGGAGACGAAATCAGGTAACTTTAAACACGTTCTTTCCCCCCTCTATATACATATGTGTGTATATGTAGATGTACATGTAGATATACACACATATATACTTTTTTAATAATTAGAGGCCTTCCACTGAAAGTGTGAATCATAGTATAGATACCATTTCGTACTTAGATAACTTTATCATATTTTGTTAGTTTTTATGATGATGCTGGAGATTGAACCAGGGCTTTATCCCTAGTTATATTTTTTAAAATGATTTAAGTTCACATTCCTGCTTACTGCTCGCACTGACTGGCATCTAGATGTGTCCTGCCACGGGCCGGGCTCTTAGTGCTTGCAGGCGAGCTCACCACTCCTGCTGTGTAGGGTCTGAGTCGGCACGGAGGCACCAAGTTGCCAGTTTAAACAACGTGTCGCTGGCATGATTAGTAGCCGAGTGGACCCCAGCCAGGTGTGCAGGCCCGAGTCTCAGCAGTCTGGGAGGCTGAAACAGGAGGGCTGTGACCAGCCCAGCCTAGGCAGCTTAGTCACTGAGCGGGACCCCGTCGCCACATCGAAGCTACACCCGGGCTGGGCACAGCTCAGCAGGACCCGGGAGCTAGGAGATGAGCGGGTGGCAGTGGAAGGCGTCATCTACTCGCCGAGTCCACTTGGTGCGACCTCGCTGCTGAGGTCCAGGGCGCGGTGACATGGGCTCTTGGGGCTTCCTGCGGGCAGCACTCAGATGGCCATGATTGCGGTGCCCTGACCTGCTCTGTGGGCCTGACTGGCTCTTCCGCAGGCAGGCAGGACGCGCGCCTGGGTGCTTACTGTTAATATCAGGACTGGCAACCAATGGCTGTGGCCACAGCCGAGTGTCACAGATTCTCGTGGTGTTGGCCCCATGTGGCTCCTTGGTGTCTCTGAGTTCAGTGACCGGACGCGGAGGCAACCTGCTTGTAACAGATCGTTAATGCAGGCTGAGAAAATGAGAGACCTTATAAAAAGCACGGGTCACACAGGTCACTTCAGAAGCTGCATGACCTAACGTGTTGAGGGAAATCATTTTCTGTGACACACACTCTTTTTTTTCCCCCGAAGATTCACTTGTTTTCAGAGCCACAGTTTCAAGGCCAGAGTCAACGTTTTGAAGAGACAACGAGGCGGGTCGAGGGCCCCTTTGCTGTGAAGTCGTGCAGGGTCTTGGGAGGCAGGTAGGCCGTGCCGGGCTGGGACAGGCGCTCGCCGTGCTGGGGGCGCTAGGCTCTGGGCTCGGTGCCAGCTCCATCCTCCCGTCAGAGACAGCACCGGGTGGAGTGGCGCAGACCCCACTCTCATCCCATCTTGGGTGTGTTAGTGAGACTTCTCTAAAAATAAGGAGCGCTGGGCGTAGTGCTGGAAGAGGGCTGTGGGCTCAGTCCCCAACGCTGCACACCGCCGCCCCCCCCCCCAACCCACCTGCCTCAGCCTCCTGCGTGCTGAGGTTACGGATGTGCACCACTCTGCCCGGCAGAAGAGCCAGGCGCTGGGGGCTGCCGGTGTGGCAGCATTTCTTGGTTTTCTTCTTCTTTTTTCTTTGAGATAGCGTTTCACTAAGTTGTTAGGTTTGCCTGAAACATGGAGTCCTCTGCCTCAGCCTCCCAGAACGCTGGAATGTTAAGCCTGAGCTGCCGTCCGGCTGTGGCTGGTTTTTAGCACCAACTCCCCCTGCCCAGTGCCTCTCCCCGTCATCCCTGCTACAGTATTACCCCAGACATGTGCACCTGACACTGGAGGAAGGGCTCAGTCGTTGAAGTGCTTGCCTAGTGGCACTAGGTCACACGCTAAGTACCTGAGTTCAGTTCCCCAGCACTACATAAATCCAGGTGGGGTGCGGCACACCTGTAATCCCAGCACTCGGAGGCTGAGGCAGGAGGATTATCTTGAGTCTAAGGCCAGCCTGGGCTACAGAGCGAGAGACCCTGTCTCAAAACAAAAACAACAACAGACATGTGCGCCCTTACTTATTTACTTACAATTTTTGGTCCTAGGGACTCATCCCCAAACCCTCTCAATGAGCTATGTCCCAAGCTCTTTTTAAATTTTTGGCTTCGAGATGTGCTTTTGCTAAGTCGCCCAGGCTGGGCTGGAACTTGCGATCCTCCCGTCTCAGCCTTCCAGACCACTGGGGTTCCAGGCTGCGCAGCTGCCGAGCTCGACACAGATGCATCTGGCACCCCTGCCGCACAGACAGTGGGCTGCGCTCTGTGCTGTGCCTCCAGCCACAGACAAGGGCCCGACCCTCCGCGGCCTCCGCAGCGCTCACTGGGCGTGGGGACCCAGGCAGGAGTGGCGAGTCACCCTCCTGTCAGTCACACTGCTGCCTGAGTCCAACCCGCTATGCTGGCTTGGTTCCTGGCCCAGTGCGCAGTGTTAAGAGATCGGGATAAAGCATGTGGAGCCGGGGCCTGTTGCGTTTGGCTGCACGTGTCCCAGGCACGATGGGAGGCTGAGGCAGGAGGACAGCAAGTGTGAGTCTGGCGTGGGCAGTGGAGCGACTTGGCAAGACCCTGTCTCAAATTCAGAACTAAGAATGGGCTGGGGGTGTAGCTCAGGGGGGTTCCTGGCTCACTTTCTAGGACCGAAGGCCAGCTCCCACCCCCCAAGAAAGCATGAGAATTATTTTCAGAGGAGATCGTGTCCCTGGGGACTGGCCGGTAGCACATCCCAGTGAAGAGCGCTCAGGCCGCGGCGGCTGGCGGCGGGGGACGCAGGTGGGGCGCGGCTCATCCTGGGAGAAAGCAGCTCAGCTGTGCGCTGATTTGTCACAAGATGCATTGCAGTCACTGGATCCAGTTTGGTTTTTTTCCCCCTGTACTGGGGGATCGAACACAGGGCCTCAGAGGTGCACCCCCAGCCCCTTTCTTATTATCTGTTTGAGGGAGGCTCTCGCTAAGTTGCTGAGTTGCCCGGGCTTGAACTCGTGAGCCTCCTGCCTCAGCCTCCCAGAGCGGGCCGGGTGTTGCTGGGGAGTGAACAAGCCCCAAGCTCTGTATAGTAGCTGTCCCTCACCACGCGCCTGTGTGGTCTCGGTGCAGCTGCGTGGCGTACGATGGAGACGACTTCTCTGGAAACCAGTATGTGCTGGAGGAAGGCCACTACCCGTGTCTCTCGGCCATGGGGTGCCTGCCTGGGGCCACCTTCCGGTCCCTCCGCTTCATAGACGCTGTAAGTATGTTCATGTGAGTGGCGTCACAGCAGCACGTGGCGCCAGAGCTGGTGGGAGACAGGCCAGGGAAACCAGTGGCCAGAGTTTAGGGATTAAAGGCAGAGGCGGAGCCGGGCCCGGTGCTGCAGGCTTGCAGTCCCAGGGTCCTGGGAGGCTGAGGCAGGCAGGTCATAAATTAGAGCCCAATTTAGTAAGACTGTCTCAAAATCAAAATTAAAATGGGCCAGGGAAGTGGCCCAGTGTGAAGGCCAGGGCCGGATCCCCAGCACCATCAAAAAAAGGGAAGAGTGTGTGTTTTGAAGATTTGATTATTATGAGGACATGGAGGTTCCCCACACGAAGGCTACCGTTTCTGTGTGTGGCGGAACCTGTGCCTCATGCGAGCTGGGCAGAATCCACCACTGAGCCACATCCCAGCCCTCTTCTTTTTCTTTTCTTTCTTTCTTTTTTTTTTTTTTTAACAGGGCTTCACTCTGCAGCCCAGGCTGGTCCTGAACTCACTGTGTAGTCCTGGCTGGTCTCGGCCTTATGGCAATCCTCCCACCTTGCCCTCTGAGTGCTGGGATTATAGGCATGTGCCACCATGCCCAGCTAATTTTTTTTTTTTAATATGGCAGTGGGGAATCACACCAGGGCCTGGCACAGGCTAGGTAAGTGTGCTAACCACCGAAACACACCCTGACACCTTTTTTTTTTCTTAATGGAGACAGGATCTTGCTCTGTAGTGTACACTGGCTCTGAACTCTGTGTAGCACAAGCTGGCTTTAAACTCATGGCATTCCTCCCACCTCAGCCTCCTGAGGCCATGCCACCACACTTAGCTTATGTGGAGCTTGGGAGCGGAGCCTGGGCCTCGTGCTTGCTGGGCGAGCGCTCTACCACCAAGCTACACCGTCAGCCCCATTCCTACCTGTTTTTAATTGTAACTTGATACTTTCAAGTCATTCATTGATTTTTGGTCATGAACTCAAGCACTGAATGTTCCTGGTGTGATGTCGCTGCCAGACGCCTTGAACGTTCCCAGGCCGCACACTGCAGACCTCTCTGGCTTGCCTCCTCCCCGGAGGTGACGGAACCCGAGTGCGAGCCCATGACCCGCTCCGTGCTCAGCTGCTTTCTGCTGAGGAGCAGTCACGCCGGCCCAGTAGTGCACATCGGGGCACATGGCAGACACCAGCAGGTAGTGCAGCGTCCATGCTCCCGACCTGGGCAGGTCACTCCACGGCCGTTACTGATGTCTCACTTAGGGCCCTGGGGTGTTACCACGAGGCTGAGTCCAGAGTCCTTCCTAGGCTCTGTAATTTGGTTTTGTTGTTGTTGGTTTTTATTTTATTTCAATTTATTTTTGAGACAAGTTCTAGCTCAATAGTCCAGGCTGGTCCTAACTCACTACGCAGCCAGGCTGGCTTTGAACTCAGCAATCCTCCTGCCTCAGCCTCCCGAGTGCTGGGATGACAGGTGTGCGCCACCACGCCTGGCTTGGGTTCTGTAATGTGAAAACAAACATCAGTTGCCAACTCTTTACTATTTTTTGAAAACCAGTGAAATTATGAGCTGTTGCTTTTCAGGGATCGATAGTTTGAACACGGACGTCAACTCTGTTTCTTTGTTCTTCTCCTGACATTGACTTCAGCAGGAAAGCCTGGAAGAATTCTTGTCTTTTTCCCCCAGCGCTGGGGACAGGACCTGGCCTTTGCATAGAGCTCCATCCCCAGCCTTTTCTAAATCCTGAGACAGGATTGTGGTGAGCTGCGGAGTTGCCCGGGCTGGGCCTGAACTAGGGAGTCCCCTGTCTCAGCCTCTCAGGGTGCTGGGATGACAGGCCTGAGCTACCACGTCTAGCTTGGAACCCTTGTCTTACTGGTAATTAAAATGGAAATTTTTTTGTTTTTTGAAAAAGACCTGCAGAGGCGAGGCTCCTTGGGGCTGCTGCACCCCAGGGTGCAGACAACAGGCTGTGGCACTGCCGGCCTGCCAGAGACTTAAGTGGGAAGCCAGCTCCAGGCTGCAGCTACCCACATGCACCCCTGGCCTCCAGCTGAGGAGTGTGACTGTCCCTGCTTACAGGAAGGGAGTAGCAGGGAGCCACATCCGGGGCTCTCGGCCTCCGTCCTCGGGACTAGCTGACCTTCACTCTGGCTCTGAGTTACACACAGAACGTAACAGGCGCCTGTTGCCTTTGCTCGCACACAGGAGTTTTCGGAGCCGACCATTGTTCTTTTTGAAAGAGAAAACTTCAAAGGGAAGAAGATTGAGCTCAGTGCGGAAACAGTTAATCTCCAGTCCTTGGGGTTCAACACGCAGATACGCTCTGTGCAGGTCGTTGGCGGCATGTGAGTTACCTGCTTATTGATCCGGTAAAGCACGGGGGGTTTTTCTTTCTTTCTTTAAAGACATGGATTCTTGCTGGGGGTTGGGTCATACTCAGTGGTTAGAGCACTTGCCTTTCACGTGCCAGGCCTTGGATTCTATCCCCAGCACCAAATAAAAATTTAGCTGGGTGTGGTGTTACTTATCTAAATCCCTAGCACTCAGAAGGCTGAGGCAGGAGGCCTGCTGTGAGTCCAAGGCCAGCCTGGGCTCCAAGTGAGTTTAGGACTAGGCTGGACTACAGAGTGAGACCCTGTCTCAAAAAAAAAAAAAAAAAGTTGTGTTGTGATGACCAGACTGTCCCCAAATTTGGGCTCAAGTCATCCTCCTGTATCACCCTCTCTAGTAGCTGGGACTGCAGATGGCCACCATCATGTGAGGCAAAATAATCTTGAAGAGTAAGATTCTTATTTTGAATTGACAGGAGTGGTTGCATATACTCACGGTCCAGTGGGACGTGCTGACACGCGGTGTGTCACACCAGGCGGTAGGCCTGGCGGTGGCTTCACATACCCACCCTTTCTTTGGGGAAAGAACTCAATTTACAATCCTCTTTTACTTTGTGATTTATTTGCCTTTGGTACTATCCCCAGTACAGTTTATTATTTATATTTAAAAGTGGGGTCTCACCAAATAGCCCAGCCAGGCTTGAGTTTGTGATCCTCCTACCTCAGCCTCGCAGAGTGCTGGGATAACAGGCCTGCACCATAAGCCTGGCTGTGTTTTCCTTGGTGCTGGGAGTGGACCTGGGCCTCACGTGCCAGGCAGGGGAGCCAGCCCCCCGGGAGACCAGGCCCTTTGCGTTTGGAGCTGTGGGTTGGGCTTGTCCTTTCACTGTGAGTGACTGGCAGACTCTGTGCAACAACTGAAAGACAACGTGGAAGACACTGCCAGCTTTGGGTCACTTTGAAATTTGGCAGACTGTGTCAAAATGAATAAGTATCGTCCCCATGATATTCCTTGTGAAAGTATTCTCTTTCTCTTTAAAGAACAGACTCTCGCTCTGTAGCCCAGGCTGGTCCTGAACTGACTATGGAGCCCAGCCTGGCCTCAACCTCATAGCAATCCTCCTGCCTCAGCCTCCTGAGTGATAGGGTTACATGTGTGCGTAAATACGACTACATAATTTTTACTGGTTCTGGGGAATTGAACCCAGTGCCTTCCACTTGCTAGGCCAGCCAAGTGACCACTGAGCTATGCCCCTAGCCCTGGACACTGTCACTTCTTATGGTTGTCTGGTGTATTTTTTTCAGATGGATTACTTACGAATACGGCAACTACAGAGGCCGACAGTTCCTTCTCTCACCAGTGGAGGTCCCGAATTGGTATGAGTTCAGCGGCTGTCGCCAGATAGGCTCTTTGCGACCTTTCGTTCAGGTATGATTGTCTTTCTCGTGCAGTAAGTAGACACTTTTCTCAAATTAGTATTTTTCTTGCTCTATAACTCAGGCTGGTCCTGAACTCATTGGTGTAGCCCAGACTGGTCTTGGGCTCAGGACAATCCGCCTGCCTCAGCCTCCCTAGTGCTGGGATTATAGTTGTGCACCACCAACCCCAGCTTTATGTGGTGCTAGGGAATTGAACTCAGAGCCTTGTGCTCGTAAGGCAAATGCTTTTAACCACTGTGCCATTCCTCCAGCTCTTCAAATTACTATTTGGTACATGGCTCAACTTTTCTTTTCTTTTTTTTTTTTTTCTGATACTAGGGATTGAGTCCCAGGGTCTGACTAAGTCACCAAGTTGCCTAGGCTGGTCTGAAACTTGTGACACTCCTGCCTCAGCCTCCCAGAGTTCCTGGGATTCCAGGCCTGTGCCACTGGGCCCAGCTAATTCAACTTTTTAATCTCATTTTAAAGTTTTGACATTGGCCTCCTCCTTCAATGTTGGGGCTCAGCTTGTGGTGCTGAGGGACCCGGCTGCTGTACAACTGCCACCACCCAGCCCTCCTGGCACGCCCCACTGCGGGGTCCCAGGCGGCTCTCTTCCCCAGCCTTTTGTAGTTTTGTCAAGCTCTAAGAAAAACATAAAACCTCTGAGACTCTTGGGGTACAGCAGTGACCCCTAATCCACACCTCACTTTAGATGCTTGCAAATACCAAGGCTCGCTCTGTGCTCGATACTGTTTTTTTTTTTTTTAAGGCAGGGTCTCACTCTGTAATCAAACTGGTCTTGAGCGCACTACCTAGCCCAGGCTGGCCTTGAACTACAGGTACTCCTCCTGCCTCAGCCTCCTCAGTGCTGGGATTATAAGTGTGTGCCACCACACCTGGCTTAGGTAGTACCGGAGAACCAAGCACTGGAACCGCAAAGCCCCAATCCCGACCCCGTGTGCTCAGGCATGAGCCCGGATTATGACTCTTGCTGGGGGTTTTTTCTTCCAGAAACAAATTTATTTCCGACTGCGAAACAAAGCAACCGGGCTATTCATGTCGACGAACGGGAACTTGGAGGACCTGAAGCTGCTCAGGATCCAGGTGATGGAAGACGTGGGCGCCGACGACCAGGTCTGGATTTATCAGGATGGGAGCATCAAGAGCCGGGTGAGTGTGTGCGCTCGGGCGGCTCGCCCTCTCAGGCCTTTGCTCTTTGTGTAGGGAGAAGCTACGTCATGATTTGTTAGAGTCAGGGTCTCAGTCTGTAGCCCAGGCTGGCCTCGAACTCACAATAGTCCTCCTCTCAGCCTCCTGAGTGCTGGGATCACCAGCATTCACCACCCCGGCTGGCTTTTCAGCAGTCTAGGGTACCGTCCTGGGGGTGAACCGGGCACTGAACCTGGACAAGGCAGAGTTATCTGAACAGAGAAGGAAGTGACGGTGGCAGCGTGCTTCCGTGTGCCTTAAACTGGGTGTTGTAGATGGAACTAGAGCCTCAGCCACGCGCAGCCAGAACTCTCCCCATGGGTGGCAGGACACGCGATGTGGGAGTGGCCCTGGGCTCTCCCGTGGGCCAGCCATGCCCACCCAGTGGAGGGCACTTACCAGCTGGGCAGGCAGGTTTTACAGGAAGCGCTGGCTCCTGCTGCAGGGATCTTTTTCATTCCTACAGTTTATGAGAGTGACTGTTTGCTGCTGGCACTTTAAAAAGCTGTGCCCGCGAGTCAGCAGGCGGTGTGGTGGCCCTGGGAGGAGGGGCCGCGCTGCAGGTGTCGGAGGAGAGCACCCCGCGGGTGCACCCAGAGCGGAGTGGAGAGCCCCAGAGCCTTCGGGTGGAGCAGTGCCTCTGCCAGGGCTGGGCCGGAACTTTGGGATCCCTCTGCCACAGCTTCCCGGCATGGCAGGCCTGTACCACTAGGCTCAGTATGACAGTGGGGTTTCTTCCCCATTTTTCCTTTATTAGCATGTAGTTGTGCTACATAGTAACAGTCAGCCTGAGAAACTGGCGTGTTTATGTACCACGTCTTGATTATTTTTACCTGATAGCTTTAAACAACCAAGAAAGCGGTGCCTCGCGTGCCTGCTCCCGACAGCGTGGAGTCCCAGCACGTTGTCTGCCAACTGTACTGTGTAGGCCAGGAAAGCTCGGGCACCACGATGATCACAGTACTTCTATCTCAGTGTAGAAGAGCACTTTATTTTCCATTTTTAAAAATTTTGTTTGAGACAGAGTCTTGCTCTGGGGCCCAGGGTGGCCTCGGACTCAGGGCAGTCCTCCTGCCTCAGGCTCCCGCATGCTGGGATTACAGGCGTGCACCATCATGCCCCGCTACGGGGCATTGGGGAATCGAACCCAGGGCCTTGTACTTGCAAGACAAGCACTTTACCTGCTGTGCCATCGCTCCAGCTCCAATTTGTTTTTTTTTTTTTTTTTTTCAGTGTTGGGAATGGAACTCGTGTCTCTGGGCGCACGAGGTATGAGCTCTGCCACTGGCTGGCCTTGAGTTCACAATCCTCCCGCCTCAGCCTCCTGAGTGTTGGGACTGCAGGCATGTGCCTCCATGCCTGGCACAGTAGTACGCATTTCGTAGGTCTCTTTCCTATAGCATTATGTATTAGTGACATGGGCACGTGACTGCCATACACTCTGAGTACATTCACCTCAGGGAGGCATCGGAAAAGTCTTTGCCCTAAAACGTCCTTTAGACCATTAGACTCCAACCTGTTTGAGGGGACAAGTTCAGTCGAAGACCCTGTCAAGGACTGAAGGTTGCTCTGCTGTCCCAGGACAGCTGGGAAAGGGCGGAGCAGCCCTGCCTGCTGTCAGTCAGCAGTGGCATTAAGACCTGACAGGAGCGAGGGCAGGAGGCGGGGCTTCACTGCTCACCCCCTGCCTGTAGCTCATCTGTCCCATGGTCCCATCTTCCTGAGGCCACAGACCAGAATCGCCTGCAGCCTCGAGGGACCCCTGCTTTGGAAGCTGGGATTTTCTTTGTAGCTAGACAGCATGCTCACTAAGACAATTTGGGATATTTCTCAGCAGGAAGACAAGGGAAGCTTGCCAGTGCATTTGCCTGTCTTCCAGTGATATACACCGGCTCGTGGCTACACGTGCCACGGCACTGGAAGTACCGTCATAGCCAGTGGGCAGTCAGGCCACTGGGGCCCGAGGGTGGAGCTGCAGACCCAGCCTCGGCTTGCTGTCCCCCAGGGTAGGAAGGCAGGGTGTGCGGTGGAATGTCCCCAGGCTTCTCGCTGTGGTCATACAGAGGCTGGCGGAGGCCGAGGACCATGGACAAGAATTGAGAGCTTTCCGCCACTCCCATCACCGGAACACAGGGCACATGTCTGGTTTGGCGCTGGTGCCTGTGGCCACAGGTGACTCGCCCTGAGAGGGTCTCAGCGGTCAGTGCGAGGCGGCAGAGGGCGTTCCTGGGAGACTCATGCGTGCACTCTCCGACGCAGATAGCAGAAGGCTGCTGCCTGACCATCGTGGGCAGCCTCGTCACATCGGGTTCCAAGCTGGGCCTGGCCCTTGACCAGAGCGCCGACAGCCAGTTCTGGTCCATGACGTCCGACGGCAGAATCTACAGCAAGCTGAAGCCGAACTTGGTGCTAGACGTCAAAGGTGAGGTCTTTTATCATTTCTGCTGGCTGTGATGCAGAGGGTCCAGTCCTGGGCCTTCACCCTGTGCTCTATCCATTTTTCACTGTTAGACTGGGTCTCACTCGGTCACTCAGTGGCCCAGGCTGGGCTCAGAATTGGCAGTCTCCTGCCTCAGCCGCCCAGAATGCATGCAGAACCCTTGGATATGAGAAAACAAATCTAACATTGAGAAAATGAACAGTGAGATCTACCTGCTCCCTCCGATTATGCTGGGTGTAAACTGATCCCAGGTGTAGACAGACAAAATGCCCATTTTACAGATGAGCAACCTGAAGGTCCAACTGGGGAGGCATCCCAGGCCCAGGTCTGTATTATTAACTTGCTTTTGAGACAGTTGTGGCCCAGACTGGCCTTCAACTCACTCTGTAGCCCAGGCTGGCCTTGAACTCAGCAGTCCACCTGCCTCAGCCTCCAGAGTTTTAGTCTTGTTTTGATCACCACGTGGCCCTGGGGCTTCTCATTCTATAGCAAATGGTTCCAAAAAACCCAGCGGTGACAAATGTAAGACTGGAAGGAGCAGGATTTGTGAGGAAATGTTAGAAAACTCCGAGCAGCCTGTCTCCAGGAAGGCCGAGCTGGCCATGTCCCTCCAGAGACAAGACGCTTCCTGGGGTCGCGGCCGCACACGTGGGGGCACCTGCGGACGCAGAGGTGTCCACTCCCGACTCTGACCTGAAGCGTGGGACTTGGGGGGTCCCTCCACAGGCCCTCTCTGCCCCTCTCCCTCAGTCCGGTGCCCTTGTGGACTTTCTCCACAGTGGGAGAGAAGCGCCCCCGCGTGGACAGGGCGCAGAGCCGCAGCTGCCCGCCAGGCCAGTGCACCACACTGCTGCCGCTCTGCAGCGACAGCCAAACCACTTGCGGCCTGTGAAAATCGCCAGAGATTTCAGGTCCAGGGTGTCTCTTTCCCCCGCGCTGGGGGGCAATGTGGAGCTTATACCAGAGCACATGTCGCAGCAGTGGAGGGCAAACGTGATCCCTTCAGGGACCCGAGCTCTGGCCCGCAGGGAGGGACCTGCGTTCAGGTTCCCCGTGCGCAGTCCTCCCGGCTGCACCGTCGGAGTGATCTCCCAGTGCTTGGGGGATGTGGACAGGGCAGCTGCTGTCTGCGCTGCACTCACACTGTCCACCCTTTCAGGAACAGGCCTGAAAGGAAGGCTTTTATTTTTAACCCAGTCACACCTTTCTTCCTGTCTCCAAATTCAGATCAAAAAAGGCTGTCTGTCATCCACCCACCCACGCTTTTTGCTTATTTACTTTTCATTAGTTTTGATACTAGAGGTCAATCTCAGGGCTTTTGAGCTGAGATTTATCCCTATCCTATTCTTTTTATTTTTGAGACGGGGCCTTGCTAAGTTGCCCAGGCCGGGTTTGCACCCGTGATCCTACCGACTCAGCCTCCCAGAGTGCTGCATTTGGGGGCTGGACCCCCAGGTCTGGCTCTTCATAGTCTCTCTGTATCAACTAGCCCAAGACAAATACAGACCGGTTATTGGGGGAAAAGGGGGGTCTGGGATGATCTCAGATTTTCCCAAAGGCCAAAGAACGAATGAAATTCTCGAGAACTGTGCAGTGTCTAGGGCCCTAGTTAGAGCGGATGTCGTAAGTACACCAGGGTGTGAACACAAAGACAGAGGCAGCACCCCGCCCTTACGTCTGTCTGAAGGTCCCCGGGCGGCAGCTTTGCGCCCCCGCCACACACACATGCACGCACCCACGCACGCCCACCCGGCCTGGCGCTGCAGGCTGTGTCTGCAGCGTACAGCAGGCTACCGTCACTGTAAGGCCCTCTCTTTCAGTCTGGGGCCTGAGCCCGGGGCCTTCACACTGGGCTACATCTCCAGCCATTTTATTATTACATTGCGGCAGGATCTCACCTGAGCCACGAAGTTGCCCAAGCCGGGCTTGGGCTTGTGATCTTCCTGCCTCGGCCTCCCAGTGCCGGGGAGGCCGGCCCCGCCCACTGGGCCTCACGAGTGGTAGGAATGGTCACGCTCCCACTGAGCGTGGGCAGCGGCAGTGCCTTCCCAGGCCCGTGCGTACTTCCGGGCGTGACCCACGCCGCCCCTGACCGCATGGGGCTCTTTCCTGGTGCAGAAGGCGGTGCCTGTGCCACCCCGCCCCTCTGCTGGGACCCCAGCTCACTGACGTCACCGGAGTGCCTCCTCCAACCTCTGCTCTCTTGCCTTTCTCTGTGGACTGGCTCTAAGAACGGGGTGGTGAAGGTGGGCGGGAGCCTCGACTTCCCCCTAACAGGCTCACCTGTGCCGCGGGTGGAAGCGCCTCCCGCTCTCTGGCGCGGCGGCGGGCACGCGGGCCCCTTTCGCATCTGCGACCCTCCCTCCCTCCCTCCCTTGCAGGGGGCTCCCAGTACGACCGGAACCACGTCATCCTCAACACAGTCAGCCCGGAGAAGCCGGGCCAGCAGTGGGAGGCCGTGCTCCTGTGAGCCGGGCACCGCGCGGGCGGCCCCGCCACCGGCTCCCGCCTCCCCCGTGGAAGCCCTGGCCGTCCTGCTGTGCTCCCAGCGGCTCACGCGGGCTGCTCACTGGCAGCCTTGGGTGGTGGCTTGCTTTTTAAGATGTTGAGACTTCCAGAGTGTGTACCTGTGAAATTATTTCCAAAGACAGCAGCAGAAAAGAATGGGACGCGGCTTACTGACTCCGCACTTCCAAATCCCTCCCATGGGAAAGGAGGGACAAAAGCGCCAGTGGGAGGCGGACACCGTGCGGTCAGAGGACCCGGCGGCGGCCCACTGCTTCCCCCAGCCGGAAGTCAGCTGGGCAGCAGAGCCGCAAAGCCTGTGCGTGGAACTGTTTTAAGGAACTTAAGGATAAACATGCCAAAAACCCCACAGGTAGGGCAAGTGGCAAATGGAAGCTAAATGCACCTTTCTACAGAAGTTACCCCAAGGAATGCCAGTCAACGAGGGGCCAGATTAGGGCCAGCAGATGAGGCGGGGCCAGCGAAGCCCCGCCTCCTACCAGCATGCTCCTATCAGGTCCCAGTGTTGCTGATTGTCAGGAGGCGGAGCTTCACCCAGCCCTGCCCCTTCCCCCCGTGGTGCGCCCTCAGGAACCTGCTGCAGACCGAGGGCCCTGCCCTTGGAAGGAGGGGCTTCCGAAGCGAGGGACCACTCACTGCATTACAGAATTTTACAAAATGTTGGTGTCTTGGCCACTTTTTTCTATACATAGGAATGTAGAGGGTTAATTTTTCCTATGTAAGGTGACTCTGAGGACGCCCTGCGTTTTCTCTCAGTATTTAAAGATAAGCAGATTTAGGATACTTGAGGTCCACATCAACTGTTAGCCGGCCTCGGGGCATCCCGGGGCTGCAGCAGGAGGTCACGAAGGCCGGGGCCTTTCTTGCAGCTGTGGGGGGACTATGTCACCATGACCTCAGGAGCCCCAGGCCTTACTCACCTGTAACAAGTCCTGGAGCCCCGTTCTGCAGTTTCTGAACTCAGAAGGTCCAGCCTGACGCCCAGGCATCACTGCTGGTGAGCCCAGCAGGCACTGCAGCCCCGACGGCCCTCCTCCAGGGGTGGAGAAGGTATGAGGCCCCGGGGAGCGGGGAGAGGATGCCCCTGGGGCTGGGGCTGGCCACATGCCAGCAGTCAGAGCCTGAGCACGCAGGAAGGGGTCCAAGATGCGGTGACGCTGGCCGGCCCTCCGCGTGCTCACGCTGTCTGCCCTCTTCACTGGTCCTGGTGCTGCTGCCGCGGGACCTGCATGCGTCCTTCTGAGCGGGGACCCGCCTGGGCCCATGCTGGCCACCGGGCAGCACCACAGCTGATCGGACGGCTGCCGGGTCCGTCTGGTTCTGAGGCGGGCAGCTCAGGCTCAGGCTGGATCATGCCAACAGTGTGTGCAGTGGGACATTCCAAACAGCCCACGCTGAGCTCCTCTCTTGAATGAACTCGTTTCATTCTGGGTAGCTCAACGGATGAACCAGCATTCTTCTGATGCTCCCAAGAATTGGTAGGATGCTGGTGGGTTAGGGTACCAGTGGGCACAGGGCTGGACGTGTGGCTCAGTGGTTAGAGCGCTTGTCCACAGTGGGCATGGCCTTGGGTTTGATCCTCCAGCACAGTATAAAAATTATCCAGTGGGGCACTCCTATAATCGCAGCACTTAGGAGGCTGAGGCAGGAGGACTGCCATCAGTGCAAGGCCAGCCGGGGCTAGGGAGAGTTCAGGACCAACCTGGACTACAAGTGAGACCCAGTCTCAACAACAAAAAACAAACAGAGGCCCAAGTTGCTGCCTCTTTCTGGAGAGGAGGTAGGTGTGGCCCCAGCTTGCTGCCTGTGGGGCGATGAACCTGACCCGCCGTGTGGGAGCTCCAGGGGCAGAGCCGAGACCGCACTGCACCAGCTGCCAGGTGCGGGCAGCGGGGCTGACAAGTGGAAAGCCGTTTCTTAATCTTCTGAGACAAATCTGTACTGCGACAGTTCAAGCCAGAAGCTCGTGTCCAGCATGCTGCCAGCTGTCTAGTGGCAGAGCTTCCCGAAGATGTCCACATCAACCGCTAAAGCCAGTGCCTGGGTGTGGTGACTGGGCGCCGTGGGTGGTCGGGGTGGCGGTGGTCAGCTGGGCTCCCCAAGGCAGGCCCTGTGGGAGGCCCTCGGAGAAACACTCAGTTACTGGAAGAGGCCCAACCCCGGGTGAAATCTAAGAGTCTCAAAAAAATAAGACGTTAGTCTCACCTTTCAGTAGGAAGAGTCTGCGGTCATGACCCTAAGGGGTTTAGAACTCCCTGCAATGCTGTGGGTGGCCAGCCTGAGGAACACCCCAGCCACGAGAGGTGGAGTCTCAAGGGCTGTGATAACGACAGGTACCCTGGCCAGCATGGTAGCCGGTGCTCCGATGCTCTGCTGCTGTGCCAGAACACCTGAGGTGACTGGCCTGCTAGGAAGGTTTATTTTAGCCCGCATGGAGAAGGTTTCAGACTGCAGTCAGGTGGCGGCACTTTGTGCCGGGGTCCCCGGGTCCTCGCCAGGTCGTGCCCCGAAGACACAGCTTCCTCCCCCTAGGTCCCACGCTCAGCGGTTCTGCCACCTCCTGCTAAGGCCACAGGCTCGGGCCCTAACTTTCACATATGGCCTTTGGGAGGTACTCCAGCTCCACACTGGCCCTGGCCTCTGACACACCGCAGAATGCATCCAATCCATGCCCTAAGTCCGCCTCCCCTTTCTGAGACAAGGTCTTGCTCTGTAGTTGAGGCTGGTCCTGAACTTTCTGTGTAGCCCAGTCTGACCTCAGACCCAGGCAATCCTCCTATTTCAGCTCCCCAACTAGCATCATAGGCCGGTGCCCCTACACCCACCTGACAGTGGTGCTGGGGAATCAAACCCAGGGCCTTGCGGTTGCCAGGCAACAGCTATAACCCCTGAGCTACATCCCCCACCCCCCAAACCTTAATAGTTCCAGCACTGTTCAAAAGTCCTAATCTGAGACTCAAGGCAAACTCAGTCCCGTAAGGAAATAAAACCAAGCCACACACTTGTCAGACACAGCAGCCCAGGGCAAAGGTACGGCGACAGCTGGGGAGGCCGAGCTCAGTAGGGGCTCATGAAGTCCTGCGTCCGGGGCACAAGGTGGTGTGACCAGCATGGGGCCTGAGAGCCTGGGCAGCCGCACCGGGCACCGCTGCCAGCCGGGGTGCACAGCGAGATCGGGTCCAAACAAAACCAAACCCCAACACAGAAGAGCACCAACCAAACTGAAGCCAGTGCCCATTATGCCTCTGAGCCTGTGGCAGGTCGGGCCTGCTGCAGCCGCAGCAGGGGCACCCAGCATGTGGGCGTCTGTTTACTGATTGATGCCCACTGGCCTACCTGTCATTTAGGTGCTGGGGACTGAGCACGAGGCTTTTGCACCCATCTGTACCAGTCCTTTCTTATTTTGAAATTGGGTCTCTGAAGTTGCTGGATTGCCCTGGCTGCACTCAAACTGGCACTCTTCCTGCCTCAGCCTCCCAGAGGGCTGGGATTACGGCTGTGCACAAGGCCGGCTCTGGCTTCTTTTTAACGGTACCGATTCAGCAACTGCCCACTCCTTGGCGGGATGTTTCCACACTCCATTTCTGGTAAACTTCCAAGTTTGCCTTGTCTTTCTCCACTACTCCTCCTGTTGCCGACTTTCTCTAGAAATCTGGCTAAAATCAGCCACCTGGCCCATCCGTGCCAGCACATTTCTGCCCCTTCAGTGAGCCCATCGCCCTTAAATTCAGCCTCTCACGGCTCAGGGCATAGACGGATCGTCACCAGCTTCTTTCTTGCCAGATGGTAACATGGGTACGCCCCGGGGCCACCTCCCAGCAGAACCTTCCTCCCCACTAAGCCTCAGGTGTGGCCCTTCCTGTCCACGCCCCAGTCGGCCACCTGAGCCCCACCAGTCACTGCCCCTCTGCTCACAGCAGCTTTCTCTAGTCGGCTTCTCCACACTTACCCAAATTCTTCCTGCAAACCAATACCAAAGGCTTCTGAACCACAGGGTCTCTGGAGTCATACCCGCCCCCCAGGCTTCTGTGTTAGGCTTCTGTTACTCTGACACCCGAGATGATCCAGTTATAAGGAGACAAGGTTCGTCCTGGCTCACAGTTCTGGAGGTTCCAGTCCATGTACTCGGGTCCACTGTTTGGGACAAGCAGAACATCAGAGAAGTAGGAGATGGTGATAGGCCAGGAGGCAGAAAGTAAGGCAAGGAACTGGGCCACGTCCCGCGAGGCGGTGCCTCCTGCCGGACCTGCCTCTTCAGGGCCGGGCTGAGGACCATGCCTTCAATACTTGACCCTTTGAGGACACTCGCCAGTGAGAAAAGCACTCACTGGCGAATTCAGGAAGGAACTAACTTTTAGGGACACTTACCTGGCACGCATAAGGCCTTGGTCTGATTTCCAGCACCACAGGTACAGTGGCACACACCTGTAATCCCAACATTTGGGAGGCTGAGGCAAGAGGATCACCGTGAGTTTGAGGTCAGCGAGGGCTAGAGTGACACTTTCTCTGTTCTCTCTTTCAATAAAAAGGAATTACCTTCTGCTGAGCTCTGTATGTCCGTACCACCCATGTGCCGAGGTGTGGGGATGCTGAGTGAGGCTTGGGCTGCTGGAACGGCAGGTGCCAGGTGCTGCAAGTGCCTGCAGAGAGGGCCCAGAGCGGGTACAAAAGTACAGCTCATGGAAACAACGTGTCACTCCAGCTAGAGACACACCAAGGGCCGGCTGTTCTTCTTACCAATTCCTGGATTATTGGTGGCCAAAAAATGGGGTGGTGCTTGTTTTTTGAATCACAGAATTTATAATCTACTCTGAAAAAATGCTTGGGGGGGGGGTGAGAAAAAAAATTTGGAGCGTAAGCGCTCCCCAAATAAGCAGCCCGTCGTCACCGAGTCGCACAGAGCATTTATTTAATGACAGTAATGACAGTCTTCCCGCGAGCGTGGCCTCTCTCCACCTTCAGGAAGGCCTCCGGGACTTTGGAGAAAGGAAAGGTCTGGTCGATAACCGGCCGGATCTGTAATCACAGAAGAAATGGGCTGGTCAGTGAGGGCCGCAGGTGTGGCCCAGCGGGTAGAGCACCCACCTGGCAAGCCTAGGGTCCAGGGTTCAATAGCCCCAGCACCGCAAAGCCAGGTGTGGTGGTGCACACCTGTAATGCCAGCACCCAGGAGGCCGAAGCAAGAGGACTACTGTTGAATTTGAGGCCAGCCTGAGCTACACAGTGAGTTTAGGACCAGCCTGGACTACAGAGCGAGACTCTGTCTCCAAAAAAATGAAAGAAAAATAAATAAAAGTGCCCCCCATCTTCTGAGGCTGACGTGCGTGAAGCTTATGCCCCTGACCCAGGCCCCCAGGCCCCGTCTCGGGTCCCTGTGCTGGCAGCAACTGCTGCTTCCCTCACACCAGCTGCCCCTCGCCGAGGTGGCTCTACAGCACTGCCCTGCGTGGCATGTCGCTCTCCCAACCCGGACCCCGCACCAGCCCCCAAGCGTGGCCCCAAAATCCGGTACCACATCAGCCTAAGCCTCATGCGCGCTCCGGGCTCTGCCCAGGCACGTGCTAGGCTGCACCGGGGAGGCCGGGGCTATGCCGATGCCCGCCGGCCCACAAAGGGCCCTCCTCTGAAGATGCCACCCTGTCCAGCCGGCCACACACTCCCTTTCCCGAAGTCCTGCTGCTTGGCCGCCCTGCGGTTCCCTTCCGCACACTGCAGAGTAAGCAGACTTTTCTTTAACTGTTACATGTTTGGCTATCCACACGACTAGAGTACTCACAGCACAGGCCACCTCTTTGTACCCCTGAATCCCCCTGCATAACGCTGGGCATACCCTGAGAGCTTCTCAGTGTCTCTTAGGTCAGTAACTGCCAACCACCTTGGTGCCAGGGGGCCAGTCCTGCTGACCTGACAGGAGGTGGAGCTCAGGCAGCAATGTCAGTGACGGGGAGCGGCCGTAAAGAGACGACGCTTTGCTCTCTCATCCGCTGCGCCCTTCCTGCTGGGTGGTCCGCTTCCTAACGGGCCTCAGGCCGAGGGTTGGAGACCCCTGCCTTGGGTGAAAGCCACCAAGATGTGCAGGCTCCTATCTCTGGGCATCAGGGGAACCTGTCCGGGTGTGCTGCTGGGCGGCAGGGCAGCTGGAGAGGGGCGACGGGAAACCCGTGCAGCGAGCTCAGCCGGGCTCCGCGCCATTGGCGCCGCCAACGACCTCCTGAAACTGGGTCCCGAGGAGCATCCCTGTGCCCTGCGGACACGGAACCCAACTCCTTTCCCCAACTCCAAGTGGAAATCAGTAACTGCCCCCGGGCACCAGCAGGGCACCAGCAGGTCAGCCGCCAGGGCGGCCTTCTGTACACAGGAAGTCAGGTGCTGGAACAGTCAGGTGCTCCCGGGGAGCGCCACGGCTCAGCCACCTGAGGGGCGAGTGGGGCTCCCGACCGCCCTCTCTCCTCCCAGCGACTCCTCGGCACCCACAGATCACACCAGTCACAGTGAAGCCACCGGTGCGTCTGTCCTGCTCACGCCGCGTGCTGTTCTATGGCCCCCTGGGACATGGGTCCCACCCACCGGCAGCTCGAAGCCAGCCATGGTGAAGTCCCGACACACGCAGACACTGAGGCACGGAGCCACGTGTGCTGCTGGATGTCACCTGACTGCTCCCGCCACCACGTGCTGAGCCTGTCACCCCCCCAGCTGCTGCCCGCCTGGTGCCTGCCAAGGATCTGGTCTTTAGGTCCGGGCCACCGCAATGACGCTGGGAGCCAACACTCCCATTGGCCTTTGGAGGTCGTCACCTATTGGCAAACCAGCAGGCATGACCTCAGGACCCGCCTCACCACCACAACCGCAGAGGACAATGGGAGCCAGCCGCGCCTCTGCGGTGACACGTGGAGGCCAGGCTTTGAGCTGTGCCCCGTGGTCCCCACAGGCCCGAGCTCCTCACAGTCCCATAGACCCTCAAACTCTGCTCCCTGGAAGCTGCACTCCCTGGACGTTCTATCGTAACCACCGAGTGACACTCCCGGGCCGAGAGAGACCTGCACTGGGGGCCCAGGAGACACATGCCCACTGCAGCTGGAGTCACCACGGCCTTCTGTCCCCAGGGTCCCAACCTCAGATCAGGCCCATACCCAGCCCTTCCCTAAAGCTCCTGGCCATTTTTTTTTCTTGAGACAGGGTCTTGTTCTGAAGTCCAGGCTTGTCCTGAACTCACTATGGAGCCCAGGCTGGCCTCAAACTCGTGACAGTCCTCCTGCCACAGCCTCCTGAATGCTGGGATTACAGGCATGCATCACCATGCCCAGTTTATGTGGTGCTGAGGAATCGAACCCATGGCCTTGCACTTGTTAGGCAGGTGCTTTAACCACTGAGCTATGATCCCAGTTCCAACATGCCGGCCCTCCAAGGGCCAAGCCCCAACCCGGAGCGGGTGCATGGAGCAGCTCCACTCCCACGTGACATGCCTTAGTCAAGCCCCGCCCGAGCCCAGCTGCTGACCGGGCGAGCTGGCGTCCCTCGCTGGTGGGGATCTGGCCGGGCAGGCCTTTGTGGCCATAACCCCAGAGGGCTGACCAGGGCCTCGCGAGTCATTCAGCAGGTTCGCGAGTGACAATGGAAGCTAGGCCGTGGAATCACAGGCGGGCAAGTGTCACCGCTGGCCGCGTATGTGACCACGATGGGGATTAGCGGGACAATGCAGCAGGGCGAGCGGTGCTTGTTTACTAAGGACAAAGGGACCAGACGCACAAGCCAGAGAGGGAGGCAGGAGCCCATGCGGGGGCCCGGATGACATTGCCATAGTCCACCTGGCACGAGGCTGCTATAGAGCGGGCGGCCCAGCCCACACTTCCTGCTGCAAACACCAGGGGACAGTCCCACAGCACCCGGGGACGCCAGGCAGTCCCATCCGGGCTTGATGCAAGTGGGGGCTCCCAAAGGCCCTGGCCAGCCCTGGCACCATGCCTGTGCAGGGACAGCACAGGTGGGCTGCGAGGGGGACAGCGGGAACCAGGGAACCTCACCCACCCCATGGTGGCTCTGTGGCACTGCGCCCCTGAGGAGGCACGTAAAGCCTGGTGTCTCACCACACAAGATGGCAGGGTGCTGGGGCGAAGACAGGGTACAGGCGCGGTGGCAGCAGGCAGAGTCCTCCGAGTTCCCGCGGTCCCAGCAGGGAGTAGGAGCAGCCACACTCCGAGGGACCCAAGGAGTGTGGCAAGCCTGTTCCGACCCATCAGAGAGCGGGAGCCCTCACAGCTGAGGGGCAGAGCCGGCAGGCCCACATCAGGACCCAGATGTCACCAAACCCCAGCTTGTCCCTCAGAGCGTGGGGTATGTGAGACAGGTGGCAGAGGAGAGACACCTGGGCACAAGGCCTGAGCCCAAGTCCACAGCCCCAGCCCCGCCTGCCCGACAGGCCGGCCCAACCCTCAGGCCCAGCACCGCTGGGGTCTGCAGGGTACAGGGGCAGACAGTGCAGTGACTTCAGTCCCTGGAGTAGAAGGACAAGGGGAAGCTGTGCTCTGACCCGTGACGCTGTTGTAGACGCTTCCTACCCGCAACAGAAAATTCAGGTAGAGAAGGCAGGTGGGGAGGGGCTGGGACATGGCGCAGCGCTTGTTCGAGCACTGGCCTAGTGAGTGCCAGGTCCTGGCTCAGTACCACATAGGAATTAGCTAGGCATGTTGGCACATGCTGGTAATCCCAGCATTCGGGAGGCCGAGGCAGGAGGATGGCCATGAGTTTGAGGCCAGCCTGGACTACTGAGTGAGACCCTTCTCAAAAAAATAATAAAAATAGACTTTCCTGTTGCACGTCACAGCCAGAGGCTGGGTCCCGGGGCCCTAGATGCGGGGAGCTGATGGCGCCGCTAGCCTCACCTCTGCTGCAGCTTTGGGGTGCTGCTGACTGAGCCAGGACGAGGGCCATCTCCCCCTCAGGGCTGGCCGAGGCGGGAGGCGGGGCAGTGGGGCCTTCACACCGAGCCACCCCCCCAGCCCTTTTTTCAGTTTTATTTTGAGATAGCGCCTCCCTAAGTTGCTAAGTGGCCCAGGCTAAGCTTGAACTTGCGATCCTCCTGCCTCAGCCTCCCCTAGTGCTGGGAAGACAGGCCTGTGCCCCAGGCTCCAGTCATGAAGGTGGGGGCTGGGGCGGGGTCTTAGGTGGGCTTTCGGTGTGGGGGGGGGGTTACCTAGGGACCCACACTGAGCGCTTCCAGGCTGAGCAGCACCTCACGCCCTGGAGAGCACTTCGGCCACAGCCCGCCCCTCTCAGACCTGTTTTTTGTTTTTGAGGCAGGGTCTTGCTCTATGAGCCAGGCTGGTCTTGAACTCACTATGCATCCTAAGCTGCCCTCTAGCTCATGACAACCTCCCTGCCTCAGCCTCCGAGTGCTGGGATTACAGGTGTATGCCGCCACGCCTGGTTTATGTGGTGCTGGGGGACTGAACCCAGGACCCTGCACATGCTGGACAAGCGCTCTAACCACTGAACAACACCTCAGCCCTGGCACTGGACAGTTCAGAGCAATGCCCCTGCTGCACTCGGGTCTAACAGTCGAGAGGGCTGTGAGAAACGGGCCACCACGGGCCTCTCCCGCCCTGTGCAGAGCCAGTGTTCCCGGCAGCCTCTGAGCACGCGACCATCACGCTGGACAGGGAAGACGGGGCAGCCCCATCACGGTGTGGCGCTGCCCAGCAGGCCACTGGGTGTGGCCAGCACCCCTGTCCCCACCCAGCAGGGTGAGGCAGCGCTTGAGGCCCCAGGACATCTGCGCTCAATTCGATAAGAGACGTGGGAACTTTCCCACAGCTGGCGGACAGGAAGACCGCGAACGCTTTAAGACACCTGCGTCACTGCTCAGCCCAGAGCCGCTGCCCAAGCAGGACATAGAAGGGATGGCCGGCAAGCCTAAGTACGTGACATGAAGGGCTCTTAGCAACGGCAGGAAGGACATTCGTGGGCAAACCCACTCAGAGATGAGAGGGAACCGCGCGGGCGGTGCAGCCCTAGGGAGGCTGCGGGGGACACGGGCACCCACGTTCACACCCTGAGCCACGTGGTAAGATCTCCTATCGGAAACACACACACGCACGTGCACACCACACCTGGCAGTACAGACCTGGAATCCCAGCACGGCGGAGGCTGAGGCAGGAGGATCACAAGGTCAAACCCAGCCTGGACAACTTCACAATTTTGTGAGACTCTGTCTCAAAATCAAGAATCAAAGACGCACTGGGAATGAAGCTTGAAGGTCCTGGGCTTGATCCCCAGTACACACACACATACACGCGCACACATGTGCACACACATGCACAAGACATGTAAAATGAAAACCCTTTTTCCCATACTGAGTCCCAGCTCTCTGGTTTTCCTTCTTAGGGACAAACAGTATTTCAAGTCCTCTCGTGTGCCTGAGACGTGCCATGTGTGTGGTACGCAGACCAGCGTCTCGCCTGACGCCCACACCGGGAGCAGTCCCCCCGTGGCAGAGGCTCTGAGGGTGCCATCAGACACGAGTCGTGTGAGGGCCGCTGTCCTGGATTCCGCACATGGAGAACGAGATGCACAGAGACACCCAGGCCAAGAGGATGAGGCCCTGTGACCAGGGCGTGGTGGAATGCTGGGAGATAGCTTGTTCCTACAGCCGCTTCTGGGTGGACCACAGCCCCGTCCACCCACAGGGACTTCTGACCTTCACGGTCAGGAGACCTCACACCCGCCCTGTCCACGAAAGGCAGCTGCAGAAGCAGGATGCCGAGAACACACACATGAAGCCATCAAGCGTCACCGTTCTCCCTGGGGTCTGTCCTGTCACTCTCAGCAGTTCCCTAGTGTAGGCGGGCAGTGGCCCCTCACTTCCAGAGCCACGGGGCCACACGAGGGCACCCGCACCTCCACTCGCCCGCAGTCAGAAGTGTCGGCCGAGCCCCCGTGGGGAGGGACACATCAAGAACATCTTGTTAGTATCATGTCCTCTTTTTAGTCAAGCGGGAGACAGATACACACAAGTCACCTCTCACTTCTGCTGGGCAAACAGGACCGTCCAGGTAGAGACCGTCACAATACTTAGAACACACAAGACAGGCATGACAGTGCGGAGCCCACGCGAGGACCCGGGCAGGCAGGGCAGGCCTCCAAGGACGGAGATGTCACGTGAGCCAGACTCGGCCAAGCCAGGGCTCACTCGGGTGAGGACAGGCCACTTCCTTCTTCCCAGCAGTAAGCTACGCATCCCGAGGGACGTGGGAGAACCCTGCAGGCCACCGAGATGCTGAGGCCCTGTCTCACTGGACACCAAGCCTCCGGCGTCCTGGGTCCGCAAGATTCTTTCCCCTACTGGCTCCACACTGCGCTCCATAAAAATCCCAAGAGTGGGATAGGAGCTCACTTTCCAGCTTATTCCTTCAGAGAAAGACTGGCAGGGTCGTTAGGACCACGGAAGACCCCAAACAAGCAGGTGGAGCATGGGGGGCTTTCCATCCTCAGGGACCCAAGGGCCTCCGACATCCGGAAAGGGGTGACCAGACGGAAAGCACCAGTTCCATTCCATAATTTCCTCTACAGGCTGACGCTCGTACCACAGAACCGCCAGTCACCCCTGACCCTACGTGTACATACGGACGTGTGTGAGAGACAGAGAGAGACGGAGAGAGAGGCAGAGAGACAGAAAGAGACAGAGAGAGAGACAGGATCTTCCTAAGTTGCTAACCTGCCCAGGCTGGGCTTGAACTTGTGATCCTCCCACCTCAGGCTGCTAGGGCGCTGGGAGGACAGGCCTGCGTCACCAGCCCACCTCAAGGGCAGCTAATGCTCAGGCTGAGTCAGCTCTAAACGTCACACTCAAGGGTGTCCCCGGCGCGGGGCTGGATCCCCCAGCACCACATGAGCTGGGTACTGTGGCACATTACCCAGAGTCTCAGCACTCAGGAGGCTGAGGCAGAAGGATTTCCTTGAGTTTGAGCCCACGCTGGGCTATATAGTGAGTTCAGGGCCAGCCCAAACGATAGAGCAAGACCCTGCCTCAAAAGAAAAGAAAATCTACCTCTGCAGAAATGGCCCACACAGTGCCATCTTTTCTGGACCGCCGCCGAGGCCTCCCAGCTCCCCGGCCTCTAACCAGGTGTCCTGGGGAAATCACCCACCCCTCCTGGGCCTGCTTCTCTAAGGCCAGAACAGGACACACACTTCCTCACATGCAGAGTCACTGCGGTGGTGGCTACGGGGTTCCCGCTGAAATCCCTGGACTGAACTTCTCGGCAGCTCCCGCACACAGAGCTTGTCTTTCTGGTTAGGACCTTGGCCTAGAGACCCCTCACTCTCCCCAGGGAGGATCACAGCAACCTTCCTGGCCCTGGCAGCCAGCCAATGAATGCCAACCAGGGCGTGCAGTGTGGACCCACGTCCCACGAACCTGTGAGCCGGCCGCCTGCGCTCCCCACCTGGCAGGCCACCTCCTCTGTGCTCTTCCACCCGATCCCTGACCTCAGGCTGGCTAATCTGCTGTGCCGCGTGAATACTGCTCACCTGGTCATCGGGCTCACGCCTGGCCTTGCCACTGAGTAGGGGGTCGTGGGGTCATGGGGGCAACTTCAGGTTCTCTTGCTTCCAGTCAAACCTTAGTTTTGCCTGGTCCTACTTTGACCTACCAGTGACAGCACCCAAAGGAGAGCACCTTGCCTGTGCACGGTGGCCAGGATCCCGGCCAGCCTGTGTCCACCCTGGACAGCTACTGCCACTGAGCCCAGTGGGAGGGCCTCCCAGGACTGCCCTGGCCATACCAAGGGCCCCAGAAGTGTCTGGGTGACCTACCTTTCCCGCGTCCACCAGTTCTGCAATGTCATCCAGACACGGGCCACTGGCCATGAAGAAGGCCCAGCGATAATGGAGTCCTTGCCAGAAGTGCTGGGAAAAAGAGATGAGACATCAGGAGTGCGAAGGGGGAAGTGTGAACGGATGCCGGTTCCGCACAGGCCGTGTCCAGATGGCAGCGATGGGCAGTGGGGCCAGCCATGCCACCACACAAGGGCTGTGCCTTGCCCTTGGCACAGGGACTGGCGAAGTGCACACCCATAACAGCGCGCCCACACAGCAAGTGTTTCTGCTTCCCATGGGACGTGGGTTCAAGCCAAGAGCCACTGAACTGAGAAGAGATTTTTACCAAATCTAAAAGTTTCAGGGGCCACAATGTACCAAAACATGATGTCAGAGAAGAAAAGCAGTCACAGTTGTTCTTCTGGCTCTGGCGGGGATAAGGCAGCTTCAAAGCCAAGTCATGTGACTTGCCTTCCGCACCGTGGCTGGGTAGCATGCCACCGAACGTGACACAAAAACCTCTTTAGATGAAAACTGAGTGCGACTCACATGGAGAGGGTCCAACTTGACTCCATGTGCCCAGGCAGTCACTTTTTTCCTGTGGTACTGGAGACTAAGCTACAACCCCTGTCCATTTTTCACTTTTTTTTTTTTCTTGAAACAGGGTCTTTGCTAAGTTGCCCCAACTGGGCTTGAACTTATTATGATCCTCCTGCTTCGGCCTCCTAGAGTGCTGGGATTACAGGCCTGCGCCATCGGACCTGTCTTTGTTAAGTGTTATTCTTCATGTGGTAGAGAGATGGACCACTACTGGAACAGCTGAGGGTCCCATGACACTCACACGTCCTGCCCACATCATGGGTGGAAAGTTGGCACCTGCCCCACCCCGCCCCTGTATCAGCCCATAGCCATGAGGTGGGATCAGACTTCCTTTCCACCCACCCCCTCGGGGTGGCACAGGGGCCACCCACCACGGTGCGAGGCGGCACTTGTGACGGAGCTCCCTGACGGCTGCTGCCAGCCCCCACCTGGCTGCAGGGCTGTGGGAAGGACCAACGTGGAGATGAAATGGATCCACTGAGAAGGCTGTCAATCACTTGCCCAGTGTTGGAAATAAAGCTCACTGAGTAAAGACCGGGACAGTGCCACGTCAGAGCTGCAGAATCCACAGGGTGTCCCCAAAGTTCCAGAGCTTCTCCTAAGGATGGTGACTTTGGGGACACCCTGTACATCCGGTATACTGCTTGCATCGCTTTCTCATGGCATTAGTCTCACTTCAGATATTTGGACACATTATTCTTGAGCAAAGAAATTACTCCACTCTATTCCTTTTTGACACAGGGCCTCACTCTGTATTTCAAGCTGGTTCTGAACTCACTGTGGAGCCCAGGCTGGCCTTCAACACATGGTAACACTCCTGCCTCAGCCTTCCGAGCACCTGGATTACCAGCATGTGCCACCACCCTGGGTTAATTTTTATGTGGTGCTGGGGATTGAACTGAGGACCTTGTGTATGCTAAGCAAGCACTGTAACCACTGAGCTACACCCCAGATCCTCTGTTCTATTTTTTTATGTGTAGGACACCCTGTAGGAAGCAAAGTCGCCCAGCTACTGGCTGGGCACGGCTTTCTACCTGGTGTGCTGGCACCGGCTTCCTGGCTCAGTGACAGCATAGTTTATTTTGCAGCCCAGGAGAAGGTGACAGGGAAGAATGCCCGTAGCAGCAGCCTCAAGACACCAAGTAGAGGGAGGCGGGGTGGCACTGCCTAGGCAACTACCTTAAAAAAGAAGAAGTGTCGTTTGAATGTTCATGTGGTTAAATACCAGAAGCACTGGCCGCAGCTCACCGTGGGCACAGTGGTGCTGCGCTGGAGAGCGCCTCCCCGCGATCCGCCCTCCGTCCGGCCTCACGGACCGCAACAGAAACATCGGGCCCTCATTGACTGCAGCAGTGCCTACCCTCTCCGACACCCAGGGCCAGTTAGTTGAAGACCACCCTCCCAGCAAGGGTGGGGGGTACTTGTTCTGCAGAAGGTCGAAGACAGCTTCGAAACAGCCTTAGCAAGAGGGGCGTGGGGGCGAAGCTCCGCCCCCTGTCAGTCAGCAGTGGCATCAGAACCTGATAGGAGCACGCTGACAAGAGGCGGGGCTTTGCGCGCTTGCAGCTGCGGCTTGCTACTACTCTGTCCTGGCACCCTGGACCAAGTACCCAGCGCCCTGTCAGCAGCCCCAGGAATTGGGTTAGGGCAGCAGAGAAGAAACAGAAACGGCCACAACCGCTGTATTTGTAATTCCTGACAGCGTGCTGTGATGCAAAATGGAACTTCTGGTCTGCAACGGAACTTTCACACTCGAGTGACCTGTGTGTTTTTCCAGGCCATGGCAGGAAGGGGAGCAACTCGAAGCCGGCAGCAGGGCTGAACGCCAGACAGTGAGTTTTTAATGGTGTGCATTTTCAGGTGGACAGCGGGCACCTGCTGAGGCAGGAGGATCACAAGTTCAGGCCCAGCCTGGGCAACCTAGTGACTTAGGGAGACCCTGGATCAAAATATAAAACATGGGCTGGCGATGCAGCTCAGTGTGATAGCCCTGGGTTCAATCCCCAGTGGTACCACCACCACCACCAAAGAAAAAAGAAGAAAAAAAGAAAAGAAAGAAAAGATAGGACAGTGGAAACTGCTTGAAAGCTTCCCATTCAAGAGGATCACGAGGACCGTGGCCACCTGTCAAGTAGGGTGACAGATACAGGTGGTAACCAAGACCAGCAGGCAGAGCCTGATTTCATCTCTGCTCCCCATACGGGTTCCAAGCGATCGGCACCAGCTGGTGTGACCTGCCACACTGTCCCCAGGGCCAGCCAGTGCCCAGCAGCCCGGGGCACCCGCTCTCCGCCACCGCAGAGCCGCTTCTCCTACCTTTAGTGCCTTCGACCCTACGGTGAGGCCCGTCTGCAGCATGCCGTCCGCTATCCCCAGCCGGTCCAAGTTCAGGAGGAACGGAGTCACCAGAGTCACGTAGGTGGCCCCAGACCATTTCTTCAGAAACTTGAGAGCCCACGCCTCGGTGGCTCCACCCACATTATCAAGGACAAAATCGAACCTGAGGAGAGAAGCAAAGGAAACACTGGGCCGTGCGCACTGCCTGGGCCCTGCCTCAGTGGCGGCTGCGGCGTGCCCTCCTCCCGCCAGGGGCACCACTGAGGGACACACCCACGCGTGGCCCCTGCGGCTCTCCACCAGGTAAGTCCAAGAGGACTAATACTCTGTCATAAAAACCATACATTCAAATACTTTAAAAATGACCTAAGCAGGTGGCTCTGACTTGGGGGTGATTTTAGCTCCCTAAAATGCACAGAACAGACCCCCACACCAAAAAAGTATCCTCCTGTCCAGGACACAGTTGGGGAACTGAGTTTGCCAAGGCTGAGGAGCCCGACTTAGGCTTCACCTAGCCAGTCAGTATAAAGCCAGAGATTCTTCAGTGCACTGGTCCCCAACCCTTTGACACCAAGGACTGGTTTAAAGATTGGTGTGTGTGAGGGGGCGGGGCTTGCAGCAGGTTGTTGTACAGCTCTGCTAGGGCAGCAGCAGCAGGAGGGGAGAGGGAGTGAAGCTCCGCCTCCTGTCAATCAGCAGCGATACTAGAAACTGATAGGAGCGGGTGGCAAGGGGCGGAGCTTCACTCCCTGCAAATCTGTCCCTTTGGCCAGGATCTTCTAAGGCCAAGGACAGACACCAGTCAGTGGTGGCAAAGGGGATGGGGATCCTGCTTTAGTATACATGAGTATTTGAACGGAAAAGCACAAAAGGTTTTTACCCCAAAAAAAAGTTTTATATCTCTTCCACAGACCATGGTTGAAGAACATTCTACCTTCTAGACCATTCCATCTTTGGTTTCCCAAAGAATATTAGGATGAAGTGTAAAGAGATCAACACCATTCTCTGAGCTTTCAATTCTTTTTCTTTTTCTTTTTTTTCTTTTTTTTTTTTTTGATGGTACTAGGGATTGAACCCATGACCTTCACATGGAACTATATCCCAGCCCTTTTTTAAAATAAACCTTAAGACAGGGTCTTGCTCTATAGCCCAGGTTGGCCCTGAACTCAGCAATTTTCCTGCCTCAGCTTCTCAAGTGCTGAATTCCAGGCATGCAACACCATACCCAGTTTACGTGGTTCTGGGGAATCAAACCCAGGGCCTTCTGCTTGGTAGGCATGTGCTTTGTCCACTGGGCGAAGCCACCCAACTCCCTACCACTTTTTATTTTGGATTTTGAGATAGGGTCTCATTAAGTGGCTAAATTGCCCAGGTTAGGATCGAAGTTTCTATCCTCCTGCCTCAGCCTCCCAGAGTGCTGGGATTACAGGCCCATGCCACGAGACCTGGCTTCTCAGTTTTCAGTTCTGCTTTAAGATGCCAAAACCAAACCAAACCAAACAAAAATCCTCGTAACGGAACCCACAGGAACTGACAGAATTCAGATCCTTAAATCTAACCTGAAACAGCTATAATCACTACACTCTGCTTAAAAGGGATAAAAAGCCATGAAGCTTTTAAATACTTCTGAAAAGAGATCTAGTGAAAGAATGAGTGTGCATAAATTAAGCAAATTAGCAGCTGAGGCCCTCTGGGAAGCCTTTGAGTTCATCCTGAGAAGTCAGACATCAGAGCTCCAGAACCAGGTCCAGTCAATTTCATGCCTGGAGTCCTTCGTGGGACTGAATGCAAGAAAGACACAGAAAATGAGAGCCCACGAAAAGCAGAAAGCAGGGCCTCCCGGACGCCAACGCTTCTCATGAGAAAAGCTTCTCCTTCATTCCACTTTCTGAATAAACACGCGAGGCACTGAGAGAAAACTTAAGAGACCCGGCCTGGATGGGGGGGGGGGGGGGGGGGGGGGGGCAGTCGCAGTCCTCCCGTGGTAATGCCATGGGGGGCTGGTGGAGCTCAAGGCCGTGGCATGGAATGCCACGACTCGGCAACGGGGCTGCAGAGGGCAGGAGAAACAGATTTGCTGGAGGCAGAGTCAGAGCTCAAACTCCCGGAGAAGGTTTTTGGGTTTGTTTCCCGGCACTGGGACTGACCCCAGGGCCTGCGCCCTGTCTGTGCTACACTCCCAGCCCACTTTTTTGGTTTTGACTTTAAGATGGAGCCTCTCAAAGTTGCCAAGCCACTTGGGATGGGATCAAACTCGCTGATCCTCCTGCCTCAGCCTCCCAGAGTGCTGGGGTTACAGGGCTGCACAGGCCGGCTTCCAGAAGTGTTAAGTCGACTTTACAGTGGTGAAGAAGGAGGAAGAGGAAAGGTAGAGGAGGAAGCGGAGGGATGCAGCGGTGTGCGCACGCGCATCTGTGAGCCAGGTTTCCCCGCTGGCAAAGCACGGCCAAGCGCAGACCCCTGGCCAGCGCCATGGGGCAGAGCACCGCCGGGAGGGCAGCCAGCTGGGCTCCTCTGTGCCGGGACACACAGCCCAGAAGCGCCCAGCACAGTGGGCAGGCCGGGCATGGGGCCCTTTGCTGCCCAGCAGCTGATCCCACAGCCCGCAGGGTGCCTGGCCCTCCCACAGACAGCGGGGTGGTGGGGCACCACTACTATCTCCACTCCGAACGGTCTCCTGGATGTCCAGGAGTTCCCCAGACGAGCACCACTGAACTCCTGCGCCGCGCTGCCACAGGGCAGAACCAGGCGGAGGGGCTCAGCAGGGAACCAGGAAAACAGCTCCCTTCAGGCGGCTGGTGCGGGGGCCACTGCCCTGTGTCCCTTCCTCAAAGGGTACTTGCAATCACCTCACTTACAACCTCCCCATCAGTTCTCCTCCTTTTCCACATAAACTTTCCTCCACGCCCTAACCACCCCAACGCCCCGGCCAAGCTGTGTCACTAAGAGCCAGGAAGGGGTCTGTCCTGCTCCCCCTGGCGTCAGGGCTCCAAGCAGTGTCCAGCAGGGGGCGCTGCCCAGAAAGCGTGAAAGGGGCACTCACTCCAAAGGAACACGGCCACACGGCTGTGGGAGAAAGGCCGGCAGTGTGGGATGCTGGCTCTCCCCACCCCACTTTTTCTTTTTCAAATAGGAAGTTGTCCTATTCAACATGGCAATAACGGGCTTCTGAAAACAAATCTAAGCTGGTGAAACCGCAGAAGAGCAGCAGGGATAGTGCTTTCCTGGGGCACCTCCGCCGTTCGCTCAGCCCTCCCTTCCAGAACCTTCTATCACACCTTTGGGTTCCTCACCTTCACAGCTAATAGATCAGAAGACTAAACTAGAGCCCCTGGCATGAGCAAGAGGACTTGCATCCTTCGTGGTTTGGATCTGGGCTGGGCCCCGAGGCCTCATGTGGAGGCAGCGGGCTGACTGCGGAATGGTGTGTCACTGGGATGGGGCCTGGCTGCAAGAGACAGACTTGCAGTTTGACCTGGAAAGGCTGTGTCAACTTGTTGAGATCGGGGGTGGTGCCATGGCAGGGCCTCCAGGTGCCTGTGACTGACGCATGGGCCAGGAAGTGGGAGGGGTGCCCACCTGGGTGTGCACAGCCCGGCAGGCAGCTGGAACTAAATACAGAAGAAACATGGTGCCAGCTTCTTCCTGAGAAAGCCGTGGTCTCAGCCTTAGTCGCAGGTTCAGTGGTTAGGCTGGGTGGGTCGAGATGTCCCAAGGAGATGTCCCGAGTGAGGAACTCATTCTCAATGGAGGAATTCCTCCCAGGCAAAGGACTGTTAGCTTAAGAAAGTCCACAGCTTGGAATGGCCAAGGACAAAGCTGACGTCTGGGTCTTATCTTGGGCCTTCGAATTTGATCCTTAAGCCAATTAACTAGTTCCATGCTAATCTGAAACAATCCATAAATGTCAACTCTTTGTAAGAAAATTAGTAAGTGGGCTGGAGGAATGGCTCAGTAGTCAAAGGGCTTGCCTACCAAGCACTAAGTCAAGTGCTAAGTACCCGAGTTCACATAAGCTGGGCGTGGTGGCGCAGATCTGTAATCCCAGCACTGGGGAGGCTGAGGCAGGAGGACTGCTGTGAGTCCAAGGCCAGCCTGGGCTGCATAGTGAGTTCAGGACCTGCCAGGAGTGCATAGTGAGACCCTGTCTCAAAAAAATTTAATTTGCATGATTCATAGAAAAATGATAAAAGATGACTGTAACTGCCAGATATCAGGCGGCCTTGCCCCTCGGCCTGCTTGCAGGGGGCTCCGACCTCCGACCTTGCTTCTCCCAATCAATTTACTTTGTTCTTCCAAACTGTCTCTTTGCTCCTGGTCATTCCTTGCGCCAAGAGGAGCGTTGTTTCTCCAACCAGAAGTCCCCCAGGTGCTCCTGAATGGACTGTGAGCCCTTCTGAAACCATCGCAAAAATACGGCTTTCCTCTCTTAAGCTGCGGATGGCGAGTACTCTGTCCCAGCAGTGAGTAAGACACACGCCGACCCCTACCCTGTCCCTGTGGCATTCTTACCAACCAACAATAGAAGTACGTTAACTTAAAAATTAGCAGAAGTCATGTAAAATAACTCTCTCCTCAGTACTTATTACGCTACTGTGTTGTAATAACCTCTGGACTTGAAATAAACCCCGTCTACATGGCTGCTAGTGGCCCAGATCTCAAGCGGACTGCAAGGCCACCCCACCCCGCGGGCGTGTGTTCCGTGTTCCGTGTCCCTGCGCCTGCCCTTCCCAACGGGCTGCCCACTCACACGTACAGCTTTACGGATTTTAGCTGCTCTTCTACGCTTCCGGCTTTGTAATCGATGACGTCATCTGCCCCAAGTGTCCTCACCAGATCACTGGCATCGTGGGAGCACACGGCCGTCACGTGAGCACCCCAGGCTTTCATTACCTGACCCCCCAAAAGGAGGAGGAGGGAGAGGAAAGAAAAAGAAGAGGCAGAAAAACAACATTTAAAAAAAAAAAGCAAGCCACTGTGTGTGCATATACCAGACTAATCTCTAGAGAACCTCAAGTCCCGCATCCTTTTTTTCCATTTCCTTTTTTTGAAAGAGGGTCTCGCTCTATACCCAGGTTGGTCCTGAACTCACAGGCTGGCCTCAGACCCAGGACAATCTGCCTGCCTCAGCTTCCCGAGTGCTGGGATTATGGGCGTGCACCACCACACCCAGCTTTATGTTGTGCTGAGGAACTGAACTCAGGGCCTTTAACCACTGTGCCATTCCTCCAGCCCAAGTCCCACATCTCAGCAGGTGGGAGGCTGATGCAGACAGACTGCCATGAGTTGAAAGCCAGCCTGGACTATGTAGGGACTTTAGGAACCATCTGAACAACAGAGTGAGATCCTATCTCGAAAGAAAAAAAATAGGCTGGAGATACAGCTCAGTGTGAAGGCCCTGGGCTCCATCCCAGTTCACACAAAACACATAAATGAATGGGGACGGAGGCACAAGCCCCGTCCTGCCAAGTCACCATTACTGGGCTTTTCACAGTGACAGCTTGTGAGTCACACGTGTGGTCCCCACACAACAGCTTTAGTCTCATGGCATTTAAAAATGTGTTCTCTTTTAAATCTCTTTTAAATTACAGAATTCTCAGCAGAGTCCAGTGGCAAAACTTGAGCCCAGCCTACGCAACTTAGTAACTTAGACCCTGTCTCAAAATCAAAGGCAAAAATGGGCCAGGTGTAGAGTTCAGCGTGAAGAGCCTGGGCTCGTACCCCAGGACCACAGACAAGCAACAAAATTCTCTCCTCTCCCTTCGCTTTCTTACAATTCATCTGTGGAAAAAGTCAAGCCCTCTGACCGGCAGCATTCCCCACGGTCTACAGCTCCCGATTACACACTCCCAGGATAGCCCTGCGTGTCGTTCCAGCTCCTGTTCCTCTGCAACTCGGCAGACGATCTTGAGATGGGATCAGAAATGGTTTCAGCCCCTTGAGCAAAGCCATGCAGGTTGTCAGATGAGACCAGTGGAGGCACCGCATGTCCAGCGTACCCGTGGACAGCCTCAACAGTGATAGATGCACAGTGCTGGCATCAGCCGCAACCTGCTCCGGGCGGCCAGGCGCCAGACAGTCTAATTCTACTCAGTTATTATTGGAACTTCATAAATACCACCCATCACTCCTGGGCTACTCAGCAACTCAATCCTGACAGGGAAATCAGGACACCTTTAGTGGATTATAGGATAAATCTTGGGTTTTTCCCCCCTTTTGTGGCACTGAGGATAGAGCCCAAACCCTTTACACTGAGCTAAACTTCAGCTTGTTTTTCAGCTTTAGCTGAGACGCGGTCTTGCTAAGTCACTGAGTTGCCCAGTATGGACTTGAACTTGAGATCTTCTTGCCTCAGCCTCCCAGAGTGCTTAGACTACAGGCCTACACCACCAGGCCTGGCTACTAAATTAGTTCATCACCTTCCAAAAGTGACCACAATTTTTAAAATATATCATGAACTCATGGATTTAAATATAATTTAAAGAGTTCCAATTAGACATGACTCATCATCTACAATAATTTCCTTGCTATTTAATATATTGCATATTTATATACTTGAATATACATTAAAACTTGTTTATTCTACAGCTTGTGTCCTAAGTTTGAAACCTGCCATTTCTCCAATTTAGCCATGCATTCTTTCAGTGGGAAATATTTTGAGAGTGTGACATAAATGTATACAACATACCTCCTGAGTTTATATTAATATCTAATTCAAGTTTGGGAATACAAAGTTTAGACTTAAATTTTTTTTCCCTGCTGATTATATTTCCTGTAAGAATTCTGCTTCTCAAATACAGAGAGTGACGGAATTTAAAAATATCCTAAATACACATTTGTTCTATTGTATAACACACACACAAGTCTCTGGATACCGGTATCACTAGCAACATAATGAATGAAAGCACTGATGTAATTTTAGCACATACTACCTCTGTATTCCCCTTTTTAAAGAATACTTGTATTATGGGGTGTCCCAAACATCCCCAAACCTTGGGAAAATTAAGCTAAGTGTACTTTTATTTACAAAAAAACTTCAAGCTGGGCCCAGTTGGACTCTGGGAGGCTGAGGCAGGAAGATCGCAGCCTGGGTAACTTAGCGATTGGCGAGGCTCTGTCTGAAAATGGGAAACAAAAGACGGGCTGGGGGTGCGGCTCAGGGCAAAGACGCTGGGCTCCATCCGCAGTACCATGAAATATTCTCAATTTTACAAATCAGTCACAAAATATTCTATCCCCGTTGGCTGCCTTTCTGTATATATAAAATATTAGAAATATAAACTGTAATGCATCTATTACTTTTTATTTATTTCGTTCCTAGTAGGAGCTCAAAAAATATGAGCTCTTTAAAATCTCATCTGACTGAGAGCAGAGCCCTCCTCTGACGAACGTCTGTTTTCGTTGCTGTTTGAGGTGAATCATCACACTGGGACCGAGACCAGCTGCGCGCTGCCATCACATTGTGGCCAACAATCTACTTCTGGGCACCAGTCACTTCGAAGAAGTATCGTTTTCCTCCCGCTTCATGAGCACATCACACATTCATATGCTGTCAAATGAACATGTTCACGAGGAAACCAAATTATCTAGCTCGCTTACGTATCCCAGGGTCTTCAGGGGGTTGTGAATGCCAGTGACAGATGTTCAATGTTTTCTGCAATCTCTCCTGTCTCGTCACTGGGTTTGGTCAGTGCCCTTGTGTCGTCATCCAGCCCAGTGGCCATCACTGACCAAGGGGCATCGCTGAGATTAAAGTGGCCTGCGTGGAAATTCATGAACCACTGACGTCCTTGTAGGGCACTGCCTCCATAAACTGCATGTAACTTTTCACAAGCTTAATGCACATTTTTCCCTTTATGAAAGTAAAATTTGGCAAAAATGCATCATTTGGTCTTCTATCTTCACCTGTTGCAAAATCTCCAAAACTCAACCAATCCTTATTTTTTTAGAATGAAGCTAGAACTGTCAGCTGTCCAATGACCCAGCAATAACATAGGTGTGAATGACTCCTGTACTTCCAAAAATGAACTGGTGCCATCTGTTGCAAAAGCGTGTCATGACTTTTCTGACAACCTTAAGTAACTCTGCCTTGGTTACTTTCTCGTTGCTGTGACTTGATACCTGACAACCTCAACTTAGATTTATTGTAGCTCACAGTTTCAGAAAGTCTCCGTCTGTTCACAGGTGGGTGCCTGGAAAATGGTGGAGTCACATGGTGGGGTGCAGCTAGAGCTGGAACCAGAGTTCCAGGCACAGAGATCCTCACAGCATCATGGGAGGGAGAGACTGGGAGGCAAGGAGGAACCAGCGCAGCCCCTCCAGGTGGAGCCCCAAGCGACTGCCCCTTCCAGCCAGGCCCCGCCTCCAACCCCACATAGTTTCCGTAGGAACACTAGGCATAAACATGCCAAACTCTTTTTACTATTTTTTAAAAGTTTTACTTAGTAGGCATTCTTAAACTCCATTACTTAGTTTTTCCTGCTCTTGAATGTCATTCAACGTCATCAGGCTGGAGTCTTCTTTTTCTTTGACACGGGGTCTCGCTCTGTAGCCCAGGCTGGCCATGAACCTCCCGCCTCAGCCCCAAGTGCTGGGGTCACGGGTGTGCACTGTGCGCCTGGCTCAGAGGCTCTTCTTCCATCTGAATGAATGCAGATAGCTCACCATTCTGCTTGTGAAACGCAGTGACTCAGCTGCCTGGGTTTTGTTCTGGTTTGTTTTCACGACTGTGTAATATCCCAATCTAGCAATATATCACAGGGATTTTTACTCACTTTACTGCCGAGGGGCAGCTGTGTTGTTTGTGGGGGCAATATTAGCAGGGCTCTGAAATTCTGTCCCATATTCTGGTGAACATACTTGTATATCTACATAGTTTATATTCCCAGAACGGAAACTGTTGGCTACTGTCACAGGGCAATACACTGTCAAATTTCATAGATGGGCCGCTGGCTTTGCTCAAGGGCAGCAACCACCCTCTAACCACAGGGCAGTGTAGTTCTTTCCCCGCCTCGTATTTTCCTTCCATTTACTCATTTAACTAGTATTCACTGGATCTCCAATGGTGAACTTACAAAGGGGCCAGATGCGTCTCCTGTGAGACCCTCCCTGCCCCTCCCAGTTGGCTCAGCAGGCGGGGAGACGCCCGAGGCACCACCCAGGTCCTGGGGTGGTCTCAGGGGGCGCCTGGCACCAGTTTCCTCTCTCCGGGAAGAGGGTGTGGTGAGGCTCTGGGGCTCACTGGCCCCACACAGGGGAGAGTGCTGGGCTCCCCGGGGTCCTCTGCAGTTCCACAGGCACATCAGGATGGGCATTTCACAAAGGGCAGTTGACACTCTGACTGGTACCGTACTCGTGGCTCATCACTGGCACAGTAGCGAGCACCGCTGCCTTAATGGGATTCCGGCAACTGCATTTCCAGGGATATTTCAGAAGACACTTACCACAGTCTACAAACAGACCTGCAGGCATCATATGTGGATATCAGCATTGACTGCTTCCTACTAAGCCACCTGTCCTGCCATGGTCTTCCTCCCCAAAGGCTCCCCTGCAGTCATGACATGAGCCTCCCACACTTGCTGGCATGCGAGACCACCAGAAAGGTGCCACGTCCTTCCACACTGGAATGTGGACCTCTCGGAAGAGCTGGATGAAATTACGATGCACCTATGAGCCTATCTTCTGCTCGGGTTTTATTTTATTTTATCTTATTTTATTTTGAGGCAGGGTCTTGCTCTGTAGCCCAGTCTGGTCCTGAACTCATCATACAGCCCAGGCTGGCCTCAGTCAGCAACCCTCCTGCCTCAGTCCCCCAAGCGCTGGGATTACAGGTGTGTGCCACCATGACCAGCTGATTTTTATTTAATTCTTACGTGGTGCTGGGGAAATTGAACCCAGGGCCTTGTGCTTGCCAGGCAAGAGCTCTACACACCAGCCCACACCCCCAATCTCACCCAGCCTTTAAGGCAACATATGATTTTGTACACGTACATAAACAAAATCCTCCTACTTACAAGATGAAAAATATTTTACCTGTATTGCAAAAGTGCCAACCCCGCCGGAAGCGCCCAAGATCAAAACACTGCAATGAAGAAAAAAAAAAAAACCCACCATGAAAATGTGAAGGGATCTAAATGGGTAAATAAACACCTGCAGTGTGGAACTGGCTCAGCGACAGCCGGTCCCCAAGGCAAGTCAGCCACTCAGCATCCCAGACAACAGGATGCAAGGACTGTAAGTTCACTACTCAGCCCTAAGTGCTTCCAGGTGGACAGTCACTGACGCTTGACCTAAAATACCAATAACATTTTCCTTCGGGGAGTCCAGGTGACACTCTGTAGCATCTGTCATGCAGTTTTTCCAGCCTGTCATTACCATAGTTTCTTCTACAGAAGGGAGATTTGGGGCCCAGCTAGTAGATTCCACTTAGTTTTTCTCGAAAGTCTCATTCCTGTCCACGTCTGTGTTCAGACACGTCCTGCCAAGCTCACCCACTGTCGCCAACGGGAGGGATCGCATCCTGGACTTGGCTTCCGGTTTCCGCCCCCTCCGCATCCTAACACAAGCATCCAGGGCTCCAGGCTCTCACTGCGTCCGCTCAAGCTCAAGGCACGCGGCCTGGGGCGTGGGGACAAGTGGGGACTGGTGAGAAGAGAACAGGGAGGGATAATGACTCCTCTAAAGTCATGACCGTCCTAAAATAACACATGACATTTGGTGGCTGGGGCATCCGTGCTTTGGCGGGGAGAGGGATCTCGGCCTGTCATCTGTTCTCCAAAGAAGTCGGTGACCTAAGAGAATTAAGAGCTGGGCCTGACGATGCAGGCCTGTCCCCCCAAAACTCCAGGACGCTGAGGTGGGAGGATCTGGGCAACGTAGCAAGACACTGTCTCAACGAACAATAGAAAAGGGCTAAGTGTGACGCAGAGCAAAGGCCCTGGGTTCATCCCCAGTACCAGGGGAAAAAAGGAAAGAAAGAAAAAGAAAAAAGGAAGAGAGTTTAAAAAAACTGCTGCTCTCCATCTTCTTACTGGCAGGGAGTTGCCTGCTGGGTAGTGCAGGTGTCGGAACTGCACCTAAGACGCTCCCAACGCAGGCGGGGCCAGTATGCACAGTAACCGGTGCTGGCTACTTGATCCCAGGTCCCTGGGTCCTGCTGCGAGGATGGGCCAGAACTTTCTACCTTTCACAGGCTCTCAGGCGGGCTCTCGGGTCTACACACTCACCCTGGTTTCACTTCAGTTTTTTTTCCTCTCACCCAAATCAGAGAAGACTGGCGGTTATCTTTTATAGTATCTTAAAAGTTACTATGAAAATTTCTAGGTCAGCTGTTCCCTTTGAAATTAACACCATTAAAAGTAACTAAAGAAGCCTCCTTGTGAATTGTGTTCCTTTTAGAATAAGTTTGTGTTTCCCAGAATTATCGATTATGGAGTCCAGGAAGCTCTGAAGACCCACACTTCCAACCCCTCAATTCAGGCGATTTATGGGTTTCACGTTTCCTCAGTGGGAGGAGAGCACAGAGACCCCGCGCCGACACATCCTAACATGGGTACACCCAGGAAAACACTAAAAGGCAGCTGGCTGCTTCCTCCCAGTCCTTCACACTCACAGCACAGCCAGCTCTTCCTCCTCTCGCTATTCCCGGGGCAGAGGTCCCTCCTCAGAGTCCCTAGCTCTGAGTCCCTGACTCTTCTCCCACAGCCCCTACACAGTGGCTCCTTCTGCTGGGCCCTACCAGCACACACCATGGTTGAGGTCCCCCTTCAAGGAAGGCCCACATCCCCGTTTGCCTCCACAGTGCCTGACATAATCCTAAGTGTCTTTCCTGGTCACACCTCGGGCACCTGTCATGCAGATGTCTGCTTCCTGAGCACTGGGCAACTCCCCACAGCCACTACGCTCTCCCAATTGGTGCAGATGCGCGATCAGGTTCTTGACTCTAGGTCAGTTTTGTTTGGTGTTCCTGGGCCTGAACTCAAGGCCTTTACACTCCGTCACAGGCTGGGCTTGAATTTGCAGTCCTCTGCCTCAACCTCTCAGAGAGCTGGGATGACAGGCCTGCACTACTACAGCGCTGGACCTTACTGTATAGATCAGGCTGGCCTTGAACTGCCAGCATTCCTCCTGCCTCAGCCTCCCAAGTGATTCCAGGATTCCAGGCCTGCACCACCATGCCCGGCTAGTATGTGGTGCTAGGGAATCGAACCCAGGCCTCACGCTTCCTGGGCAAGCGCTTTCATCATTGAGCTACATCCCCCAGCCCTAGTAAAGAAAATCTTGAAATTAATGCTCAGCTCTGTCCAGGAGAAGGATGCATTACGAGGCTGCTTCAGAAAACGGCTGCTTTGAGCCCCAACTGGCGGACACATCTCCAACCTCCCTCTGGTCAGTTCATCTCTCTTCATCGTTCTTAATCCAAAGCAGCTTCATTTCCTAAAATAACTATGCAAAATGCTTTACGTGGTGGGGAACAGGCCGGGCGGGGCGCAACCACAGCGCTGCAGTTGTGGCTTCTGCCACCTGGTGGCGCCCCCTTAGAGCAAAAGAATTAAGAAGCGGACCATTCCTTGTTAGCTTGTAAGGCAGGACCGAGGAAACCTCATCTCTGGTCCCACAGGCTCCAGTCTGTACAGAGTCAACTAAGGCTCAACCTTTGTTTTGTTTTGTTTTGTTTTTCTACAACAAACTAAGTTCCAGAAAGGGCCGCAGGCAAAATGAATTTTCAAGGCAGCCATAAGCCAACTGGTCTTCCAAGGAGGCTTGCAGTCCTGTGGCTCACTGTTCTTGTATTCTTCAAAGCACTTTCAGAGCAAGGGGAAAAAAATACTATTGTGGCCAGTTTCATAACAGCCCCCAAGCGTAAGTGCTCTGCAGGGGAGTCCTGCTCATGTGGACAGCTGTGCTAGCCACACGGCCCGCTGTCCAGTTCAAACCTCACCAGCAGAGTCGAGCGGTTACAGTGTGGCGAGCTCTGCTACCCTGCCTGCTGGCTTACACAGAGCCAGTGCCTGGCCCACAACCCTGGCAGAAAGCACTACAACTCCAATCGCCCAGGCTGTTCATCTCCTGCGCCTCCCACCCACGTGGGTCTCCACGCGTTCAATTTCCTTTGGAGCCAGCAGGGCTGCTCCAGTGGCGGACGCAGAGAAGACAGGAAACGTGAATAACTATTATTCTGGACGCGCTCTTTAGCCAGACGCTCACTCGCTCGGTCACTCCTGCCTAATCCCCGAGATTTCCCTAAACAAACATGAAGGAACTAGAGCAAGGCGCTTGCTTCTCGTGGCAGGACGGACGCTCTTTACTCAGCACTTGGTACCTCGGTGTTCCCGGTCACTGTTTCCAATGTAACACTCTTACCAGACAGGTCATCAGCTGCCTTACAAATAAAGACATGTGGGCTGGGGGAAGGGCTCAGCCATCAACGAGGTTAAGTACCCGAGTTCGATTCCCCAGCACCACATAAACTGGGCATGGTGGCGCAGGCCGGTAATCCTAGCAGTTGGGAGGCTGAGATAGGAGGACTGCCCCAAGTCCAAGGCCAGCCTGGGCTCCATAGTGAGTTCAGGACCAGCCTGGGCTACAGAGGGAGACCCTGTCTCAACAACAAAACGTAAAACAAAAATACATATATACGGATGCAAAGGAAACCAACTGCAGCCAGGCTGGGGGCACAACTGTTATCTAATAAATCCTAATGGCTTACAGGCATGATTTAAATATGGCTACATCTTCCCTCAGCAGAAACAAACAGGCTTTAAGAATGAGGATGGCTAGGCCTTTAATCCCAGCACTCTAGAAGGCTGAGGCAGGAGGGTCAAAAGTTTGGGCCCAGCCTGGGAAACTTAGCAGCTGTTTCAAAATCAAAACTTGGAAAAAAAATTAAAAAGGTCTGGGGGACTGACACCAGAAGAAAGAGGCTGTAGACCATCTTCGCCTCATAGCCACACGGTACCTGGTGATAAGACTAGCATACAGTGACCCCCTAACTCCCTGCATGAAGCAGAGACCCTCCCTCTGAAGGCAGGCAGAATAACTCACTACGCAGCGGTGAAAGCGCCCGCCTGGCAGGCACACGGCCCTCAGTTCAACTCCCCAGCACGGCATAAGCTGAATGTGGTAGCACACGCCTATCACCCCAGGACTTGGAAGGCTGAGACAGGAGAGTCACCACTAGTTTGAGGCCAGCCCGGGCTCCATAGTGAGTTCAGCACCAGGCTGGACTACATAGAGAGATCCTGTCTCAAAAACAATTCATATCTAACACCAAGAATAACAAAAAGGGCTGGGGACGTGGCTCAACATGAAGGGCCTGAACTGAGTCTCAGTATAGCAATAAACAAACAAAACCAAATAAACAAGGAGATGCTGCTGAAGGTGTGTCCCACTCTTCCGCTTCACATACTAGCTTTAATTTTGGAGGAAGAGGCCAGAGAACGTCAGCAAGGTGTCCAAGCAGGATGCTTGCCAGCTTACCCGCTCAGTGAGGGGGAAACTTACTAGGAATAAGCGTAATCTGAGAGTGAAGAGCCAGCCAACCGGAGGCGCAGGGCAGCCTGGGCATGCGCGTCCTCTTCTCCCAGGCCTCCATAATTCTGATGGCCACCCCAGCACACACAGGAGAGATCAGGGGGAGCAGAAGTTTGGAACTTGAATGCACGTTCCCACGCACGCAGAGCTATTCACACGGGCTGGCTGGGTGCCCGGGGCAGCTGGCTATAAAGGTTTCGCTGACCCACGATGACCTGAACTTCACACGCAAGGGAACAATGGTTCTATTATCTGAGGTGTATTCAGAGTTTGACGTGGAGGCCCTGAAATGCACATCCCCATATGCGACAGTGGCGGGCACTGCCCCAGACCACCAGTTCTGTCAGCCCTACCCCAAGGAGCCGAGGGAAGGGCTGCCAGGAGACGGGGCCGCACGGTGGAGGAGAAAAATTAGGTTGTCCCATCCAGAAGTGTCCACCGCGGAGCCCACGAATTTCCGAAGCTTCAGGCCCTTTGCTGCCCAGCTCTGGAGGGACCCCAGCAATACATCTGCAGGGACATGCGTTTTTATGAAATTGACAAAAGTCAGTCCATCACCACCAGCTAAGACTGCGTCCGCCTCCATCCTACACTCCCTCCATCACACCTGCCCTCTGTGTTAGCCAGCTTTGCGCTTTTGTGATGAAATGCATCGCGATGCAGCCACCTCCCGCGTCCTCCCTCTGAGCACTGCGTCCCGGAGGCCAAGCCTGCAGCAGGAGCTGGGGGTCCTGGAGCCCGTAACCTCTTGTCAGGAGACTGAGCTAAATAAAGGGAAGCTGGTTTGGCCGCACACTAGCTCCCTCCCACTACGGCTGCACTGCCTGCAGGTCTGGTTGCCTACAGTTACGTGGGCCCGGTTACACTGTAACTAGAGAAACACATAACTCAGCCATCTTAAATAACTTTGCTGCCCGAGCCTGTCCTAATTGTTCTATTCTATTAGTTAGTGCTCACCTCTCATTATGCCTGGCTCGACCACAGCTGTACAGAGAGGGGAAGCCACAGCGCACACAGCCATCGTGGCTCCCGGCATCCACTGGGGTCTTGGGATGCGCTAGGTCACTTCTGTATAGAGTCTGGCTGTTTCTGGCTCGTCTGGATTAAGAATGTTTTCCAGAATGTTCTTGCCTTTTCCTAAGTCAACTCACCTCAGCAGCATGACATATATTAAGACTGAGTACTGCTACAGCCAGCATAGGATTATGGAGTCGTTAAAAAAGAAAAAATGGCTAAGCCAACGTTACTTGAGATACATAGAGCCCCACACTGGGCTGTGGAAAACTCTCCCAATTAAAATGAGTAAGCTGGGCCAGCGTTGCAGGCCTGTACTCCCAGCACGCAGGGAGGCTGAGGCAAAAGGATTGTAAGTTCGAGCCCTGCCTGGGCAACCCAACAACTCAGCGAGATATTATCTCAAATAAAAAATAAAGAAGGGGGCTGAGAAGTTCAGAGCAAAGGCCCTGTGTTCAATAACCAGCACGGGGAAAAAAAGCATAAAAGCTTCTAATATACCAGGATAGGGACCACGTTAACACGCAGGTGAATAAGACTGTTAGCTAAAATCCAACTGGACTATAGGCTTATTTACTGTAGGCCCAAGAGAACCAGAAATGCCAAAACAAATACGGAAACGAAATGAAAATATCACCATTCCAAAGCTGACAACAACCCTGAATCTCACAGGATATGAGCGGCAGGAAGGAGGGAGCAGGGCCAGGGCCACCCAGGCCTAGGCTTCCGGGGACCACCACGAGCCACAGGGGAGGGTCCGGCAGGCACTGGCTTGGTTTTGTTTCCTACACACCGGTGTGAGACAGAGAACTTCCCACTGGAGCTCAGTAGTCAGGCCTGGAAACAGTCCTGAGCTGCCTGGTTCTAAACAGCAGCTGGGTACAGGTGACATCACCGTGACAGGTGGCTAGGAGACGGTCAGCAATACGGAAAACTATCCATTCACCAACAGTGGTCGGCAAGTTTTGATGCCAGGGGCCGGCTGGAGATGGTTTCCCGAGGAAGGGCAGGCCCTGTCTCCTGTCAATCACCAATAGCAACAGAACCTAACTGAAGCACCAGGTAGGGGGCGGAGCTTTGCTCACCTGTCCAGGAGGCCGGGTCCTTCCAAAGACATGGACCAGAACCAGTCCCCAGCCCGGGGATTGAGGACTCCGGATCTAGGGGGCTCAGGACAGAAAGCCTTTGAAAAATGGCAAGAAATGACCAAAAAGGCGAGAAGAAAAATAAAGGATTTAGGTCTCTCAGACCAGGGAAAGTGGGAATGAAAGGACGGGCGCGGGCCCTTGATGGAGGTGGCGGTGGTGTGGGAGCGGGGAAGGCCACTGGGCAGGCAGCTCTGCTCCAACCCCACACAGGGTGGACGCAGCACCATGACAGGACCCGCAGCGCCTCACAGGGTCTGGGCCTGACACCTCACGAGAGCTCTGTGCTGTCGCCCAGCACCTCTGCAAGGTGCAGTTGGCCAGCAGTGGAATCCTGCTGCTCTGCTGGAGCCCCCCAGCCCTCTCCAAGCTCCCCAAAAACAGGCCAGAAGTTCAGGTGTGTCACACTGGCCAAGCTGGCCCCCCTCCTCCTCTTCCACGCAGAAGTACCTGTATTTTTAAAAATTATTTCTGTGTGATTCATACTCGGTAAATCTTGAAAGCAGCAAACACATCCATCGACAGATGAGTGGATAAAGACAACGTGGTGCGTAAGGGCATGCTACTCGGCCACGAAGGAAGATGAAGTGGAGTCATCCGCAGAAAGTGGACGCACCTTGAGACCATCAGGCACAGTGAAATGAGTCAGCCCCAGAAAGGTAACAAATACCACACGGTTTCTCTAATACGAGAAAAGGCAACAGAGGAAGATAAGAGACAGAAGACAGATAGGGGAGGGAGAGGGGACGCGGCGGCGGGCGGGCGGCGGGGGAACGGGGAAGGGAAGTGAGCGTCGGCAAGGTGCGATACGCACGGGCACCTGTTTCTCAAGCCCAACGCTGTCATTACGTGTCCCAAGCACATACTAGTAAAAAGAACAATTTTGGCAAAAATGTGTCTGCAGAACTTAGAACTGAATCCAGGGCTTTCAAACTGAGCTGCGTTCCCAACCCTCTATTAAACCGTGAGACGGGATCTCACTGTATCACAAGTTGCCCCAGCTGGGCTTGCTTATGACGCTCCTGGCTCAGCTTCGCAGAGTTCTGGGATTATAGGCCCACACCACCCCCGGTTTCAAACCCAGAGTCAGTAGCAGAGGGGCAACAAGTAGAACAGGCTCCAGAGAGGGAAGGCATCAGCTTCACTGCAACCGCTTTAATTTCCATATCAACACAGGGGAATCTGTTATAATTAGTAACAGAATTCATCAGACACCTACATTGTACTCATGTGGCACAATCCTCCTGCCAAGAGGATCTGGATGGACCTCAATCTTAAAAAGGATGACTTGACTTGCTAGGCAAGTGCTAAGTACCTGAGGTCGATTCCCCAGCACCACATAAACTGGGCGTGGGGGCTGACACCTGTAATCCCAGCACTCAGGAGGCTGAGACAGGAGGACTGCTGTGAGTTCAGGACCAGCCTGGACTGCAGAGCGAGACCCTGTCTCAGAAAAAAAATTCTATTCATCTTCGACCTCTAAGTCACCTATGTGATCCTACAGGTAACTCCTGAGTAAACCACAGATGGCAGGCTAGCAAGGAGGCAATTTAACCTGGCGTTTCCAAGGACACCAAAACATGGGCGAACTCACCAATGTAGGATGTCAACATGAAATTATCCTCCCAGGTAAATCAACAAGAGATATACGGGCCTCCTACGGGATGAAACGGCCCCATTTCCAATGTTCTCCTCTCAGCTAGCGTCCTACCCTCAGCGACCCACAGTACACCGCAGAGACCAGACACTGCACGGCTCACCTGGTTAGTTAATGCAGAGTACAGACAAGGCCAGGCCTCCGATTTCCCAGCTCTGGGCCATGGCTGCTTAAACTGATGATAACAGCATACCAAAGAATTACCCAGAAGGCCAACAATATCCTGAAAGTTCACAAAACAAATGGCCAAATTTTTATTTTAAATTGTTTTCCATAGTAGGTTGTGGTGGAAGGCTGAAGCTGGAGGATTGAAGTGAGTTTGAGGCCAGCCTGAACTACACAGTGAGCTTAGGACCAGCCTGGACTACAAAGTGAGACCCTGTCTCAAAATTTAAAAAAAAATTATAACCTGTTTTCTACAGTACAGTGAAAGTATGTCTGGGGAGGCCCTCACTGGCAGATGGAGAGCGAACTCTACAGTCAGGTGTGCCTACAGACACCCTGTCACAGAAGCTTAGTGTTTTTAAGTGCAAATAAAACAAAACATCAACACTGTGGGAGAGCCTACAACAATATAAAGGTCTAAAAATTCCAACAGATTTTTGTGAGGTTATCAAGACAGACCATTATAGAATCCGGAGTCAAGCAAACTTAATTTCAACAACGTGTTTGACCAAAATGACAACTTCAGAGACGCTAAGACACCAGCACTTGACAAGTACACAGGGCTGACCTTCAGAATAAGCGCCTGCCTTGGAGTCCGACAGCAGCGGTGGCCCCGCGTTAGGCAAGTGGTCATCACGCTTCCAGAAACGCAGCTTAAACATTCATTAAATTCAGTGCCCGTCACTCACCACGTTCAAGCACACCATTTTGTAGCAAAATTACACAGCAGCAAACCAGCTGTCTTATCTATACAACCCTGAACCAGGAAAGAACTAAGTTATTTTAACTAATTTCAATTTTCCCTACAGCTTTCTTCTTCTCTATACTAACTAAATGGCTCTCAGTACTTGATTTTCTAACAACAACAACAAAAGATCTGCAGTTGTCTCATTTGATCTTTTAAACAAAGCCAGGCCACATATAATTCAAAATAAAACAGTGGAGTAGGAGTACAGGTCAGTGCAAAGGCCCTGTGTGAGCTGAGAAGGCGGCACAATCTGGACATGAACTCAAACACAATAGCCCCCCATATCCACAGGGGGCATATTCCCAACCAATGCACATGCCTGAAACTGCAGGTAGTAACTGAATCCTGTACATACTAGGGGCATTTTTCCTATGATAAAATTTAATTTATGAAAACATGCACAGTAAGAAATTAACGCAACATACACTGAAATAGCACAATAGGTAACAATACTCCGTCACAAAACGTGGGGTCCCTCTCTCACTTATCACTTTCAAATCACCTTACTGAACCTGGGTGCCCTTCCAATCCCAGGGGACCACAGGGACCAAAACTAAGGAAGGGGGAACCACTGAGGTGGGGCACCTGTACATGTGAGACCCCCGCTTACTGTAACGTAAACCAGCACGCGTCCAAGTCTCTGGGGGGTCAGAATTGGCTGAAGGGCAGTAAGTGCCAACCCTAAGGGAACTCACCAGCATTCAGTCACGGGTTACAAGCTGGGCCTGGTGGCACAGGCCTGCAATCTCAGCCCTCTGGGAAGCTGAGGCAGGAGGAGTCTGAATTCAAACTCAGCCCGGGCAGCCTAGGAACTTAGTGACACTGCGTCAAAATCAAAAATAAAGCAATGTTCTGGGGCACAGCTGAGCGTGAAGGCCCCGACGCCAGGGGCAAACCCAGCACGGCTCCCACAACGTGAGGTAAGCCCCCGGGGCGGGGTGCGAATGTCACTTCCACCCTGACACTGGCTGGCCCCCTCAGGATCCCAATAAAAGTTACGATCCTCTTCACAGGGGTCCACGAGTGGGCTCCAGTGCCCACGTGCCCACATATTTCAGTTCAAAACTACACACTGACACAGTCGAGTCCCTCGGAACCCGCACCCAACATGCCCCTCTGTGCGTGTAAGTGCCTGAACCTGAATGTTTGTCACAGATGAAGGGCAAGGGCGCGAATGTACACCAGGGCCGTGAGACACGGGGAGGACTCACCGCTTTCCTGCGCAATTCTTTTCATTCAGCCCACCAACCTTCTTGATGGCTGACCAGGCTGTGAGGGCCACGTATGGCAGAGAGGCAGCTTGCGTGTGCGTGAGTGACTTGGGCTTGTGGGACACCTGGATCGGAAGAGCCCAAAAGAAAACAAAGTGACGCGGGGCCTCAAGTCCCCATGCACGCAGGAGCCCAGCGACCTCCCCCGCAGCCCCAGCTACTGTGAGAGTGAAATCTGTAACACCGCCCAGGTTTCGTGCTTACGGTACAGCCTATTTCCAAATAAGCTCTGACGACTCTGCTCCACTAGCTCCCTGCCCCTGCACAGAGGCTCAGCAACACCTGTAGGCTCTGGGAGTTGCTTCTCCAGGGCCAGGGATAGAACCCAGGGCCTTCACACTAAACCATGTCCCCCACCCAAGTTTCATTTCGATTTTTGAGACAGGGTTTCACTAAGTCATCAAGTTGTCCAGGCCGAGTTTGAACTTGTGATCCTCCTGCCTCAGCCTCCCAAAGGGCTGAGATTATAGGCCTGTGCTATCAGGCCTGGCTTGTAGGCCATGTTATGTGGCATAGCTATTTCACTATTTGGTAAAAAAAAAAAAAAAAAAAGACCACATGCAATAATCCTATTGGCCATAACTATACCTAGAAATAAAACCAAACAAACCTCAAATCCTCATAAACGGATTCTAGTTTATTTTGGGGGTGGGAACTGGCTGTGCTCGACAATGCTGCTGGTTTTAAGGCTACCTGAAGCAGCCTCTGCCATTCCCACGCCTCTGCCTGGGAGTAATCTGTGGTCTCGCTGGAAAGACTCAGCTTCAATTTGTTGATACAGGGCAAAACCGAGATACCAGCCAGGGATCTAGACCTCACCCCACACCTCTGTTCACGACACAGAGACAACAGCCCTGGCAGGCCAATTCCTATTCTCTATTTTAGCTCTTCAGAACTGCCCATAAAACATGAGCCTGATCTAAAAACCAGCAGCTATTCTGGAGGCCTCCATCTTTTGTATTTTTTCTTTTTTTCTTTTTTTTGATTTTTACTGCTTAGAGCTGAGAACTGAACCCAGGGCTTTGCACTGCGAGGCAGGCGCTCTACCACTGAGCTAAATAAATTCCCAGCCCCTTCGGAGGACTCTTTGAGTCTCTGTATTGGTGGAGGTGATGAATTACCTCGTTTCCACTGACGACCACAAATTCTGAGAGGGTGCCTTGCTTCCAGGGGGGCACTGCCGCCCAGACCTGAAACACACAGATGTGCACAGTTCATGGGAGCCCCGGCACAAGAGGACATTCCCCACTGCAAATCCACCCTCCGCGAAAGGCCTGTCAGCAACCCGCCCGGCGACAGTCATTTTTACATGATAGACATTTCTTACTGAGTAAATCTAGAAGCCAGGGGCTGTGATGCAGGCTTGTGACCATGCCACCGTGGGAGGCTGAGGCAGAAGGATCAAAAATTCAAGGGCAGTCTGGGCAACTGAGTGACTTTGTGAGACTCTGTCTTGAAATCAAAAACCAATTTAATGATCTGGGAAGTAGCTGCATATAAAGGCCCCAAGCTCAACCCTCGGTTCCAAAAACTAACAGGAAAAAAAGTCAGAATTTACCAGGTCAGATCACAATGTGAGTGGATGCCAGTGTGTCCTGTTGTGCTGACTGGCTACGACACATGAGCTCATAAGAGACCCCAGCCCGTGGGGCTGGACCCTGACTCGCCATTTAACAGCTTTTTTTTTTTTTAAATAGCTGGGCTTCCTGGTCGTAAACTGGGCTCAGCTTAGCTATGGCATAGGGATTAACTTAGCTGTTTTATAAAAAGTAACTAGAACCTCGCCAGCTATTATTATGAGCTCACTTGAATCCCTTGGCACAGATGTTCAAAGTGACAAGTGACAGAAGATTAGACCAAACTTCAGCTATTTTAAAGCCATTTAATCCACAAGGTAGAAACTTCAAGGCTTTTTCAAGAAAAGGAAAATGGTCCAGGTCTTACATAGTTTGAAGTCTTGGGATTCTTAAACACTAAATTTAGAAGACTCAATTACAGTTTAGTGTGGGTTTGGGAGAGGGGAGAGTACTGGGGACTGAACCCAGGCAGAACCATACTACATTCCCAGATCTTTTGAAGGTGTTTTTGGTTTGTTTTTGTGAGAAAGAGATTATCTTGTTAAGTTGCCCAGGACAATCTCATTGGGATCCTCCTGCCCCAGCCAGCTAAACTGACGAGCTCACAGGGTACACCACCACACCCAGCAAAGCCACTTTTCAATTATTTGATGGAGGGAGAAAAATAAAATTAACAGCAGAATCAAGAAAATGAGGGTTCCAGCCAAAGTCAGCACGGTCTATTGAAAAGACGGCAAGTGATCAAGGATATAAAACGTATTTCCAGAAGAAACACGTATGCAATTCATACTGAGGAACAACAGTGAGATCTTACCTCATCCCCGGGCCGGAAATACTTGACGTCGAGGCCGCACTCCATCACCACGCCGGACACGTCGCGGCCCAGGGTCAGCGGGAACTCGTCGCCCCCCATCTTCATCTGTAAGGGGTCACGTTTCATGTTTAGGGCGATGGCCCCGTAGCCATCTGCAAAACACACCAGATAAGAGCACAGTGACTCTGGTGGCAGGCTGCGCCGTGGATGGCAAAGCCCTTTTATGTTTAAAGTTTCCTGACATCACACGGAAAAACATACGGATAGTGTTATTCCATGCAGAACAACTTAGCCCCCAATCACTTACTGGACGGTGGCCACCGAGGTGGGTTTTGAAATGGTCTGCAGAACTTTCAGGAGTTATTTGTTTTAAGATGGTGTCTTTAATAATTTTTTTCTTTTTTCCTTTTTGGCTACTGGGGATTGAATCTAGGGCCTTCCCACCCAGCTACAATCCCAGCCTGTTTTTGATTTTGACATTTACCTGCTATTTATGTAAATATTCTTAAATATAAGATAGGAAGCAGCTGGCCTGACTTACCATTTTCCTGCCTGAGCAAGCTCTACGCTTACTCCAAAATCATCTTTCCATAGATTCTTTTCCTTAGAAAGCGGGAACTACTTTTCAGAATCAAGTACCTTAATTTTGCAGCTTCTATACTGATTAGCCTTTAATGGGTTTAACTTTTTATTTTTTCACCAGACTTGGCACCAGATGTCTTCAGTGTTTAAAAAGTTTGTGAATGAAAAACTAGACGTTCCCGTCCTGCAGGCCTATCCTCTGGGAAGCCGAAGCAGGAGGAGGACTGCAAGTTCAAGCCTTGCCCTGGCAATATAGCAATCACTGAGCCCTTGTCTCCAAATCAAAATTAAAGAGCTGAAGGTGTGACTCAGCCTGCCAGCCCTGGGTTCCATGGCCAGGGCCACAAAAAAAGAAGGGAGAAATAATAGTAAATCTGTATGTCAATGGGAACTACCCAACAGAAGGGAAAGCCCTGCGGAGAGGCGGCTCGGTGGGGTGGGTCTGAGGCAGGAGCCCGGCCACAGCGACTGTCCCAGGAGACGGCAGCCCAGGCGCACACCCGGCCAGGTGGAGAGCGGGCAGGAAATGGTTTCCTAAGTGAAAAAAATCAAGACGCAGGGAAGAAAGGGTTTGAAATGCAGGGCTCGACCCCAAAAAACGAAGCTCGGGGCCGTTCATGCCAACGTGACAGTCGCCACCCGGCTGCTTAGGAACGCGGTCTACCAGGGAAAAAGCAACTCCGCGTGACACTGGCAGAAGCCGCGCATGCCCACCTTCCCTGCCTTGCATTCCTTTTCCCCTGCTAAAACAAACAATTACTCACCACACAGCTGCAGTAACGCAGGTGGGCATGGAGCCCACGCTTCTGTGCCCCAGAAAGGCTTCCGTCCTTTGTAAGCTACAGAACCAGCGGCTCTGGTTGGTTTTAAAGTTTTCTTGGAGCTGAACCCCGTGGTGCAAGCCTATCATCCCAGCATCCTGGGGGGCTGATGCAGGAGGATCCCAAGATCAAGCCCACCCCGGCAGCGTAGTGAAACCCTGCCTTCAAGTCACAACTAAAAGATGAGCTGGGGCTGGAGCTTGGTGTGAAGGCGCCGGGCCTGACGCCCAGTCCCACAAATTAATAACTAAGTCATTTTCTTGGTAACCTGACGAGGTTAATACATCAACTGAGTAGCGCTAGCAAGCCCTGGGGACTTACTACTACAAACTCCAAGTCGGAATGCAGCGAGCTTGGAGTAAGCAGTCAACAGCCTGCTGGTGGCATTAAGGAAAGGGCCCTTAGGAGTATCAGGGCAGCCGTGTTCAGGGACGTGGGCTGTCACAGACAGCCCTAGATGGGCCATCTGCTGCAATGACTTTCAGCCCATGTGAAGAAACCAAACTTTGTGGACTGTATTGTTTTTCTGTTCTTAAAATGATCCACAGCTTTGGCCACTTCTATGTCTTATTCTGTGTCCCACTGCAGGGACCATCTGAGGAGAAACAGCAAGCATTCATCTTCAAAATCGAGTAGACGAGTCTCCCGCTCGCTTGCCAAGGGAAGTAACTGCTTCTAAAAGCCGACAATCTCCCACTCCCTGTTTTATCTCCCCGAGCTGCCGCTGCAGACATCTGCCACAACGACCCCGTTTTCTCAAGAGAATCCATGGGCAGGAGGGCAACATGTGAATAACCGTGCCCAGCCAAGTCATGAACCACCATGATGTCTCAAGAACACCATAGAAAAGTGCAAGGCGCGACAGTGTTGGGGGACTAAGCAGCCGCCGAGAAAGGACAGATGTGGTCATGCTACTGAAATAAAAGTTCACCACACACACGGGACCTGGGCTCCCTGGTAAATGCAATTACCTTCAAACTCAACCTAAGAAGAACACACAGTAGGAAAGCACGCAGGCTGTGCCCGGTGGCACAAGCCTGTCACCCCAGCACCCTGGGAGGCTGAGGCAGAAGGATGGCAACTTCAAGCCCAGCCGGGGCCGGGGCAACTTAGTGACTAAGTGACACTCTGCCTCACAATCAGAACTAACAATGGGCCGGGGATACAGCTCAGGGTGAAAGCTCTGGGCTCGATTCCCAGGGAGAGAAAGCAAGAACACTAAGCAGTGATTATTACTCCCCCAAAAAATATGGGCCGGGCTGCGGGCATAGCCCAGAGCTATAGCAATGTTTAAGATGCCCAAGGCCCTGGGCTTGGTCCCCAGCATCATAGACAACAAAATGAAACATGGATTTCACGAGATAATCATAGTAAAGCTATTTAAATTCTCTCCCTCTCCTTTTTATTTTGTGAGACAGCGCTTACTCCTGAACTCCATAGCTTGGGCTGGTCTGGAACTCACGGGCATCCTCCTGCCTCAGCCTCCCAAGAGTGTCACAATGCCATGCCCCCGGCTCACACAATAATGTCCCTGTAGGCATAGCCTGTGCTCTATCTACTACCTGTCAGTTCGTCACATAAGCAGCTGTCTTGGTCATTTTTATGCCATTTCAGTTTTCTTCTAATGTGTAATATCACAGTATTTTACAATACATTTACATGTTTTTAAATTTGCCTGATTTCAAACACTGTTAAAATTCATACACAGCCAGGTGTGGTTGTGCACACCTATAGTCCCTGCACTCAGGAGGCTGAGGCAGGAGGACTGCTTCAAGTTCGAGGTCAGCCTGGGCAGCACAGTGAGCTCAGGACCACCCCAGACTACTTCTGGATATTATCACGGTTTGGATCTGGAATGTTCCCCTCAAGTCTCATGTATTTGGTTGTTACGAATTTCTGTGGACTCATATGCTGTTGGGAGATCGGAGCCCAATCCAGAGGTGGATTACAGGCATGTAAACTGGATTACAGGCATGTAGGGGGGGCTCACCACACCTTCCATACCTGGACCCAGGATGGGCAGACCACTGGGATGAGACCTGGAAAAACATTTAAGCTGCTTCCTGCCTTCCAGGAAGGACTAGACTCAACTCGCCTTGACTTGACTTCCTGTGTGTGATGTCGTGAGAAGATGCCTTCATCTCTGCCTCTGCTATGTACTTCCACTTTTGCTAGCCGCCCCTGAATGGACTGTGACCTTCTGAAACTTTGAGCTAAAATAAGCCTTTCCTCCCCTAAATTTGTGGATGTCAGGTATTGAGTCACAGCAACGAAAAAGTAACTAGAACAGAAATTGATACCAGAGAAGTGGAGTTGTTGCTGTGCTTTACCTGACCGTGTGGTTTGGAAGCCTTTTGAATTGGTTTGCGGGAGGAATTTGGAAAGGTTTGCGGATGCCAGCTGGAGAAGCCTTGGAGCGCTCTTAGCCGAGCTTGATGGGAGATGCTGGTCAGAGTTCAGAAACCCAGAATGCTGATCAAAGTGTGGCTTGGAAAGGCCAGGCTCATGAAGTTTCAGGTGGAAAGGAGTCACAGCAACAAAAAGGTAACTAACACAGAAACACTGTCTCAAAAACATAAATAAGAGGCTCGGGGGTGGGTAGTTCAGCAGTTAAATTGATTGCCTAGCAAATGCACAGAACCTGGGTTCGATTCCCCAGCACCACATAAAACAGGTGCGGTGGCCTATGTCTGTACTCCAAGCAGTCAGGAGGCTGTGCGTTCTGGGCCACCCCGAGTTACACAGTGAGTTCAGGAATACCATGGCCCCAAAAGCAAGGCACTGTCTCAAAAAAAAAAAAAATCCAGTCCTTTTTAAGTGCAGAGGTTTGGGTGGAAAAAAAAATGTGGGAATTACAACTCTGACCTATTATACTACTTCTGGAAAGGAAAAAAAAAATCAAAGACTCAGCATCTTCACAATCCTTACAAATCCTACAAAATGGTTCATTTTATCACTAATCTTAATTTTGAATCTGGATATACAGAGACAAAGAAATTAAATTCATCATTGGTCAGTTATAAATGAGTTTTTGTGTTGTTTTTAATGGTACTGTGGATGAAGTTCAGGACCTTCCCATCGAACTGCAACCCGGCCCATTTCTCTCTTCTTTTTTTTTTTTTGAGACAGGGTCTTACTAAGTCACTAAATTGCCTAAGATGAGCTCAAATAAGTTGCAATCCTCCTCCCAGGATTTGCATTTTGTCAGTAATTCCTGTACCAATTTCTGTGCTAGTTACTTTTTCATTCAGCTTCCCAGAGTGCTAGGATTACAGGTTGGTTGGAGAATGGTTGTTAAGGCAACCCATGGAATGAAAAAAACCTTCAAAACAACCCAGAGTGAAATTCAACTGCATATTGTGGCTTACTTACTTACAACACCCACGTAAACAGCCTAGTGACCAATCCTGAGGTTCATCATTCTCAAAGATGTTTTCCAATTTGTTCAGAAGACATGGATGAGTTCCCATAAGCAAGACAAACAATATTTTCACATTTTCCAAAGGTAAAGCAGTTCACACGCTAATGAACATTTCTAGGCGTGTCCAACCTGCAGCCTGCCAATTTTTAAATTTTTTTCCAATGTCATGAAAATTTCTGAAGGGGACATTTTCGCATTTCTGGATGTACATTAGCTATATCGTGTCTTTCATACATGGCCAAGACAGTTCCTCTTCACTCAGATTTTGTTTTGAAAAACAAAACAAAAAGGAGCCAGCTGCAAGCGGGACACACCTGTTTCTAGTATTCGCTTAAGACACACACTGTTCACCTGCGTGAGGGTCCGCCATCAAAAATCAGGATGATCCCATTATTCCTATTTAGAAAGGAGTCTAACCCTGGAAAGAATATTCAACTACTGAGTCCAGAACGCAACAGTGGGAACAGGGAGAAGCACTGTGCCCGAATCTGAGAAGCCGGTGCTTGCCTGCTGGCTGTAAAGGGAGATGTGAATAACGGGGGAGGAACTACAGGAATTACCGCAAAAAAGCAAATTCTGAACAGCTGTGGAAGCCTTCCCACACCTGTGGTGGATCACAGCTTATTACAAAACGCCAAGGGAGTTACCAGCAAGTTGGCCGTGGACACGACTGCCAGATCCCACTTTATAAGGAAACACAACAACGACTAAGCTTCTATTTAGTAAAAGATTAAAGCACATCCTGGCCGCGGGGATTTCTAGAACCTTGGAAATAAGTTATCAAAACTGCCCACGATCGTTTGTGTTAACCAAAGTGTCCACAAGTAACAACGGGTCTTTGAGAACAGCAGGCCTAATTTTAAAAACAAGCTAACGGAAAACGTCTTTTGCAAACTTACTTCTCATATTAACATCTATGGGGTTTATGCTCGCCGCATGGACCTTGACAATGACCTCGTTTGGATAGTGTATGATAGGGAGCATCATGTTCCGGTTGAACCGCAGAACCTCGTTCCTCCCGTACCGATCTATCACCCAGGCGGGCATGACCGTGCTCCTCCGGGCGCTGGTACTAATCCTCCTAACCGAAGGCTTCGGGGCAACGTGCCTTCTCCAGAAGCAAGCCACAGTCCAGGTCTTTCTTCTAAGTACATGAGTCTTCAAAACTTCCATCCTGAGCAATGAACCGCGCTGTCCAATAAAATGCACTCGGGTGGGCCAAACTGTCACCCCGGATTTCAGTCAAACGCCGCCAACCACACTACTCAATTTCAAAATCGAGCATTCAAAAACGGAGCAAAGGAGGGAAGAATAGAGAATTGCTACTCCGCTCTTCGCATCAGAAGTTCCCACGTCAGTACCTGTCCAATTTCCTCCTCACTGTATCCCTCCCTCTTCAAATAAGAAATAGAAAAAGTAAGTGTGCAGCCCTCCCCTCAACCCCGGCCCTCACTAGCACCCTGTCGTATCTTGGTGGCCCTCCGCAGGGCGACTATACTCGGGTCGCGATCCAGACGCCACGCAGACTCCAGCACTTCCGTACTCCAAGGGCGACCCCGGCCCCGAGTCCCCTTGCCAGCCGGCTCTCCTTTACGTCCGGCGCCAGCCAATCATCTGCAAGGATTCTGCCTCCGGGCAACAGCTCGGCCAATCCGAGAAGTCGGTGTTGGAGGACTCGGTGACGACTAAAGATGGCTGCGCCCAGTAACGCCGGTGGCGGCTCCTGACCTTTCTTCCTCCTCGCCCCTGCTCTCCGTGGAAGCAGGCTGAACCCGAGGATCATGCTGGGCCGGACGCTCCGAGAAGTGAGTGGAACTGGCCCGGTGGGGTCCCGGGAGGGCGGAGGATCCGCGGACTCTGCAAACAAGGAAGGAGCCTCTGGGGCTAATCACATGCCTGGTCCGCCCCGCTGCCCCATTTGCTCCAACGGGATGGGGAAGTCGGGCCCCACCGGGCTTTGGGTTGCTCGTGCCACGCCCGCCCAGGAGCGGGGACAGCAGCGGGGAGACGTCTGCGCCGCGGGAAGCAAGTGTCAGTGTCAAGGTCGAGCTGTCGACTTCTCAGTCTTGAGACGTTCGCTCAGGTTTAGGTCGAGCGGCGGCAATCTGAGCTTGCCTTCCCACGTGAAGGACTTTAGACGGGGCCACTTCATCTCATGCGTCCCAGCTGGTGCAACCCTCGCTGGAGGGAACGATGGATTTGTAGCTTGCAAAATTCAAACCAATAGTCCTTGGCTTCTAGGATACGCCAAACTTCAGCTACCACCCAGATACCTGCCGGCTTCCATTTCCTGGAGGTTATTTTTGAACACTAGATTACACTTGTGAATGCCTTCTAAACGTTAGCCGAAGTTGAAGTCATCATTGTAAGAGCACCATCCCTGCCTCTTCGCCAGGGTCCTTCAAAACAAACCCCCTCCAGTCTTTTTAAAATAACAAGCCATCGTCCACTGCCCTTAGATGGTTTTTCATGTCCAATAACTCATCAAGCCCAGGTGGTTCTGTCTTGAAAGCGTGGGTAGGATTTGGCCACTTGGTTCTTGCTCTGGCCACTCCAGTCTTTGTTTCTGGCCCAGCTTTGCTCAACTCTTAGGACTGTGTGCAAAGCCAGCTGCTATCAGAACGACCTGAGGTCCTTGTTTTTGAACTGTAACTTTCCCATTTTAGGCGTAATCCGACAAGTCTGGGTGATAAGGCAGAAGGTATACAGTTCAATGGTGCTTCCAGGTGATTTCTAGTAACAGGTTGATGTTGCAACCAATTCTGTCTGCCATCTTCCTTCTCTATCTCCACCTGGGAAGTTTCTTTTCCTTCCTAGCAACAGCCTTTTAGAAGAGGGGTCCCCCCGCCCCCCACTGGCCCCCTTAGTCTGTTAGGAACCCCGCCCCCAGGAGTGAGTGGCAGATGAACTAGTGAAGCTTCTTCTGTATTTACAGCGCCTCCCGGGGCCCCCATCCCTTGCAACAGAGTTCTGCCTCCTGTTGTGCCAAAAAGGTTGGGTACTGACTGCTGCAGTAGAAAGCTACAAACTATACTGAGACCTTCTAAATCCACGGGTTTGAAATAATATTTCTTCCCCAAAAATACAGTATTATTACCTTAAATTGCACTTGGCACGGTAGTGTTATTTGAAGAATCAAATTTGTTTTTTAAATCAACTCTTTTTAAAATAAAATGCAACCGATAAAAATATGGCATTTCCTTTTCTGCCTCCCCCCACCAGTAGATGTGGGTGGGGGCATGCGTGGGTGTCTCCCCTTTCTGATGTTGAGCTGACCACTGTGAGAAATAAACTTTTGCCTCTCGAAGGAAAAAAGCCATTTTGGGGAGCTGAGCCATGAGAAGGCCAAGAAGCTGCCTACGCATTCCTCTTTTCACTTAATTGCTCTTTTAACAAATATTCGTTGCCTGCTGAGTGAAAAATGTTATTTTGGTAGTTTACTGCTCAGTCCCACTGGTATCATCTGCCCACTATTTTTTTTTTCTATATCACTGTACTGATGCCCCAACTTCTACCAATTAGAGATACAGAGCCAGGGTTGATGACACCCAGCTGTAATCCCAGCTCTCTGGGAGGCCCAGGCAGGAGGATCACAAGTTCAAGCCCAGCCTGGGCAACTTAAGAACTTCACAAGACCCTGTCTCACAATCAAAAATGAAAACTGGACGGGCTGAAGATGTGGCTGAGCATAGAGCACCCGGGTTCAACCCCTGGCTCGACCAACAAACCAACTTCAGTCCTTAGAACGCCACTGCCCTGATGATTTACTCCCCTTAAATGCATGCTCCTGTTGCTTGGGGCTTGTATAAATACCGTCACCTTGGAGGGCACCTAAGTTTGCAGGAGAGGAGGGAGGGCCAGGGTGGGCGGAGGGTGGAGCTCAGTGGAAGAGTACTTGGCTAGCATGGGGGGACCCTAGGTTTCTTGCCTAGCAACACCTCCACCCTCCCACATCCCCATACCTTAATGCGACCTTGGACAAATCACGAGCCTCTCTGAGCTTCACTTTCTTGATCTGTAAAGTGAGATTAATGATATGTGTGTGGTTAAGGGTTAAATGAACTAGTAATCTGTATAAAACAAGAGCACCTGTCTCTTGTTAGCCAGTATTACTCCTTTCCTGTACCCCTTCGTCTCTGAACGCTAATCTCATTGGAGAATCCATGGCTCTTCCCGTAACCCCGAAGCCTCAGTCTCACCTCTGACTTCTTGCTGTTGATTCTTTTTATCTGAATAATAAGTACATATTATCATTACTTCCTGTAGAAAATATGAGGCAATCGTTGCTTCATTGCAGGCTCTTATCTCATGTATGGGTTCTAGTCACTGATCATTTCTCAGGCAGTTGGCTTTTGCCTGTTAGTGCCAGGGACTGACCTCGGGCCCCAGGCGTGCTGAGCGCGTGCTGCCCGAGTTACAGCCCCACGCTGGTCTCCGGTCCTCCACGCCGTGTATTTTAATGCTCTCTTTACTAGACTTCGTGATGCACAAAAGGCAGAATTGTTTTGAACAACTAATTGTTTTGAAATGTTTTACAAGCATTTCTCTCAATTCATAGTGGCCTATGCTTGAATTCCATGATAGGTGTAAAGATCTTATTCAGACCTTCAGCCTGGTCCAGGTAGCTTGTCTTTTTTTGTTTGTTTCTTTTTCTTTCTTTCTTTCTTTTTTTTAAAGTCTGGACAGCTTGTGTTCTACTGCACTCCCCTGTACAGAAGAATCTCCCCAGCCTATCCTTTGCCAGTGTAGGCCTCAACTCCTGGCCAGGATAACTTCCCAAAACGACTGAGGCCTAACTCAAAAACAGTCAGTCAGTTAGGCAGGGTTCTCCAACCCTTCAGGTAGGGGTCCCTGGCCTTTTAGGAAAGCAGGCCACACAGCAGAAGGGGAGTGCTGGGCTGGGCTCTGTTTGCATTTAGAACCAACCCCCCTGTTGCTTGCCCTACCACCAGAGCGCCACCTCCTCGGTTCAGCAGCAGCCTTTAGGTTCTCCTAGGAGCGCATGGTGACTGCAGTAGGCTCGACCCACCCTGTGTTCTTTGTTCATGAAAAAACTGTCTTCCACAATCCAGTCCCTGCTGTTGGGGTCCCTGAGCCGTGTCCCCAGCTCGTCCTGATCTGCGTTCTCAGGCTCTGCCTTCTCCCACGGAAGTGTGGCTCAGTAGTGTCCTGATGGGGAGCCCGGCTGCACTTTGAAACCTTTCGTGGAAGTTGTGCAGGCTCAGGAGACGGTGTTTCTATTGTCTACGTTCCAGGTGTCGGCGGCACTGAAACAAGGCCAGGTCACGCCAACAGAGCTCTGCCGGAAGTGCCTGTCCCGCATCCAGAAGACCAAGTTTCTAAATGCTTACATCACTGTGTCAGAGGAGGGAGCCCTAAAGCAAGCTGAGGAGTCGGAAGAAAGGTACAAGAAAGGTGGGTCGCTTCTGGTTGTACCTGCTTCTTACCTGTCCGGGAAGGGGGTTTTGTTACTGTTTTTATATGCATGAAATACAGATTCAGAAACACACTGGAAACATTTGGCTTGGGAGACAGGGACCGTCTATGCCACTTCTGGCCTCTTTTCCCCCTCCCTCTGGCCCTCACCCTGCACCTTCCCCCTTTCCACTCTAAAAGATCTGTCCCTCTCCCAGCAGTCCATACCCCCCTTCCTACTCTCTCTCATGTTGGGATCTTTTTATGCAGTTGAGTTGTTGTTGCTGGGTTTCTTGTTTTATTTATTTATTTATTTATTTATTTGAGAGAGTCTCACTCTGAAGCCCAGGTTGGCCCTGAACTCACTATACAGCCCAGGCTGGGCTTGGACTCATGGGACTCACGGCAATCCTCCTGCCTCAGCCTCCCGAGTGCTGGGATTACAGACGTGCCACCATGCCTGGCTTATGTGGTGCTGGGGAATCAAACTCAGAAACTTAGCCACTGAGCCATTCCTCCAGCCCCTAGTTGTTTTTTGAGACAGGGTCTTGCTCTGTAGTCCATGCTGGTCCTGAACTCATTATGGAACCCAGGGCTGGCCTCAAACTCATAGCAGTCCTCCTGCCTCAGCCTCCTGAGTGCTAGGATTACAGGTGTGGCATTGAGAATACAAGCTCCGGGCCTCGCACTTTAACCCCTGTGCTATTCCCCCAGCCTGAGAGAAGGGGTTTAATGGGTGGTAGCTGCCTCCATTTGTCAAATGAAGTTTTAAACATAAAAGTCACCTTCATTTAAAGAACTTAGCCAAGCTGTGAGGGATAATGAAAAAGAATCTAACGGGCATGTGACATGTCATAATGTCCAACTATCATCATTTGCAGGCTAGTCCTACACTCACTGTGAGCCCATGCTAGCCTGGAAATCACGGCAGTCCTCCTGTCTCAGCTTCCTGTGTGCTGGGATCATAGGCACGCACCACTAGGCCAGGCATACGTGGTGCTGGGGGATTGAACCCAGACCTTACGCACACTAGGCAAGCCCTTTAACTACTAAGCTATGTCCCCCAGTCCCTATCATCATTTCTAACAGAAATCTGGTTCTGAAGAAGTTTTATTGCCAAAAACTAGTAGTCACTACAAAACGTAGTGTGCCTGTGTCTTTGCCTTTGGGGCGCTAGCTCCCGTGTTGCTCTCCATACCGCAGGTGTGCCCCGTGGGGACCTGGATGGAATCCCTGTTGCAGTCAAGGACAACTTCAGCACAGCTGGCATCGAGACAACATGTGCGTCAAATATGCTAAAGGGTAAGCCCTAACCCCCCCAGAGCACACAGGATTCATGGAAGTGAGTACTCTCCAGCTTAAAGGTGCCAGGGCAGCAGCACCGTCTCAGGCCGACTGCATGGTGAAGAAAGCACGCAGGACAGAACGTCCCCTTGCCTCTCTGCTCTTTCGGAATACACAATTCCTGTGTAGCTGTAGGCCAGCTTTGTGGATGCTCTTTCGGAAGCTTTAGAAAGCCTCTCGAGAGCCACGCGTGGTGGTGCACTCAGCCTGTCATCCCGGCACTCTGAGACTGAGGCAGGAGCACTGCAAGTCCCAGCCCAGCCCAGGCAACTCAGCAGCTTAGCCAGACCCTGTGTCCTGAATCAGAAACAGACAGGGCCGGGACAGAGCTCAGCGGCAAGGCCCGAGCTCCACCCAGTGCTGCGGAAAAAGTCAGTAGTAGGAACCCAGTTTGGGAAGATCCAGTAGCTGGTCACTGCAGGCACACAGTGACCCCTGGCCCCAGCTCACTGACGAGACTGGAGGGCGTAATCCCCTCGTGGATGTGAGGATTCAATAGCAACTCATCGCCAGTCATCTGTTTCCTGCTCACCTCTTACAGCACAGAACAGCAATGCCTAGGGGTTTTTTGTTTTTGTTTTTGAGACAAGATCTCCGTCTATAGTCCAGCAGGCTGGCGCGGAACTCATTAGGTAGCCCAGGCTGGGCTCGAGCTCATGGCAGTCCTCCTGCCTCAGCCTTCCAAGTGCTAGGATCACAGACATACATCACTTTGTCTGGCTTGTCTGGTGCTGGAAAATCAAACTCAGGGCCTTGCGCTTGCTAAGCAAGTGCTCTAACCACTGTGCACCCCTCGGCCCGTGATGCTTAGCGTTGGTCTTCTAGTCCAGTAAATCAGAAGTAAGTGTGCCCATGGAGATACTTGGGGCACAGGGGGAAGAGAAACTGAAAACAGGTGGTGCAGGGTGCCACACCCTAAAAGTGACATTCTGTGGGGAATGTGCCTGAGGTCCCTCTAATAGGGAGACTACTATTGGTGCTCTGAAAGATGCACTAAGCTTTTCGGTAGCTAGAACTTTCAATTGAGAATAGAGGTCTATTTCTGAACAGAAATACATAAACATTACTGCATAATGTAGTGATGGTGACAGCAGAGAATATGTTAGAAAATAGGTTCCGTTAGCAGGAGGAGAAAACAAGTCAGAAGAAAGAGCACCCTGGTACTCACCTTAGGGCTAACTCGTGCACCCGTGTGGGCCAGCGTGACGGCTCCCCCACGCGTATGTGCGCGTGCTCACCGTGTCCTCTCCTCTGGCGGCAATGACACCGCCGTCCCCAGGGTACGTGCCACCGTACAACGCAACCGTAGTGCAGAAGCTGCTGGACCAGGGCGCTGTGCTGATGGGGAAAACCAACTTGGACGAGTTTGCCATGGGGTGAGTGAGTGGGAAGCTTTGTCTCCCACCTGGGCCTCGCAATCAGCGGAGGCTCCGAGAAATAGCCAGGCACTTTATGAAGATTCTGGTGCCCCGAGATGCGCATCCAGCTGCTCCGCGCGCACCACTTGGGTTCCAGCTGGCAGCGCCCTTGTGGGTAACAACACTACTCATCTTTCCATGCATTTACCTTTGCTGTTCAGATATTGTCTTTAGTGAAGTATATGTTCGAATCATTTGTCACTTTTAAAAATTGAGTTCTTTCTCTCACTGAGTTGTAAGAATTCTTTCAAATATTCTGGTTGCCAAGCCATTATCAAGTGGAGGACTTGTCAGTATATTCTCCAAGCGCTCGCCTATCTTTTCCAGCTTCTTAATTTTGGGCAATTCCAGCTCTGTAATTTCTTTCCCATTTAAGATTCATGCTTTCTTTACATGTCCTGAGAAATCTTTACCTAACTAAAGATCACAAAGACTTTTCTTCTAGAAGATTGTAATTTTACTTTATTATTATTATTAATATTATTATTGAAATAGGGTCTCACTCTCTAACCTAGGCTGGCCCTGAAGTCATTATACAGTCTATTCTGGCTTCAAACTCACAACGGTCCTCCTGCCTCAGCTCCCCAGTGCTGGGGTTAAAGGCGCGCGCTGCCACAACCAACTAATTTTTATGTGGTACTGGAGAATCCAACCCAGGCCCTTGCACATGGTAGGCAAGAATTCTAAGCACTGAACTACGCCCCCAGCCCAGCTTTAACTCTTAGGCACATGTTTTATTTTGAATTAAGTTTTTATATATGGTGTGAATAAAGTCATTTCTTTTTACTTATGGCTATTCAATAGTTTAATACTCTGTAAAAAAAGTAATGCTGTCATCATTAAATTACCATCTTTTTGTCAAAAGCTAAACACATGCACTGAGTCTACTTTTGGACTCTGTTCTGCCCATTTACTCCTACACCACATCATTTTGATGATTGTAGCTTTATAATAAGCCTTGAAATTAGGTAACGAGAGTCCTCCAGCTGTGTTTCTCTAACCATTTTCCGTAATCTAGGGCCTTCGTGTTTCTAAATAAGTTTTGCAGTCAGCTTCTTTCTGCGAAGCAGTTGGCATTTTTGTTTCTGGTTTTGCTTTTGAGACTGATGTTGCTCTATAATCCTCCAGGCTGGTCCAGAACTCACTACATAGCCCAGGCTAGCTTCAGGTTTATGGAAATCCTCCTTCCTCAGCCCCGAGTGCTGGGATTACAGGCGTGCACCACCACACCTGGCTTATGTGTTGCTGGGAGTTGAATTCAGGGCCTCGCAAGCAGGGAAGCCTCTGACCGTGCTGTTCCTTCAGCAGTCTGATGGGATTTCGGTTGTGCTGGTTTATGGATCAGCTTGGGAGGAGCAGGAATCAGCGTCTTCCACGTGCCTCACCATCCATACACACCTTCTATGTCTGCATTCATTCCAGTGGTGTTTTTTGTTCAGTTTTGTTTTCATTGTTGGGAGATCAGGCCCACAGTGTTCACACTGAGCTGTGTCCCCACCCACTTTTTAGTTCTGATTTTGAGACAGGCTCTCGCTGAGTTACTGAGTTGCCCAGGCTGGGCCCTGACTTGTGATCCTCCTGCCCCAGCCTCGCAGAATGCTGGGATTACAGGCCTGTGCCACCAGCCTGGCTTCTCTGCTTTTTCCTACAAATGTTCTTGCTTTCAGCTCCCACCTGCTAGAGTCTGGCTAGTCCAGGCCGCACATGAGCTGCTGCTTGCTGGCGGATTATTAAAAGCTTGTGTTGTCCAAAACGAATCCTCAGGAGATGAGAATTTCGCAGAAATGAAGTTGTCCTACGGTCTCCCGCTTCCCTTCTCCACTTCAGATCTGGAAGCACAGATGGTGTATTTGGCCCAGTGAAAAACCCCTGGAGCTATTCGAAGCAGTACAGAGAGAAGAGGCGGCAGAAGCCCAGTGGTGATGGTGCCGAGCCGGACTGGCACATCTCCGGGGGCAGCTCCGGAGGGAGCGCGGCTGCGGTCTCTGCGTTCACATGCTGCGCGTAAGATGCTTTTCTCTCTCTCCTTTAAAATCCATCTGAGGCACCTGGGGTGGGAGGACAGGTGGGAGGGAGGGCAGGATCAGAAAGAGTAAGGTGTGGTCTGTGCATGCACGTTCCCCAGGATGAATAAACATGTATTGCAAACATACACTAATAAGAATAAAACCCTTCCAAATACAGTTACAGACCATGTACACAAACCAGCAACCAAGTCATTCATGTTCTGGTATTTTTATTTCTTCTGTGCTCAAAAGTGTATCAGAATTTTATCATAGAAATACACTCAGCCGGTTGTGCTGGTGCGCTTCTATAATCCCAGCATTTGGGAGGCTGTGGCAGGAAGATCGCTAAATGCAGTCCCAGCCTGGGCAACTTCGCAAGACCTGTGTCAAATAAATAATAAAAATGGGCTGGGGCTGCAGCTCAGTGCAAAGGCCTGGGGTGCTGCAGAAAGAAAGAAAAACGCAGCTGGCAGCGCCCCGTGTATACCTTATGTGATTAACTTAAAATGATATTTGAACTCTGAAGTATTTGATTATGGAAAACATGATTTTATGGCTGTTACAAAAGAAAGCAGGGAGCACAAAGGGCCTCGTGGAATTTCATGCTTTAATAATTCACTCAGGCGTCTGCTCGCTGGTTATGCGGAGCCTTAGGAGGGAGGATGGCGCTTGGCGTCGGTGCCGCTGGGCGGGTAGTGCTGGCTGGTCCGTCAGCTAACCCCGACCTCACAGGGACAGAAGTACGCGGTCCTGCTGTGTGTCGGCAGGGTCCTTGTGTAGCATTTGCAACACACGTGCAGCTAATGATCTGGATCGTTGTAAGTTACCGTTTTAAGCCTTTTTATGAGCTGATCTTGTCTGTCTTATATTTGGTAAGACTCACCAGACACATTTGAAGTCCTGATTTTTTGTTGTTCTTGTATTTTTTTGAGGCAGGGTCTTACTGTGTAGCCCAGGCTGCCCCTGAACTCACTATGGAGCCCAGGCTGGCCTTGGGCTCACAGCAGTCCTCTTGCCTCAGCCTCCTGAGTGCTGGGATTACAGGTGTACACCACCATGCCCAGCTTATGTGGTGCTGGGGAATCGAACTCGGGGCCTTGCACTTGCCAGGCAGGCGCTGTAACAGCTATGCCGTATCTCTAGCCCCTTGAAGTCCCGTTTTAGAGTATTTCTCAACCTCCTAAAGAACAAAGGGAGCCGTGCTGTAAGGTGTATTTGTCAATCACAGTTCAGCCAAACTGAATGCGACCCTTGCTAGTACTGTGTATTATGCATAAAACCAATGAATTATTTATAATTTTTGGAGCTAGGAGGCCTAAGTTTTTTTTTTAAGTTTTCTTGAATTCTTGTTAGCAAATAAAACCCTCCCACTGTGTCTCCGTGGAGCTCGGCATGAGCCTTCGTGAGCACTGACACCATGCAGGTGCCTTTTCCGTCCCCACAGCCCACTAGTGGCCACAATTCCTCTGGAAACGGAGGTTTCGCCTTCATGGCCGGCAGTGAATGCCAAAGCGGGTGGGGATCTTTTTAAATTGTGAAAGCAGCAGTCTGATCTCTAGCCTCCGGGGACACGGTGAGAAAGGAAACAGAATATGCATTTTCTGTGCGGCCCCAGTCCGAGTGCCACAGAGGTGGTAGCAGCCTGGCACAGGCCGAAGCGTCACTCGGAATCCACGAGCAAAGCCGAAGCCCGGGCACAGACTGAGCAGGCTGCGGCCAGGTCCTCCGCGTGGCTCCGCTCTCTTCCCTTGTTTCTTCTAGAATAGTTTTAAAACAGTGTGATTCTTGGAGTATGATGAAGCGCTAAAAAGAGGGACTGGGGTGCTGTGTAGTGGCAGGGAAGGTTATCCCTGTTGTTAAGTGAAAAACAAGTCACTGAACAGCATGTGTCATGTGACCCGACTTCTGTTATGGGTCATGACTGCACAGTTGGAGTGTGAGTGGAAGTGTCTGGGCATCTGGGTCTGGGTGAGTACAGACCAAAAATGGTAAAAAGGATGTTATGGGAGTGTGATGACAGAAAATTTCCTTCCTATATCATATAGTTGTATGATAATGTTTTAATTTTGCAGGAAATGTATATTTTTCTACCCAGAAATATTTTTTTTGAGACAGAGTCTCGCTCTGTAGCCCAGGCTGGTCCTGAACTCACTATGTAGCCCAAGATGACCTTGGACTCACAGCAATCCTCCTGCCTCAGCCTCCTGAGTGCTGGCATTCCAGGCGTGCGCCCCAAATGCCTGGTTGTAAAGTGGCGCTCTAATCGCTGAGCTGCACCCCAGCCCCAGATATGTTACCTTTTATGATTGAGAAGATGCACTTTAAAATACACTTTTAAAAGGGTAGGTTTTAAAAATGATTAGATCCACATCATTTTCTAAAGAGAATTCCCCCCAAATCACAGGGCTTTAGGGTCAGACACGGGAGGATCGACGCGGAACCCCGCCGCCCACTGTGGCCTTGTGGGCCTGAAGCCCACCTACGGCCTCCTGTCCCGTCACGGCCTCATTCCGCTGGTGAATTCCATGGACGTGCCGGGCATCCTCGCCAGATGTGTGGATGACGCAGCACTTGTGTTGGGTATTTATCGTTTTCTGTATCACTCGACGCGGTGACACTGGGTGCCGCCATGCCTGTTACACTTCAGGATTTCTTCTTCCAGGCGTCCTGGCTGGCCATGACCCCAAAGACTCTACCACAGTGCGAGACCCTGTCGAGCCACATACACTTCCCAGCCTGGCCGACGTAAGCCGGCTGTGTGTGGGGGTCCCCAAGGTAACTTCCTCCTCCATTGTGTTCTGGGCAGACTCCCATGCCAGCTAGCGTGCTGGCAAGGAGGCAGGCTGACTAGGTACAGGCCCAAGTGGGATGGGCGAGAGTTGCCAGGTGAATATATTTGAGTGCTTACTCCCACTTTCACTAGCACTGGGACTTAATCCCTCTAAGCCCTGTTTCCCCTTCTGCAAAGCAGACATAATGAGAATATTGAGATCAGAGAATCACAAGGATTAAATCAGATTGTCATGTAAGACAGGCCCGTAAACTTTTTCTTCAAAGCACTAGATAATACTTTAGGCTTTGTGGACCTTATGGTCTGCTTTATTTTTGGCACTAGGGATTGGTCCCAGGGCCTCACAGTAAGCTATAGCCTCAGTCCATTTTTAATTTTGATTTTGAGACAGGATTTCGGTAAGCTGCTAAGTTTCCCATGCAGGGCTGGAATTGGTGATCCTCCTGCCTCGGCCTTCTAGGGTGCTAGGATTACGGGCCTGTGCCCCTGGCCCAGCTCCTATGGTCTTTTTAACTAAGCCAGTATAGTGTGTGTGTGTGGGGGGGGGGGGGGGCGCATAAACAATACATAAATGAAGGAATATACCTCTGCTGTAGTAATTCCTTATTTTCAAAAATCGCTGAGTGGTCACCTCTGGCCCAAGGGCTATACAGTTTAGCAGTTCCTGATGTAAAAGAATTGACCCACAGGCCTGCCTTGCCTGGCAAGGCCTCACACAATAGCGTCACCACTACTGTACTTATTACAGTGGCAAGTAACCCACACCTGAGTGTAATGCTAAATTATTGGCTTTTTTTTCCTTTTCATTTTTTGAGATGGGGTGTCACTCTGCAGCTTGGGCTGGTCCTGAGCTCACTAAGTAGCCCAGGCTGGCCTTGGACTCAGGGCAGTCTGCCTGCCCTTGCCTCAGTCGACCGAGTGCTGGGATTACAGGCGTGCACCAGCCAGCTGATGTGGTGCTCGGGAATCAAACTCGGATATTTATTGCTCGATGTAGTGCTTGCATTTAACCGCTGAGCCATTCCTCCAGCCTCAATTACTGGCTTTTTTATACGTTAAAAAATTAAACCTAACAATACGTTAATGCTTAAAACTTTCTAAAAACACTTTCTTACTTTTTTTTTTAAGTACTGGGGATCGAACCTAGGGCCTTTCCACTGAGCTACATCCCTATCTCCTGGCTTAATGTTTAAGACAGGGTCTCACTAAGTTGCTAAGCTGCCCTGACTGGACTCGAACTTTCAATCCTTCTGCCTCAGTCTCCCAGAGGGCTAGGATTATAGGCCTAGACCACCATGCCAGGCTTGAAAACTCTTCTTTAGAGATAAGTTACCCAGCAGAATAATGAGGTTATTCAGAACAACTGAGGTCAGCACAGTTGTGTCTTGGGCTGGGTCGGTTTGGGCTGTGAGACACTGTCCTGTGAATTTGAAGATGTTTAGTGGCATCCGTGGCATCCACATCTGGATGCAAGTAGTGCCCCCACCATATCACAGCCAAAAATGCTTTCAGACATTACCAGCTAATCTGGGGACAGAGGATACCAGTTGCCCCAGTTTGGACCACTGTTACAGGGATGCTACTTTCTTCAAGGTCTTCTGTTAAGGTGACAGTCGCATCTACTTTTAAAGACGGAAAGAGCACAGCTTTCGAAACAGACTCAGCTTGGACTAGAACACCCTGTGTGTAACACAGCGTAAAGTTGCTGCTCTCTCTGGTCTCAGTACTTCTTGTTCATGGAAGGAGGGAGAATGGTGACCACGCAGCGAGGCTGGCAAAGCCCTAGCTAGGGAACCTCTGGGAAGCACTGGGCAGACAATGTGGTGGTTAAGAGCATTGAACAGATGCCCCAACCCCAGCCCACTGTCCCTGCTAGCAGTTCTTTCCAGCTCAGGATGTCTAGCACTCTGCTTATCATGCCAGAGCACCCTGGGTACGATTTTTCAGCTATCTTCCAGCAATATTACCCATTTTTCTAGCCTACTGCCAAAGGTCCTGGTGAACAAATTCTTGCTAAACCATTCATCTAGATGTTCTGATGTCTGTATTTTGACTTTTCCCTGGAAGGACTATCTCGTGCCGGAGTTACCAGGTGAAATACGAGCCATCTGGTCCAAAGCTGCTGACCTCTTCGCGTCTGCGGGAGCCAAAGTGGTTGAGGTTTCCCTACCTCACACCCCTTACTCGATTGTCTGCTACCACGTACTGTGCACGGCGGAAGTGGCCTCGAACATGGCACGATTTGACGGGCTGGAGTACGGTAAGGAGGCTGGTTTGGTTTGGAACAGCTGCATCTCTGACATTTGAGGCATTCACATTTTAGTGGTAAAACGAATGGCTGAAAGTACCAATTCCACAGTGTGTCTCGCCGAGTGCCGCCGCCCTGGCATTTTAGCGCTGTGGGCCATGGCTCCCACAGATAGTGTTCCGCTGTTCTTACTGGATCTAGATGTTCTTCTCATACTCAGGTCTCCAGCGCATTTATTTTGCAGAGCGCTGGTGTGTAGTTTTTGAGGCGCACATCTCTGTGAGTTCCTGTAGAACAGGACTGTGCATGATCTGACGGGACAGCGTCTTGTCTGTTCCCTGGCCATCAGATGCAGTGCCTGACGCAGGTGGCAGCTCCTCGGCGGGTGGGGGATGAACAAATGAAGCTGTCTTCTTTTCACTGCGTGGTCAGTCCTTACAACCAGTCAGCCACAGGTAGACAGGGAAAAGGCTGGGCGAGGAAGCCGCCGGGATTCCAGCGCCGGCCACAGAAGTGGCTCCTGGCCCTGTATTCAGCCAAAACTTCTCTTTCTCTTGGAGTAACGTGTGTCTCTTTGTTGTGTGCTCAGGGCACAGATGTGACATCAATGTGTCTACTGAAGCCATGTACGCTGCCACCAGACGGGAGGGGTTCAGCGACACGGTGAGAGGAAGAATTCTCGCAGGAAACTTTTTCTTACTGAAGGAGTAAGTTCACTTGAGAATGTTGTGGTTTAGTGGTGTCCCTGGAAGTGTGAATGTGCTGTGATTAGGTGGGAGGAAGTGCGTCCGGCCGTGACTGCTGGTGAAACGCCAGGCGCACCAACTGTCAGAATGACAGCGCAGCTGAACCCTGTTTGTATGTTGTTAACAGTCTTAGCTTTGCCTGGTGTGGTGTCACATACCTAGAATCTCGACTCCTCAGGAGGCTGAGGCAGGAGGATAGCCAAGTGTGAGGTCAGCCTGGGCAACTTAATGAGAACCTGTCTCAAAATAAAATGCACTAGAGCTGTCACTCAGTGACTACAAGCTTGCCTGGTGGGCATAGGCAATGGGTTCAATCCTAGCGCTGAAAAAAAAAAAAAAAAAAAAAAAACCAAATCACGCAAGCCAGAATCCAGTGGTTCTTTGACAAGTCCGAGTCCAACATTAGAGAATTTTCAAAAAAAAGTAGAAAAAGTTCTCAGGATATCTTCTGGTATTTTTTTTTTCCACAGAAACTATGAGAATTATTTCCTCAGAGCCCAGAAGGTGAGGCGGCTCATCGCAGACGATTTTGTGAAGGTTTTTAATGCCGGTGTGGACGTCCTGCTGACGCCCACCACGCTGAGCGAGGCCATGCCATACCTGGAGTTCATCAAGGAGGACAACAGAACACGGAGTGCCCAGGGTGATATTTTCACACAGGCTGTAAACCTGGCAGGTGAGAGGCCCTGGGGAAGGGAAGGTTCTTCTCCTTAGGCTGCTGAGCTGAACGGTCCCGGAAATTAATGGCCTGCCTTTGGGGAACACTTAGCAGAGAGAGAGAGACGAGACAGAGACCAAGAATGTTTGTATGCACAGCTATGTCCTCAGCCAATACATTTTCATATCTTTAAATTTAATTTGATTAATTTTTGAGCTGGGCTCTCACTCTAGAGCCCGGGCTGGCCCTGAACTCAATATGTAGCCCATGTTGGCCTTGAGCTTGTAGCAATAGCCTGGTTCAGCTTCCTGAGTGTTGATTGCAAGCATGCACCACCACACCCAGCAAATTTTTTATGTGGCACTGGGATATCAAACTCAGGAATGCTCTAACCACTTGACTACACTGCCAGCCTCTTAAATTTAATTTGAAAATACTAAAACCTATGGAAACACTGAAAAAGTAGCGTCAGGAGTACTTACAGGCTTGCTGGTGGCATCCATCCTGAATGTGCTGCCTTCTTTTCGTTCTCTCTACACACGCACACACGCCCGCTTTCTTAGTGGACAGCTTTCAGATGCCATGGCCTCCCCACCTGAATAGTGTGGCATGAACCGCCTCAGCCTCGCCGTTCCCCTCCTCTCTGGAGCTGTTCCATTATGACACTGCAGAAGATAATCATTCAGTGACAACGTGACTGTGGCTCATAGTTTTTTTTTTTTTTTTTGTATGACTTTGTCCTTCGAAGTTATTTTCTCCCGGACACAGCCCATCTGTCTGTGATCTCTGAGCCGTGAGCTTCTCCCTGTGTCTCCACTGTGCTACATCAGCACGCTGGTACAACTTGTGCTTCCGCCAGCAGGCACAAGCTGAGCACCGAGAGGAAGGAGGACGGCTGGGCGCTTGCCTGTGCTGGCGCTTCTGTGTACTCTTCCTGAACAACTGAGGCGCTTTCCTTTATCTTTTCTTTCTTGCTTGGAGAAATGCCTGTCGTCCCCTGTCATTCTTGTTGAGCTGGTCAGTGGCAGCAGCTCCCGTGGCTGCCCTTCTGGACTCCCCGGTCACCCTTTCGCTTGGTCACCCTTCGCTTGCCGAGGTTTTGTTTTGCTTTTGTCCAAGAAGGGATCTGGCTCAACAGGTCTTACTTTGGGCACTTCAAAGTGTTGTGCTGCCCTCTCTGTCCTGCTTGGCTGCTAATGAGAAGTCCCCGCCTTCTAGCCCTTTTCTCTTACGTGATGCTTTCTTGAAGAGGGTTAACACTGATTTTTAATTTTTTCTTTATCTTTATTTTTTATTTTTTCTGGTATCAGAGATGGCACGCACCAGGGCCTCTGCTCTGAGCTACATCCCAGTGAGACAGGCTCTCACTGAGTTACGTTGCGCAGGCTGGGCTCAGAGTTGTGACTGTCCTTTGTCAGAATCCCAGGATGCTGTGGCTCCAGGCGTGCACCACCTGGCTCTGCGGGGTCAGCTTTTTTCCCAGAAACAATACATGATTCTTCTCATGTCAGGCAATAGTGTAACTCTGCCCCACTTTTGGAAACTAACTAGATCCCTTGGTTAAGAAGGTTACAGCAGAAATTTCCTTACAAAAGTCCATTTTCCCTTTCTAACTAACTCAGAGAGTGATGTCTTGAGATCATGTGACTGTTTTAGTCCCCAGTAATCTCGAGTCCACTTTCAGTAGTCACTGATGACCCTTGTGCAGAAAACTATAAAATTCAGACATCGCTCCTGTGGAGGTTTCTCCCCTGTGGAAGCATCTCTCCTCTGCAGACATCTCTGATTCAGATGTCCCATCCACATCCATTAACTTGCCACGGTTTGCCTTTAAAAAGAATTCAATCTGTTCTAGCAAGTACTGCCATTGTTTTTGGATACTCAGGCAATCGCATATATGGCCACAGGAATCCCTCCAAGTTGTATGTGTCCGTTGGGTCTGTTCACACTGTAATTTTCAAGAACTTCTTTTTGTGGCATACAAAGATGTCCTGGGCTCGTGTGCTTCCTCCACCTCAGACCTGGAATTAAAACCACCCTGTGCTAATGCGTTTAGAAAACTGAAACTGGAACAGCCCTGAGCTTGTTTCTTACGTGACAGATTGACAGAAATTCAGAGCTCAGCCACACTGTGCTGGCCCAGCAGCAGGGAAGGAAGGAGGGTGTTTTTGCTGGTGGGAGTTACTGGTACTGCTTCTTTGGAAGGGGACTGCTAATTACATATGCATTTATCCTTTGAGGAAGCACTCCTACATTTAAGAAACCACTGGGTAGTGAAATATGGACACAAGGCATTTTGTACTGGGCATTGTGTAAAATAGCTGAATACTGGAAACAATTTAAATGCGCAACCATAGAAAATGGGTTGAAGTATGGTAAAAACCACCTGAGTACGATGTAGGTATAAAAAGTGAAGGAAGGTGCAATAGTAATTTGTTCTTTTATTATTGGTACCTACTGATTTTCCAAAATACTGAGTTTCGGTGCTGTATTTGGATCATATTCCATCCTGGTGATTACCTTACCTTACATGGTCTACCCCTTCCTTCCTTCCTTCCTCTTCTGCAGTAATCGTCTCTGTCATATTTTCTTGTGATCTTTCTTGGACTCCATGTATGAGAAAGAATATACTGTATTTATCTTTCTGAATCTGGCTTATTTTGCACACCATGGTGCTCTCCTGATGACATCCTTTTTCTTGGAAATGACAAAATTGTGCTCTTTAAGGTTGTGAATATTACTGCACTGCATGTAACATCACATTTTCTTCCTCTGTTGCTCATGATGGGCACCTAAGCTACTTCCGTGTCTTGGCTGTGGTGAATCTCTCCGCAGCACGCGTGGGCCGTAGCTGACTCATGCCTCAGGCACACACGTGGGACAGCTGGGTCACACGTAGCTGTGATCTCAGTGAGCTCCTCGGGGGCTGCCATCTCGTGGTGGCCTTACTGCCCTACACCCCCACAGCCATGTAGCATGGTTCCTGCCCCTAATCCTTGCCAGCATTTTTGTTTTCTGTTTATACTTACTGGTCGCCATTCTGACTGGTGTGCCAGGGGGTCTCTGCGTAGCCTTCATTTGCATGTCCCTGATGGCTAACGACACTGGAGATCTTTTCCTGTTGGCATTGGCCATCTGTGCTTCTTGTGAGACATGTCCGCAATTCACTTGTCCGTGTGTTGATTGACTATGTGAGTTTTTAGTTCATTTTTTGAGTTCTTTATACATGCTAGATGCTAACCCTCTTCTGAAGAGTAGCTGGTGAAGGCTTTTTCCATTCCGCAGGCTCTTTGCCGTGATCACTGCCTCCCTCAGTGTGCAGAGACTTTGAATTCGGCGTGGTCCTATTTACTGATTCTTGCTCCCGTCGCGGGCCTGATGAGGAAGTCTGTGCCTTTGCCTTCAGCTGTCCCCCACGGGTGGCTTTTGGTTTTTTGTTTTTATGGTACTGAGGATGAACCCCTGACCTTCATGCTCAGCTGCCTCTCTGGCCCATTTTTTAAATCTTTCTTTTGAGATAGGCCCTCACCAGGTCTCTAAGTTGTCCAGGCCGGGCTTGAACTAGCGGTTGTCTTGCCTCAGCCTCCTAGAGGGCTGGGATTATAGGCCTGCACTCCCGAGCCTGGCTCAAAGTTTCAGGTCTTCCGTGTATGACACCGATTTCTGGGATATACTGTTAAGGACATAAGCAAGGTGGAAACACATACACGGGATTGAACCCAGGGCTCCCACTCCGAGCTGCATCCCCAGCCCCTTATAATCGTTTGCTGGAGACAGAATCTGGCTAAGTTGTTCAGTTTCCTAGGCTTAGCGGGAACTTGTGATTCTCCTGCCTCAGCCTTTTGGAGTGTCTTTTTTTAACCTTTTGTAGCCTTTGCCGACTAGCCCTGGGTGCTGATTCCCAGGCGGGAGCCCAGATTCCCTGACGGCGTCTCTCCCCCTAGGTCTGCCCGCCATGAGCGTCCCCGCGGCCCTCTCCGGCCAGGGCTTACCCATAGGACTGCAGTTCATCGGCCGCGCGTTTTGTGACCAGCAGCTTCTTGTGGTTGCCAGGTGGTTTGAAGAACAAGTACAGTTCCCCGTTATCCAGCTTCCAGAACCCATGAAGGACGGCGCGTGGATCCCCGAGGATGGGAAGGTGGCTTCCGTTTCTCTGAAACAGTAGCAGCAAGTGCAGCCCACGAGTTAAAATGGTTCTCAGGATTTCTGCACTGGAGATCTCGAGTCAGGCGAGTGCAGGTGCTCGTCATCTGCCGGCAGCACTGTCCACTCACTCACTTTGGGACTCACTTTCTAAAATGTCAGTGGCACCAGGCCTGGTGCCGTGGGCCTGCAGTCCCCGCTCTCTAGGAAGCAGAGGCAGGAAGGAGGGCTGAGTTCAGCCCAGCCCAGCACCTTGGCAAGCCCCGTCTCCACATTAAAACAAAAACTGGGCTGGGACTGTAGCCCCATGTGAAGGCCCTAGGCTCTCTCCCCAGGACCACAAAAAAGATCAAATGCTCTGATATAGTTAATAATTAGAACTATCAACATTTATTAAACATCTGCTAAGTGCAAAGTATAGGATTTCCCCTACAAACACAAATATATGTTTTTGAAAAAATAGTGTGGTCTGCACAATGTTATTTTTTTTAAAAAATTACTATAAAAATAAGCTTAGAGATAAGGATCTCAAAACTTGGCATATCTTTATAACTAAAACTAACAAAAACAACAGCTGCACCTCTAGCGAAAACCTAGGTGGCCCAAGTAGCAGCTCAGCCGTCCTAAGCCTGCCTCGGGGGATGTTAAAAACACAAAACAGGGAAGCAGTGCTCGTCTGTCTGACTGTCTGTAGGTCTCTAGTATGGGGGGTTGAGCCCAGGGACTTCACACTGAGCTACATCCCCAGTCCTTTTGTTACTTATGATTTTGAGACAGGGTCTCACTGAGTTTCTCAGGCTGAGCTCCTACTTATGATCCTCCTGTCTCAGCCTCCCCATGTGCCAGGACAACAGGCCTATACCACCACATCCAGCCTTACTATCAAGCCTGGGCAAGTTATTAAGACAGTTTTTTTTTTTTAAAGGACTGGGGATATAGCTCAGTGGTAAGGCTGGTCCGCAGTACCATCCCCCCAAGCGCCCCCCCCCCCCGCCCCGCCCCAACACACACACCACGCACAGAGGCAGAACCATTGGAAGTATTTGTAGAGAAATAACCTTCCTGGTCCTTTTTGTTAATAGGCTGGCATTACTGTGGCATGGATCTGCCTCAGCCCTTTTATTCTGAGACAGGGTCTCTGAGACAACCAGGCCAGCCTTGGACTTGCAACCCTTCGGCATCATCCTTCCAAGGAGCTACTCCGAGTTTGCTCAGGAAGAAACCCACAGGAGATGTGATGGGACCTGGAAGGAGATACACTGCTTCCTGCCCTCCTTCCGGGCTGGGCGACACCTGCCTTGACTTGGCTGTGTGTCTGCAGTGCTGTGAGGGGCCGCCTCCCCCTCTGCCTCTGCCATGGGCTTTCACTGTTGCCGGCTGCCCCTGAGCAGACTGTGACCTTCTAGAACTGTGAGCTAAAATCAAGTTTTCCTCCTTTCAGTTGTGGATGCCAGGTATTGAGTCATAGTGATGAAAAAGAAACCAAGGCTGAGAAGAAACAGCCTGTCCAGAGCTGGTTCTGCACATCTCCAGATACACTTCCCCGGTGCTGTAGGGACGAGTGTGCTAAGCTTCAAGTGCTAAGGAAGAAGCCCGAGGGAGAAAACAGGAACCCAGGATTGCATCTGCGAGGAGGGAGGGAGGGAGAAGCTTAAATGGACACAGTAATGTGTGTGCCACACCCTGCATGAGTACTGGACCAGGAAGGTCAGGTGGACTTGGGATGATGGGCTTGTACTTATTTTTTGTTTTTTTTTTTTGTTTTGTTTTGTTTTTGGTACTACTGGAGATCAAGCCCAGGGATTTAACACTGAGCTATATCCTCAGTCTACTTTTATTTTTGATTTTGAGACAGAGTTTCAGTAAGTCACTAAGTTGCCCTGGCTGGGCTCACACTTGCGATCCTCCTGCCTCCGCCTCCGAGAGTGCTGGGATTCCAGGTCTGTGCCACCAGGCTCGGTGGGGTTTACTAATAGATTGATGGTGGGATTTGCAGAGAATAGCTGTGCTTTGATTGAAATACATGTGAGATGACCAGCTGTTTTATTTTGTCTGATTTTTTTGTTAACTTAGACTAGTTTCTGTCTCTCATGAAAAACAAACAATAAACTCTTCTATCCAGGACTCCCTCCAAAAAGATACCATCTGTCTGACCAAAGGAGGTGGCTATAAATAAGATGCTTTAAGATACACTTAGCTGCCTGATTTTTCTAGGCAAGAAAACATAGGTTTCTTGACAGATTTGATATTAGGAGAGAAATGAAAGACCAGGGCAGGAAGCATAGAGGCCTCAGGAAGTTATTTTGTTATAAAGATATTTCCTTAATTGGATACAATTTGATTTGAACCCTCATTACCTTCTGACAAGAACAGTAAGGCGCTGGTTGTGTAGCCCACAGTTCGTGGAGCTTTCTGGAACGTTCTCAGCCCTTGGGGAGTGCAGCGGGTTTCCTCATCCATCCTCATTACTGAAGGGAGTCAGAGCCTGAAGACTGGCTGAGGTCACTCGGGCAGGAGGAAGTGGGCCTGGACCTCAGCCTCCTGGGCCAAGCTCTCTCTGCCCTGCATGTTACTGCTTCTGTTCTTTGCTGCTGGTGTTGGTGGCAAGGGGATTTCTTTCTTGTCATTCAGATCTTTGGGTCCCCTTAGAGCCTCTGAAGAGCAAAGTGTTTTAAAGATGTTGTTACAGTAACGTAAGTGAGAGCTCTTAAAATCAACCACACCATAAAGTTAATGCTCGCAGATACTTCCTTATCAGACCTAGAGTTTCCAGGCTCTGAGGAACATTCTACTTTGAAATAGTTTATTGAACCTACTTCTGAATTTATAAAGAACTTCCATTCTTTAAACTAAGGTGACCATATAACCAAAGTTTTTGGCGTACTGTGTACAGCATTTGAATGGACAAGTAGGTCACTTTTACTCACTTCCTGTGAATGTTCTGGAATATTAGTTCAAAAGCTCACATCTGCCTCTGCTTGTAAAATGTTATGGTTTGCATCTGGAGGGCCCCCCAAAAACTCATGTTTGGAAGGTGATTCTGTCATGGGGGTAAATCCACTGATTTCCTGTGCTGTGAAGAGTGGGGCCTGCTTAGAAGAAGCAAATCCCTGGGTGTGATCCAGAAGGGGGGACCCCCAGGACATGACCTGGAAGGATGTACGCTGGCTCCACTTCCTGTCCCCCTTGGGAAGAACAGCATTGCTTGGCTCAGGCCTCTGCCAGACCCTCTGCTGTTGCCGGCCTGCCATGAATGGAGTGAGACCTCCTGACACTGAGCCACAGAAAGGCTTTCTTCTCTCAAGTTGTGACTGTCGGGTATTGTCCCCTAACAACGGAACAGTAACTAAGACCAGTGGCTGTCACCCGCCATCCCCTGCCCAAACTGCAATTCTCTTTCATTCCTTGTTACCTTTTGCAGTGTTTTCAACTTTAAATTGTCACTGGAGAAGGCATTTACTTGGTTAAACTCCAACAGAAAAAAAATTTAAAAACAAATCCAAATTTTTTTAAAAAATTTGAAATTTGAAAGAAAATTAAAAAGTAAGCTTTAGCAGGTATGTCCAACCCACAACTCATTTTTTTTGCTCTTGATTTTTATATTACAAAAAGGTACCTATATTTTAACACTTAAAATTTAATAGTACTTATATACCTTCACTATATAATAGAGTTGTTCTTTTTTATGTCCTCTTCACTCAAAAAAATAAGTGCAAAAAACGCGAGTCACAGGCTGGACGTGTCAGCTCTTACTGGAGGCCCAGTGGACAATGACCTAGCAGGCTAGGCACAGAAACTACCTGATAAAGACTGTCCACTCTGCTTTTCTGGCTAGGCTCGCCAGCCCCCACCCTCTCTTGGACCAACCTGTGCCCGGAGGCTGTGCACAGCACCCTGCCGGCGCCATTTTGTACCCAAGAGGCTCAGTTGCTGCTTCATCTCCTCAATCACTAGGTAAAAGCCACAGTAGTTCTGAGTGCTCAAGTTTCCTCTCAGAAACACAGCAGCCCGTCACCCACTGTGCAGAGAGACACTGAGGTGCTGCCTGTGACAGCCACGTCCTGTCAGCCCATGGCATTTCCCAGCCCCATCTTTGCTGTCTTACAATGCTTGGCACATGAACTGAAGTCTGGAAGTTGTCGAGACCAATGTGGTTCCCTCGCTGGAGTTCGTGCCCACAGGAAGCCAGGGGTCTTTAGTCGATACACAGAAGTCTAGCAAAGCACAGCTCAGTGTATTCGCGTGAGTTGGTCTAAGCCTTTCCAGGACAGGCATGTTGGTGCACACCTGCAGTCCCACCCAGTCAGGGGGGTGAGGCACAAGGACTGAACATTTGGGGCGCTGGGCAATGTAGTGAGACCCTGTCTCAAAATGAAAATAAAATGAAATAAAGATTGGGCTGTAGCTCAGCAGTAAAGCACTTACCTCACATGTGCAAGGGCTTGACCTGACTTCAATCCCAGTCCTGAAAAAATTACCACCAAAAATAAAAACAAGACATTTAACATTAGCCTTTCTGGAAGGATCTACCCTGAAATGGGCCTAAGGAATCATCAGTGAAAACACAGCCCTAGAGACAGTGCATCTGTGCTTCAATGGCAGGACCCACATCGTGAGGATTTTCTCTCACCGCCACCACCGCGTCCTTCCGATGGGCTGTGCCAGCCCTGGACCTTGGTCTGTGGGCCTTGGCACTCCCGTCCCTCCGTCTCAGCACTGTAAGTCAAGGACAGAACACGGCCACCTCTAGTATTAACCACCTGGCTGCGTTTCCTGCTGCTCCCCACAGCCGCCTTTGTCAAAGGCGTTGGGCCCACAGAGAATGAGATCTCCTCTTTAGTCTCCTGCAATTCTGTGCACAACTTCTTCTCTTTTAGTTCTGTAGGAAAGCACTGCCCCAGACCCACGGTGTGGGGGCCATGCTGGATGGTATTTTTCAAAATAGCATCTTGAGCCAGATGAGCCGTGGCTTGGGGACATCCAGTTGACCTAGTTTCTTGCTTGTGGGATGCAACACTCACAGTTTGAAGGAACGGTTTCATCTCGGCCTACGGCTTCAGGAGGTCTCAGTCTGCTCATGGGCAGCTGGCAGTGGTGGGAAGGCCTTGGAATCGGGCTGGAGAGAAGCTGTTCACGGTGTGGAGAAGGGCGGAGATCAGGTATCCCTTCCAGGTCATGTCCAAGAGGTCCTCTTCTTCTGGGTCAAGCCTGGTGTCATGCCCTGCTGACAGGAAATCAGTGAGATTTTGGGGGACACTGCAGATCTAAACTGTGACACCGTGTGCTGAAGGACGTGTGGCTGGGCTCTCTCTGCCAGATGCCAGTGGAGTTCTCCCTCCCATCATGCCACCCCCCACCCAAACACATCCTTTAGACAGTCCCTGACTTAGGATGGTTGGCTGAGAATCTGTAAACCTTATGGGAGTAACGAGAACCAGGTGCATCTGCAGTAGGAGTTGTCCCTCACACTTGGCACTTGGATCTTTCCTGGGAGTAATGACAGTACAGCACTGTGTGCCCGTGACACAGGGCACCAGCATGGAGCTGCGGCTCCTGGCAGCCACTGGGTCCCACAGGAAATAGTCCATATTCCCCAGTGTTCTGTGACACTGGGTAGTTTAGGCATATCAAATGCATTTTTATACTTAGGATATATTTAACATGCCATGAGTTTATTGGGATATAGTCCCTTCACAAGTCAAGAAGAATCTGTACTTCAGCACCCAAAAATCTCTCCAAACATTGCCGATCCCTCCTGTGGGGCAAACTGTTCTGGGTAGAATTGAAACCAGCAGAACAGGGGTTGTCAACCCCCAGGCTGGGGACAGGTGCAGGCACGTGGTCTGTTATAGGAACTGGGCTGCACGGCAGGAGGTGAACAGTGGGCCAGAGTGAAAAGCTCCCCCTGTACTTACCACCGCTCCCCATCAATGATGTTCCCACCTGAGCTCCACCCCTGGTCAGAACAGCAGCAGCATCAGGTTCTCATGGGAGCGTGACCCCTACTGCGAACTGAGCGTGCGAGGGATCTCAGCTGCATGTTGCTTATGAGGATCTGGTTCCTGATGAGCTGCGGTGGCGGTGCTGGGACCATCCCACCCCTTCTGTGGGAAATTTACCTTCTGTGAAATCCATAGCTGGTGCCAGAAAGCTTAGGTACTCCTGGAGGAGAGGAAGGGCCTCCAAATGGGCCTCTCCTGCTCTTTCAAGGACTGAATCTTGGCGACTTGCAGCAACTCTGTTCATACTGTGCCCTCACCGGAGACACGGAGCGCTCACAGGGGACGGACTCGAAGGGCTCTGTGCGTCACTTCACTGAACTCTGACATAACCCTAGGTGGCAAGGACGGTCGTGAGCGATTTTCATCTTCACGGGAAGAAACTGAGGCTTGGAAAGGTGGGGTGGAAGGTGAGGTGCTATGGGCACCTAGACTATGGCAAAGCCACAGGTGTGATGGTCGGCGCCACGCTTGGGGCTACCCAATTCTACTGTGCAGATGGTAATCTTTCTTTCTTTTCTTTTCCTTCTTTTTTGAGACAGGGTTTTATTCTATAGTCCCAGCTGGTCCTGAACTCACTATGTAGCCCAGGGTGACCTTGAACTCACAGAAATCCTCCTGCCTCGGCATCCTGAGTGCTAGGATTACAGCATGTGTCACCACACCCAGCTAATCTTTATGTGTGGCTGGGGAATCAAAGCCAGGGCTTTGCACATGCTAGGCCAGCACCCCAACCACTGAGCTGTGCCCCAGCCCCAGAGATGTTAAAATTGATAGTTTAGGATTCATAACATCACGTAAAACCCAGTGGTTTCTGTGGGTTTAACAGCTTCTGGAAATTCTCTGAGTTTGTAGGAGATTCTGTTCTTTCACGTTTTTATAAACACCAGGGGAGCAATAACCATCGGAACAGTGAAATTGATTCGGGACAGTGAAATCCATTTTTCCTCAGTCTTGAAACAACATCACACTGCTGGCCATTCCCCGCAGCCTGCAGCCCCGCCTGCCCCATCCTGTTAATATTCCACACCGGACTGCACTTTCCATGCCAGGTGCCACTCGGAGAGACAGTAAGGAGGAACCCCACAGCTGCAGCAGTGGGCGGGGACAGCAGGTAAACGGTCAGGAGACAGAAAGGTGGTGGAGGAGGGAAAGATGGAAAGCATGCAGCTTTTCCGGAGCCCTGGAAACGAGGCTGGAAAAGTCACGGCGCTCTGCGAAATGCCGCGTGTGACTGCGAGGTTAGAAACGAAGTCCCGGATGCAGAAGCACGGTGAAGGGACAGCCTGTGCCAGGCAGGGCGCAGGGTGTGTCATGGTTATTGCTTTTCCTGAAAGGACAAAACAGCCCAAAGCCTGCCGGCCTCCCTTGCTCTTACCTCATACGATAGTGGGCACAGAAGTGAGGGTAAGAACTGCAGTGCGCCCGCTGAGTGCTTCTCCGTTTGACTGTGTTTGGTGGGTACCAGGACTGAGCACAGGGCCCAAGTCTGAGCCCCATCTCTAGGGTATTTTTATTGTTTTGAGTCATGGTCTCCCTACGTTGGTAAGTTTCCCAGGCTGGGCAATTCTCCTGCCTCAGCCTCCCAGTGTGCTGGGATGACAGGCTGGCACTGCCCCTGGGCCCAGCCGGGCTGCCTCTGTTCACCGCCTCACTCCCCCACCTCCGTCTGGCTCCTGCAGCTCTCCTGTGCCAGTGCTGTTACTGCTCCTGCATGCAGATGGTCTTCTATGTAGTAGGTGATGGCAGATTTCCTGGTGGAAAAGGAAGATTCGCCCGACTGCTCAGCCCCATGGAGGCTTCCAGTGTGGAGGATCCAACCGTCAGACTGCACTTTGGCTTAAAGTCAACAATGTCCTATTCTAAGCTGATTTCAAGAGCAACTGAATTGAAGCCAGTGGCTGGACTGTGGTTATGACTGGACACTTAGGCCCGGATCCCAGGTTCACCACTGATCAAGTCAAAGGAAGCTGCTATTTTAGTTCAAAAGGAAAAGCCAGCCTGGAGGAGGTGGAAGGGCCCATTTGCCTAGAATCACCCTCTCCCTGTGTGCAGGTGTGGGAGGGACTTTCACAGCAGGGGCGAGGGTGTGGGGGGGGGGGCCGGGGTGGTGATCATAGGGGCAGCCAGCCGCCATCATCCTTGCAGAGCCCCAGCCTCTCCTCCGCTTCCCTGGGAACAGAACAGATCTGAGCCCTGGTACAGCACCCGCAGGCTCTGGGGCAATGATCAGATGAGGACACGTGGGGCTGGTGGTTCGTGCCCCAGGCCTGGGGGAGTTTGAAGGAGCCACTTATCTCTAAAGGGAAAAAAAAATCTAACTTTCAAAGCTCTCTTTGGCACACCTGTAATCCCAGCACCTGGGAAGCTGAGGCAGGAGGATTGCTGGGAGTGTGAGGCCAGCCTGGGCTACAGAGTGAGACTCTGGCTCCAAAACAGAGAAGTGGCAAACTTCCATCTTGCTCAGCCAGTTCTGAGTGGATCCCTGTGGAACAAGTCTGTTTACTGATTTTTACAGGATTTCACGGTCCTTTTCCTGTGTCCTCACGTGGCTACTCAGTGTGACTGAGCACCTGCCTATGCGGGCACCATGCCCTGAGCTCAGTCACTGCAAAAAAAAGCCACTTTCTTTTCTACATGTTCAAATAAAAGCAGAGGGCACGTGCCTGTACCTGGGGGTGCGAGCAGGCTGGGCTGCCCACAGCTGTGGGCGTCGGCGCTGCGTCGGTCCTTCCGAAGCAGGTGGCTGCCAGGAGGAAGCAGGTTCCAAGTGGCAGGAGTCTGGCAGGCGGTGTTTCCAACCACAGCGAGGCTGTTTATGACACCACCGTGGAAAAGCAGGACTTGCCGGCTTAGCTTGTTTTCCTTCACAGTGAGGCTGATTCTCCGGACTCCCCAGGCCTGCAGCATGAACATCTGCACAGGAGCTCCCAGCCTTGTTCATTTTCAGGCAAGGGACATGGAGGCTGGGGTCCCCGAAGGGGTGACGGAACCCAGACTGCTCTACTACGTGCCCTTCCCCTGCTGCTCCTGGCTACAGAACAGGGATCTCTAACCCCCCGGCCTGGGGCTTGGCAGGGCCTGGCCACGCAGCAGGGGCTGGGGAGCAGGGGGGCAAGCTAAGAAGCGTCATCTGTGTTTAGTTGCTCCACATCCTGTTAGCTCAGCAGAACCGGTCCCTGGTACCAAAAAGGTCAGTAACCTCTGCAGTGAGAGACCCTAACGCCCTTGCTCGTGGGGAGCTGGTGATCTGAGGCACGGGGGCCCTCATCTTTCCAGAGCTGGCCCTGAATAAATCCTTCTTCCTTTTCACCCAAAGCAATGGCCTCCGATTTGATCCGCGGCCAGCAAGCAAGCCTGACAGCGTGGACCTCAGTGGCCGGGAACAGTACGCAGTTAATCCGGCGATCTGGATTCTTCCTTTGGTCTTGGTGCCTGCAGTCGCTGGCTCACCTCCTCCTCTGGCCAGTCCTGCTATGTCACCATGTCACCGTGCTGCTGGGCTGCCCGCTGGCACGAGGTTTCACTGGTTTGTTTTACCAGGGAGTCATGACTCTACGTACCAATAATGCCTACTCTGGACTGCGGACTGCGCCGTAGTGATGCCTCTTGCCCCGTGCCCTCATGGCAGTGGAGAAGGCAGGTAACAGACGAAACAAGCAAAGTAGACAGACTGAATCCTGGACCTGGACGCGCTGGCAGCACAGAGAGTGAGGCGGGGCGGAAGCATGGGAGCAGGGCAGGCGGAGCCCAGGGGGAGGCCCAGTGGCTCCGCTGACACGCTGGTGTTGGTGTAAGGCAGAGTCCGTGTCCCAGCCTGTTAGGAACCGGGTCACCCAACAGGTGGCAGGCTGAAGGCACAAGCGAGGCTTGGCCATGCTTACGGCTGTTCTCTATGGCCGTGGGTCCCAGAGCACTGCCCCAGCACAGCAGCAGCAGGGGGACGGCTTGCCTTCTGCCGTTGTATGTCTGGAGTGTTTAAAAGATGGACTAAGTGCATTTTGAATAATGAAATGGGTATGAGCTTTGTGAGGGCCAGGCAGAATGTTACAGTTTAGATAAAAAATGTCCCCAAAAGTCCCACTTTTGGAGGTGGAGGCTGGTCCTAAAGGGCAGGCCACTGGGGATGTGACCTCTCATTCCTGGCTCCTCCCTCTCCCTCTGCTTCCTGGCTGCCGTGGGATGGACAGCTGTCCTCCACCATAGACCCAACATGCCCTAAGGCCTTGGATCATTATAGATTGAACCCACTGAAACTGTGAGCCAAAAGAAACCTCGTCTCCTTTAAGTTGCAGGTGTTGGGCATTTAGTTCCAGTAACAAAGTGACTAAGGCAGCATCTTAGCCAGCATTTGTTACAATAATGAAATACTGGAGGCAGGCTGTTTTATAAAGAAAAGTCTGCTGTGGCTTGTGGTGCAGGATGTAGGTCCCAGGGCCTATATCTGGTGATAATCTCCTTGCTGACAAAGTCCCAAGGTGGCACACAATGCCACAAGGCCAGAGAGGCACGATGGGCTCTTTCTCTTCTAAAGCCACCAGGATTCCACTATGAGGGCTCTACCCTGCTGGTTCAACTGAATCCTCATTACCTCCCATAAGCCCTCTAAATACTTTCTTCAGATTAAGTTCTTACTCGCCTCATACATTGGCTCGCTACCTCTTTGTGCGGCACTAGGGATCAGCCCAGAGCCTTCGCTCTGAGCTACATCCCGGCTCCTTTGTATTGTTTATTTGAAACAGAGTCGCGTTGAGTCACTCAGTTGTCCAGGCTGGGATCAAACATGAGACTTTTCTGCCGTGGCCTCCCACCGTCCTGGGATGACAGGTGTGCACCACCACGCCTGGTTTAACACGGGACTTTGTGGATGGAGCTGCCGCATGAGTTCAGGGCACTGAGGCACATTGACATCACAAGTAGCCATCCTCACAGCTGCACTCGTATTTGGGAGTGGAGTAAGAGGAGCAGGTGCGTGGTCATCTGACCAACAGACCCATGCTGACCCTTGGCCTCAAGAGCCGTGCTTTGCTACGGTCTGAAGACCCTCCAGCATGGCCCCAGCACTGTCCGCCCCCCCGCCCTTCCCACCATTCCTAGCTTTCCGTCCTCTGAAGGGTCATAAGTCACTGCCCAAGCAACGGGTGCTGATGAGAGGATTCCCTTGTCCGCCCCAAGGCCTTCCTCCTCCACATCAGGCCTCCCTGGCAGGAGCGGCTCCTGGGAGCTTATTAGCAGGGCAGATCTTTGTGCTGCCCCAGGTGTGCAGAACGGGGAAGGTTTGGTATGGAGACCAGTGACAGCGCATTCACCAGCCCTCCAGGTGATGGGGAACCATGTCCTAGGCCAAAAGAACCACTGCCCAGGGTCTCTGCCCGGGGCCTCAGGCCTGGGGACATCTCGCTAGGCCAACAGAGGGACAGTGCTGTTGTCATTGCTTTAAGTTTCCCGAGATGCCCGATGGCTTTCCATGAAGCCCCCTTGGGATCTCTGCACACAGCCCCTCTGTCTTCCTAGATGAGGCCATGGAAGTCTGGGCACAGGGGCTGGGAGGGGGAGGGAGCAGCTGGCTGATTAGGGCACTTGCCTAGGAAGCAGGGTCCCTGGGTTTCATCCCTCAGCGCCGCAAAAGACCTGGGCGTGATGGCATACACCTGTAACGCCAGCACCCAGGAGGCTGAGGCGGGAGGCTTGCTGTGAGTTTGAGGTCAGTCTGGGCGACACAGTGAGTTCAGGATCAACCTGGACTACAGAATGAGGTCCTGTCTCAAAAACAAAACAAACAAAAAAACCCACAAAACACAGGCTGAATGCAAATGGCTCCAGCGAGGCTGAGACCCACATAGATGACTTCCTCTACCCTGGTCACTTCCTTGAGCGGTTCCAGAAGCGACACTGACTGCTACCTCTAAGAGCTATTTTAAGTTTTGTTCTTATGGAATTAAACCAAACAAACAAACTTCCTTCAGATTTTCAGATGTGACCCGGCATCTGTCTTTTCCCTGCCCCAGGCAAATGGCATCTTGCTATTTACTGGGAATCAGATAACTCTGTGCTCCAGGAAACAGGACCACTTTCAGGAACTTCTCTGGCACTGAGAGACCAGTGACCCAACTTTCCCATAGGATTTATGAAAAACAACCGTACTCGTCTTGCCTGTAGTGCTCAGTGGAAGGACGAGTTGAGTGTGGGGAGTGATTTTGTTTCTCCTCAGTTCAAATCCTCTAGTAATCCTTTCCCTGGCCTAACTAACCATTCTCTCTCTCTCTCTCTCTCTCTCTCTCTCTCTCTCTCTCTCTCTCTCTCTCTCTCTCTCTCTCTCTCTCCTTCTCTCATCTCACTCGGACTGAATCCACGGCCTTTGGCCTTTGCACTGAGTTACAACCCCAGCCTGACTTTACGTTTTGCTTTCGAGACAGGATCTTATCAAAATGCCACCCTGGGGCTTATAAGTGCTTTAGAGGGAGAACTTTTGGAGTTGGTGGTCTGAAACATGGACACTGCATCCAGGCTGTCAGTGCCAGGATGCGTTTCTTGGCCCCTACAATGGCTTCCACGACCATGGAATCATGGGAAGGGTCCTGGAGTGAAAGAGCAGTGCTAGGCGGGCTCACTCTCGTCCTGCTAAAAGCTCGTTTCAGTCCTACGTCTTAGGCCTGCTCAACATGGAGTGGTGGGTCTTAGTCACTTCCCTGTCACTGGGACAAAACGCTTGACACGCGTGGCCTGCAGGAGGGGACGTCTCTCCAGGCTCACGGGTTTGAAAGGATCCAGCCCCCGTCAGCTGGCTGCAGGGCAGACGCAGGCTGGTGGGCAGGCCTGGGTAGAGGACAGCAGCTCACGTCCTGGGCCGGGCAGGGAGGCAAGCCCCCCAGATACTCACCTTCGGTGACCTCCCGCACCAGGCCACACCTCCGTCCAGCCCCGTCCTCGGCCCTGGACCAGTCCCCTGATGAGCACCATGCTCCGTGATCCAGTCACTACTGAACACTTTTGGGGGCCACTGGTAACAGGGACAAACACCAGCTTCCGGGAAGCTACACCGCACGCTTTGCACCTCTTCCTGCAAGACAGGAGAGTGAGGTGCTGCATTTTCAGGAGGAAAACGAGCCGTCAAAATGGCTCAGGCTGCAGATGAAAATCCACCCTCAGGGAGGAGTCTCGGCACCCCACCTCTGAAAGTGTGAAGGGCAAGGGGGTTCTGCAAGGGAAGATGGGGCGGGGACAGTAGCAGCCTCGCTGACTTAGGTTTCCGTTCCAGGACAGACACCCATTAGAGCTAAAGCAACCGTGCGATGGTGGTGTGGTGTACCAGGCAGCCCCCGCCTGTGGGACGGCGCACCCACACTGCACCCCGCTGGGTGCCCACCATCACCTGGCAAGAGGTGGCTGGCTGTGCCACTGTGTCTTTCAGGGGGTGAACACAAAGGACTCCCAGCGCGGAGGGAATCGACACCCTGACTGTTGGTGACTCAGGCATCAGCAGGCAAGAGGCTGACAGTGGTTAATCAACTCATTACGGCGAGTTCCTCCTGTCGCCAGCACGCTACGTGACAAGTGTCCAGTGCTTTCGCCATGAGCTGCCAAAGGAATAGGCGTCTCAGGGCTGCTTCAGATCACATCCACCGAGAAGGGGACACTGCCAGTTGGTTCCTCCCTCCCTTCCTTCCTTCCTTCCTTCCTTCCTTCCTTCCTTCTTTCAGGGCTTGCTTTCTTTCTTTCTTTCTTTTTCTTTCTTTCTTTCGGTTTCTTCTTGTGGTCCTGGGGATCAAGCCCAGGGCCCATATCCCCAGCCCATTTTTCACCTTTGATTTTTGAGACAGGAACTCGTCAGCAGGCTAAGTTGCCCAGGCTGGACTCAAATTCGTGCTCCTCGTGCCTGACCTCCCCAAGCACTGGGCTTCCGGCCTGTGCCTGGCTACTCGTGTTTTTGTCTCCTTCAAGAACAAAACCAGGGGCATCGCCAGGCCCTGCCACCTTGGAGCACGAGGCAATTTCGTAAGTCTGTTCCATTCGATGAAAATGTCAGTTCCTCTGGGCCAGGTGGCAAGGCCTGTGATCCCAGCACTCTGGGAAGCTGGGGCAGGAGGATCTCAAGTTTGAGCCCAGCTGGGGCAATTTTTGCCTCAAAATCAAAAATAAAAATGGGATGGGGATATAGTTCCGTGTGAAGGCCCTGGGTGCAACCCCCAGAACCACAATAAAGGGGGGTCAGTTCTCTGAAATCTGCTAGAAGACTTCCTACCGTGTCACGCTGGCGGCTTCTGGGCTAATCCAGAAGTGGTTTTGTTTCAGTGGCAGATTTCCATTTTTGTTTTTAATTAATTCAATGTCAGCTTTTAAACATGGGAAAAATTTAGCATAAAAGTGAAGACTTTTCATTTTTCTTGGAAAAATAATTGCCTGGCTCCCTGGCTTGGGTTCTCCCCCGGGGTCCACGGCAGCCCAGGGCAGTGAACAGTTTTGTTGGACAAACAGGAGCTCTCCAGGCATCACCACCGCCCCCCACCCCCACTGCTGCCAGTTTCTTACCACTCAAAAACGCTGGTGGCTGCCAACCTGGGAGAGCCAGGCAGTCGGAAGGGCCAAAGAGGGCCCAGCTCTTGGCTGCACCGCTTTGAGAGACCCTGGAGTGAACGCGGTAATCTTAGCTTTTTCTTCCCATCAGAACCCTGGGAACAGGGACGTGTAGTGGGTTACTCAAAGGCGTTTCTATGTTTTTTTTTTCTTTTTATTTGCTGTGCTGGGATTGACCCCAGGGCCTTTGCACTGAGCTCCATCCCCAACTCTTTTTTTTTCTTTTTTCCCCACTATTTTTATTAATATAAAAATGTAATACATAGTATTTACAATGAATTTGGGTGTTTCATACATCTATGTATCACATCGACTTCACAATCCCTTCCCATCTTCTACCCTCGCACCCCTTCCCTGTCCCTTCCCCCGGCTCCGGCTATCACTTCATGGAATGTCTGTGTTCTGGGTTTTCCAAGTCCGAGAAACCATACGGTATTTAGCATATTAATCTTCCACGCCTAAGTCATTTCACTCAAGTCACCACTGTACCCCAGCTTCCTATTCCTCTAATGGGCTCGCAGTGGTCAAATCTTGATATCTCCTCTCTGAATCCAACCAATCCCTCCCAATTCTTTTTTATTTTTGGTTTTGATTTTGAGAGAGTCTTGGTAAGTTGGAGGGCTGGGCTCAAACTTGCAACCCTCCTTAATAATGCGATTTGTTTCTGTTATGATTACACTGTAATATATGATGAAACAGTTACACGACTCACCACGGGCCAGAGTCAGTGGAAGCCCTGGTACGAAGTGGAGCTTGGGTGGTAATGGGAGCAGTGGGGCACAGCTGTAAAGGTGCTCACCCGCCACCCACCTCCTACGGAAGCTCCCAGCTTTCCACAGTCTGGTACTTGCTGACGCACAGGACAGCTCAGCAGGACTGCTCGCATTGGCCAGGGCGGGACCGAATCGAAGCAGCAGGGCAGAGGCACTGACGCCCCGCGGGCTAACATGGTCAACTGTTAATGGAGCGCTCGTCAAAGGCCGGTCTATTTGAGAAAGCTTATTTCATTTCTAGAGCGGGGCCCTGCTTTCTCCCACACAGGAGTGTCAGGAGTTCTGGCGGGCTAAGCATAGAGGCTGGTGTTCTAAACAGAAACGGGCCGAAGTGGGCAGAACCAAACCCAGAAGAGGATGTGGGGGGTCACTCCTGGCAACTCCCCGGCAGCAGAACAGGGAGGCGGGACAGTGGGAAGGAACGAGTGGTTAAGGCAGGTGACTGCAGTTTCCTGGTTTTGTCCAGGGATTAAAGCAGAGGACTCTGTGTGACCATGCCAGTTTCGGCTGGCCTACTGGGAACATTTGGCTGTTAACACTGATCCTGATTTCTGGGAAGGTCAGATAAACAGCTTAGCTTTAGCTTGGTGACTAGTACTTCAGTGTGAGCAGCTTCAGGTGGATTTTTACTTTGCTCAGGACCTCAGTCCAGAACAATAGCCTCCTGTAATTTTTTTGTTTTGGTTTGGTTTTTGGTTTTGGGAACCAAGCCCAGGGCCTTTGCACTGAGCTACAACCCCAGCCCATTTTTATTTTTGTTTTTGAGATAGGGTCTCATTAAGTCACTAAGTTGCCAGGCTGGGCTCAAATTTAGGACCCTCTAGCCTCTGCCTCACATAGGGCTGGGATTTCAGGCCTGTGTCACCAGGCCCAGCAAGCTTCCTGTAATTTTTATTTCTCACCTTTTAATCAGGCCCATAAATACACATGTAATCTATTTTCAGAAAAAAATTCCCACTGGAGACGATCGCCCCAAGGCCAGCGTCAATCCCCCAGGTCTTCCCCGGTCTGTGCTGCCTCGCTTTCTCCCCCTGCTTCCCCAGGACCCTGCCTTGGCCACCTGTCCTCCCCATTCCCAGGCCCTCTACCAGGCCTGGCTCCCCTCCTGGAAGGTGTGCCAGATCTAAAACAACTCTGCCGCCATCTACAAGACAATCTAAAATCTTCTGTCTTGCATGCGTGGGTTTCCTTGAATTTTATGAGCTGTGCCTCCCGGACCCCAGACCCCTCTTCCTTCCTACCAGAGCCCCAGGGTGTGAGGAGAGGGAAGGCAGTCCACACTGCCCACTTGAAGGGGAAGGGAAGAGCCAGGCTTCTAGAACGTATGAGATCTGCTGGGGCTGCAGGGTGGCTCCATGGCTACGGCGCTCACCCAGCATATGCAAGGCCCTCGGTTCAACGTTCAAGCACCACATAAAAAGTACCCAGTGATGGTGGTAATCTCGGCACTGAGGATACTGAATTCAGAACCAGTTTGGACTACAGAGCAAAATGTGTCTCAAAAAAAAAAAAACAAAATCAAAACATGATTAGTAAAGATAAGTAACAATCAAAATGATTAAAAAAGATAAAAATGATTGATATTATAATTTTTTGTTTTGTGCTATTGGTGATTGAACCCAGGACCTTCACATTGAACTACATCCCCAGCCCGCTTGTTTTTTTTTTTTTTTTCTTTAAATTTGGAGACGGATGCTTACTAAGTTGCCCAGGTTGGGCTCAAACTTGTGATCCTTCTGCCTCACCCTCCCAGGGCACCTGGATTACAGGTGGGCACCTTGCTATTTGGCTTAGTTTTTCTTTATAAAAAGATTTTAGATTCTATCAAAGTGGCTACCCATTATTTATACTTATAAAATAGGTAACTGGGCAATGCATATTCGTGAGCTTTGAGGTTCTAATAAATCTTTGGTACTAACCAGCAGTGTAACTTGGATAAGCTGTGCCACTTTCTCCATCTTAAAAGTAAGGAACTGGATTCATTTATTACCAAGATTATATCATATAGATCATATAGAAAAGGCAATGTGTACATATCTGTAAACATATGTGCATGTTTTATTGGTTTTCATGGGGGTGAGGTATTGCCTAGGGGCACATGTAATGGCTCTCTGTGGTTTGGAGTTGCCCAGCTCAGATAAAATACATGAGTCAGTCTATGCACACTCGAAACCTTACCACGGTTTATGCACCCAAATTACATGTGCAGGAGGGAAGCCCCATGTCGTGGTCACTTTCTCTTGGCTGGACACAACACCCGCAAGCACAACCTCGTGGAGGCGGGGGTTATTTTAGCTCACCGTGTGGGAGGTTGCAGTCCATTCACAACAGGCTTGTTCCAAGGCAGAGACAGCAATGGGAGAAGGCGTGGCAGAGGACGGCTTTCTCACCATGTGACCACCTGCAAGCAGGGGGTGGGGGAAGGGAGAGAGAGAGAGACCGGAGGATCTGGGAGGCAGATATGCCCTTCCAGGTCCTGCCCCAGGGACCCATCCCTCCAACCAGGTCCTGCATCCTGACATAAAATCATCATCACATGAGCCCACAGATGAGCACAGAGCCCCTGTGATCCGGTTATCTTCCAAGCACATTAGACTTTTGGGGGAATCTTAGATTTAAATCACAGCACCCTGGTCCTCTACTGGGTGCCTGCACGAGGAAAAGCGCCTTCTCTGAGGACGCTTCTCTCGTTCTCTTCTTCTTGCTGCCCATCCTGGCATCAGGTGCCAGTGGCGTCCATGCCAAAATCACAGACGAAGACAAGATTTTCATTTTGCCATCAAGACGCCTATCTTGACTTTGTGTGTGAGGGGGACAGGCACTGGAGATTGAGCCCCTTACCAGAGCCTTCATGGTAAGCCACATCACCAGTCCCGATTTTTAAATCTGATTTGGAGGTGTTGCTCAGAAGTTAGAATGCTTGCCTGTCGAGTGCAAGGCCCTGGGTTCTGTCCCTCAGCACCACATAACCTCGGCCCTGTCCCTCACTGTCCTAAAGGACACGGCCAGTTCTTCGACACATGGGATGGCTCGATATGGCCACATGCTTCTTCCCAGTCCCACCCTTCAGTCCAGCCTCTGGGCCTGGCTCCAGGCCAGGTCTGGCTGGTGCAGGGTGGGCCGGGCCGGAGAGGCACAGGTGTGTCTGGAGATAAAAGGTTTCTACTTGGGACAATACGCCCAAGCGGCCATGAGGCGAGGGGCGTCCTCATCAACCCAAGAATGTGAAGTCACTTTCAAGGACCCAGAAATGATACCGCCAGTTAGCAAGAGGGGATTGGCTGTGTTTCAGCCCCAGATTGGTTAACTCAACCTAATCATGAGGAAACAGGCAAATCCAAAAACAAAACAAAAACCCCAAAAGGCTATTCTACAAAATAGTCAGCCTTCACACTAAAAATGTCTTTGTAAGCCAGGGGTAGTTGTATAAGCCTGTCATCCCAGCACTCTGGGAGGCTGAGGCAGGAGGATCCCAAGTCTGAGTCCAGCATAGACAATTTACTGACTCACCAAGACCCTGTCTCAGAATGTAAAACTTAAAAAAAAAAAAAAAAGAAAGAAAAAGGATGGGATGTCGCCAGGTGTGGTGGCATGCACCCAGAATCCCAGGCTTGGAAGACTGAGGCAGGAGGACCCTAGGTCTAACTAAGTCAGCCTGGGCTACATAGCGAGTTCAAGGCCAGCTTGGAGCACAGTGAGACCCTGCCTGAAAATGAGAGGAAGGGGCAGTGGCTGGAGACACGCTCAGGTGAAGGCCGCGCTTAATGCCCGCTGCCAACAAGCCTGGACTCGCATCACAAAAGGCTGAAGCGATAATAACGCGAGGTGACTGTGATAAGGAAAAGCAGTGACAGGAGAACTCAGTGCCAAGCTCCACCCTTCACTCAGAAGCAAAGCTTTTTGAGAAAGTTTGAGTGAGCCAGGTGTGGCGTCCCGCGCCTGTGAGTCCAGACTCCATGGGAGTCTGAGTCCAGCCTGGATTACACAGTGAATTCACAACCAACCTGGACTCCAGGGAGACAGACCCTATCTCAAGAAGAGAGAGAGAGAGAGAGAGAGAGAGAGAGAGAGTATGTGTGTGCGCACGAGCATTTACCACTCTTGGGGAGATCTGATCTTCACCTGAACATGAGGTGACGGGCTTTTTAATACTGACCTTTCTGAGCCAACACCGCATTGTCTGCACTGTCATCATGAAAGGACCAGGCGTTACAGGGGTTTCAGGAGAAACTCGCTGGAGAAATCGGTGTGACGACGGTTACCATGGTGTCACCTTGACCAGCCGCAGCACACCCACAGGAAGCATCACCTGGACGCAGCTGGAAAGCATTTCCAGGTGAGGTGAGTTAGCATCGGAGTCTGTGGACAGAGGAGGGTGGGTGGCTGTCCCCAGGTGTGAGGGTGGGGCATGGGGTGGGGGGGGGGATCGTCTAATCTAATCTAGGGAAGAGGTGAACAGAAGCTGGACAAAGGAGGGACTTACGTGTTCCCCTTGTTTCCTCCTCACCTTTTCTTTTAATCATTAACATTTATTGGTAGGGCAAATAAACGCAAGCAGAGAAACAGACTGTACAGTAAAGTGCTGAGCTGACAGCCAGACTACACATTGCACAAAACAGTCCTTGTTAAGTTAAGCGAAAATCTTACTTCATTTGTCACGAAGAGCTGCTGGGATAAAGGTCATTCACATCCTGTCTGTCACAGAGGTAGAAATTCCAAGGGGCACCATCCATAATCAGGGTGCCCCCTGGAGCACGGTGATAGTGCTCCCTGCCTCCTGAAGGGGGAGCATGCACCCCAACTCCCCAGGCCTTTGGACAGAGAGTGACGCCATCGTCTCCCCCTCCTTGGGTCTTTGGACTCAAACTGAATCCCGCCCCAGCTTTTCTGGGCTGCAGCTCGCTGGTGGCAGAGCACGGACCGCCCCAGCCTCCAGAGTCGAGCGATTGGATTCCCCACGGCAAATCTTGCCCTTCCTCTCCTGGCCTTCCCTTCCTTGGCCTCCATTTGGTCTTCACTCTTCGTCTCCACCAATGTTTTCATCACCGGGACACAATACTTAACATCCAGACGAAGGGAAGAAGACTGACGGTTTCAGAAGGGCTCTGGTGTGGCTTGGGTCTCATGCGTTTGGATGCGGTGGGCTACCCATGGAGCTGGGTGCTGCCGGCAGGAGCGGCCTGGCAGGAAGGGGTGGTGCCTGGGCTTGACTGGAGGGCTGGATCAGCGGAACAGGACCTGGGAGAGGGCATACTAGCTCTGGCACCCGCTCCCTTGCTTGGCTTACTGCCATGTGCTGCCACCATGGCCAGCCGCCCTCGATGGACAGCGACCTTCTAAAACTGCAAGCCAAAATAAATCTTTCCTCCCTGAATTGTGGATGTTAAGTATTCTGTCACAGCAATGAACAAGAAACTAAGACAGTCTTGGTCTATTTCATGGGCAGCTGGCCAGGGTAGAGGCACATGGTGGAGGCCTGGCTGGAGAAAGGCAATTCACAGCAGGACAGACAGGAAGCCAAGTGAGCAGGGAAGGGCAGAGTTAGCATATATCCTTCCGGGTCAAGCCCCAGTGATGGACCCCTTCCGGGTCAAGCTCCAGTGTTCCACCCTTCCAACCAGGCCCTATGTCCCACTAACACACGGTTCCATAGGCATTCCACAACATGCAAACACGTGAGGCTTTCGAGGGATATTCCAGATCTTCACACCACACTTCTTCCTCTTCCTCCTCTCTTCCTCTCCTCCACCCTCTCCTCCTTATTCCCCTCTCCTCTCCACGTGTCTGTGAGCCCCCACAAATATGTGTAGCAATGGGAGGGCGAGGGAGGGAAAGACAGACAGACAGACACAGACAGACATCTCTCTCACTAGTCCTGTTCCTCTGGAGAACACCAACCAACATTAGGGGTGTAATTTTAGGAATTGCACAGTTCCTCTCACCTTGTTTCCTCACCTATAGGTCGGGACTATCACACCTTTTATTGTGTGTTTTTGTGGGTTGTAGTGTGGGTGACCTACCAGGCTAGCCCATGTCTGCTGGCAGTGGCCAGCACTCTTTACAGGACACTTACCCGTGGAGGCAGGAGGACAGGCCAAAAGGTCCTCCTTCCTGGCCTCCTGTTTGACACTTACCCTCCTCTTAGGGCTCACCCTGCCCTTCTAGTTGCAGGGTGGCATTTGAAAAAAGGTGGCCTTGCGTCCCTAAGGACCCTGGGGTGAAAGAGGAAGGTGGGCTTTGGCTCTCAGGAAGACCACTTCCTTGTCTCCCTGTAGTGAGAGTTTTCATTTGTTTCTTCCCACCTCACCCTCTCCGTTCATCATCCTGAACAGCAAACTTCTGCCCGAATACCACACTTCTGACCTCAGAGCAATTCCTAAAACAACGCAGCCTGCAAATCAGATTCAGGAAATTGGGGTATCCAAGGACTCAGCCAATGAGTGTCACAAAGGACGACTACCCCCTTCCGAGTCAACTCCCTCAAGGTCACATGCAGTCAGCAAGCACTCACCTGAGGACCTACGGGGCAGCCAGAGCTATGTAAGCTTCTGGGTACAAGGAAATGGATGCCAGGCGGCCATCATGGAGCTTACTGGAGGTTGCTGAATTCATGCAAATAAAAACATACAAAGCATCAGCTACGGGTAAAGAAAATCCTGCTCAAAATTCTTCTAATAACCAAATGGCGACGTGAAAATATTCTTGCTTTCTATCCTTGACTTTCTAAAAGTCGTGGCTTTCACCAACTTCCTAAGGCACATTCCTTGCATTCACCATAGAAGGAAATATTAAAATGCAGTCAATAACTAACATTCATGAGCCTCTGAGTCTCTTCCAGACCCCCTGACTTCAAGGTCACGAAGGGCGTGTATAGCTGTCACTTGTAGACGTGTCCTGCGGGTGTGTCCAACTCATGGCATGCCAATTTTGTTTGCTCTTGTTTTGCTATAAAATATATAACATAGTTAACAAATTCAAATGAGCACTAAAACTTCCTTTCCAAAAGTTTTATTAGGATATATAAAAAAATCAAGGACAAAAAAACCCAGTTGTACACACCTACTGGTAACTCAAGTCAAGTAAAAAAAAAAAAAAAAAAACAGGAACTGCACCATGAGAATTAGCTACTGGAGAACACAGAGCCAGGGCAGCTGTGACTCACAGAATCTCCCCAGGGACTCTCTTGCTCCCCGCTCCACCTTGCTTAAGCTCTATGCTGGTGTCCCACCTTGTCACAAGACAGCCACTCTGGTCCTAAGTGAGCCACCAGCTGTGGCAGTGACCAGCACTACATGCTGGGGACAGCTTCCTGAGAGGGTGGAAACCTCACAGACCCTCTTCCTTTTCACCTGACCATTTGCCCCACCCCACCATGGTCATGGAGTTGGAACCACGATGACCCACGAATCCAGCCAACTGGAACTTACTTCAAGCTGGGGGTCAGGTCACCACACCCTGACTAGGGGTGATCTGGTCCCCTAAACAGCACGGAGGCTCTGAATAACAGCAGAGGAGGAGGCCACCAGCATGATCAGCCACAGAAGGCCACACAGCTACATCTTTTCTGGGTATTTTCCCCCAAAAACTAAAGTCATACAAGAGTGGCACACACACACTGTGTTTGTAGCAGCACAAGTCCTAACAGCTAAATCTCAGAAGCAGCCGATATGTCCATCGACCGATGAGTGGATGACTTAGTGACTTCCTCGTCACTGGGACAGAATACACGACATCCACAATTTAAGGGAGGAAAGATTTATTTTAGCTCACGGTTTCTGATGGCCTCACACAGTCCATTCACGGGCAGGTGGTAACGGTGGAAGCAGGTGATAGATGTCTAGTCAGAGAAAAGCTCTTCACACCAGGACAGACAGAAAACCGAGGAACAAAGGAGCAAGTGGATGCCTGGAGAACTAGAGCAAAGGCTCAGCTTTCCCGTGAAAAGCTGCAGCAGTATTTCTTCCCCCTTCTTTTATTTAGCTCAAGCTGCCAGTGGGACCACCTAGGAGTCAACCACACACTCCTGAAAGCTCTTCCCTGGCCATTTCTCATCTCACAGATTGACACAATCACTCCACTGTCACAATGGATAAAGAAAATGTGGTTTACGTACACAATGGAGTACTACTCAGCCACAAATAAGGACAACTTGAGTTATTTGAAGGGAGATGGATGCATCTTGAGACCATCTTGCTAAGTGACATAAACCAGACCCAGAAGGTTTTAAGTATTGCATGATTACTTTTATATGAGAAGCCCAAAAAGGGCAAAATAAAAGAGATGGGAGAAAATAGGGAGATGGGCTTTCTAGAGACGAGAAGGGAAGGGGGTCTGGGGAGAGGGTGTCTTAATTATTTTCTTGTTGCTGGGACATTGTATCCGATATCCACAACTTTGGGAGAAAAGGTTTATTTTAAGCTCACAGTTTGAGAAGGTTACAGTCCATTCAAGGGCCGGTGGGCAGCTAGAAGTGGTGGAAACACATGGTAGGACCAGAGCTGGAGACAGAGCTCCTCACAACACGGCAGAACAGAGCCAAGTGGGAGAGAAGTGCCAGCACACACCCCTCTAGGCCAAGCCCCAAGCACCCATCCCTTGAAGCCAGGTCCCGCTCTCAACAGTACAAGTATCTGTGGGGACAAGAGGATTTTGGGGTACACCTCAGATCCAAACCACAACAGAGAGCAGGGACAGGAGGGAAGACAGACAATTAGGACGCGACACGTATGGGCACCAATTCCCAGAGGTGAACGTATGTGCTAGGCAATGCAAACAAATACTAATGAAAATGATGGGCCGGGGTGGTGGAAGGCCACACTCAAATCTGAATCCCGACCCGCTGGGGCAGGTGGGGAGGGCACAGAGGGGCAGAAGCCTTGTGATCACGAGTGCAAAACAGGGCAGAGAGGAGAAAGGCCTCCCCCGGTGTGCATGCATCAGGTGGAAAGGGACAGGACCATCCAGGATGCAGATCCAGAAGCAAGCCCAGCACCTGGGGCAGGGGCCCGGGAGGATGGCAGGTGGGGCTAGAGTAGGTGACAGGAATGCCCAGGCACAGGAGAGGACGCAGAGGAGATGACACACAGACAGCCTCGATGTGCTCAGAGCACTCTAACCAGAGCCAAGGGATCCGGGACAGCCACCAGCAGCCCCAGTGAGCAGACATATTTGAAGAAAGACCAGTTTGAACTAGCCATTGCTTATTATTTATTTATTCAGTGGTACTAGAGACTGAACTCAGGGCCTTTATTCTGAGCTACATTTCCAGCCTACTTTTTTTATAATTTTTTTTTTTGAAACAGGATCTCCCTAAGTCACTAGGTTGCCCATTTGGGTTGGAATTTGCGATCCTCCTGCCTCAGCCTCCCAGACTGCTGGGATGACAGGCCTAGCCTAGTAGGCCTGCCTTATCTTAATTATTTGTTTAAAGCTTCAAGGCACTTTTAAATTTACTCCTTTTATGGTAAACCTAGGGCACAGATCTCAGAGGTACAGTCATTTCTCTCGAAATTTGTCACAGCCACGTGTGGGTGGCCTGCCGGAAACAGGACCATGTATGGATGACACAGCACCGTATTCTAGAATGTTCCAGCAGAATCCAGGGCAGACCTGAATGCAGCTGACACAATGACGAGTTTTCCTTTTCCAAGAGGGCTCGCATTTCCTACGGGCTAGGAAAAGCACTTACGACTCCTGAGCATAATTCACTCTCTGCAGAGGGGCAGGAAACAGCCCCTTCCCTCCCTTCCTGATGCTTCTCGAGCTGCTTTATCAGGGGCTGCACTGGCAGGATGTCTGCCCTCTGCGCACCCGGAGCCACTGGGACCAGGTCTCCGAGCGGCAGGGCAGGCTCCCTCGCTCCCCAGCCTTGGCATCAGGCCCACTGGCCCATCTGGCACCAGGTGGGGGCGGTGGCCAGAACAAAACAGACTGTAAAGGCTGCTCTCCCCGGCGTGCCCTCAGGTCACCTCGCGTCATACTGGCAACGCCCGTAGACGCTCGGTCATTTCCTAGACAAGGGGACAAAGTGTCAGTAGACTGACTCCCACAAGAGCTCTAATTTAAAGCCCAGAGCAGAGGATCGGGAAACCTGGGAGTTCCCTCTAGGTGACACAGCGCGGGCTGACAATGGCCCTCCAATCTGCATCACCAGCCCAATTTCAACGCCTACTTTAGAGGTACCTTACTGCCCATAATGGACCCATGGACAGGACGCTAACAGTCCTGGGAGAGTCACCCCCGGCACTCGCTGGCACATGCAGCAGTCACACACAGCAAGGCCCTCATGTGTCCTCTGGGGCCCTTGTGCCTTTGCACATGCTGTTGCTTCAGCTGTGCACCACCTGCTTGGCTCTCCCAGCCAGCTTCCTCGAACCACCATGCTGTTGAGCTCAGGGATTGGCTCCAGAGGAGACTCCTGGCCCTGATGCCCCACCCAACTTAGCTTGAACTTGCAATCCTCCTGCTTCAGCCTCCAAGAAAGCTGTGATTTCAGGAGCACACCAACATGCCCAGCTGTTTTAGTAACTTTCGTTACATGCAGGGTGTAATTTAGTGTTTAAATTTTTAAAAATGTATTACACATTGCCATTGTGCTCAGAATCCTTCCCCCGCTTCGAACACGCCCGTCCCGCCGTCCTCACCACTTTCTGAAGCAGTTCTAGAAGTCGTCCTGCCCCTCTCTGGCATCTCTAGCTGCGTCCCTCCCACCATACTCCCACAACACACAAGGCACTGTCCACACGATGTGCAGAAGCTGCATCCCCACGCACTGAGCCATCCTCCGGCAGACACCAGCTGGGTGCCTTCTGACTCCGAGTCCCCAGCCTTTTGGGCACCACAGGCTGGCTTTGTGGAAGATAGTTTTTCCATGGGATGAGGGGTGGATGGTTCCAGGGCCATTTGAATACATCACATTGACTGCACACATGATTTTCTTTAGATTTCACTTGCCATTCACTGATAGGATTCTGATAGGAGTCTACAAAGAATTAATTTATATGGTCTCTGAGCAGTCCAGCCTCTACTAATGTGTATTTGCAGCCACTCCCCAGCACTAGCACCACTGCCGCAGCGCCACCTCAGGTCACTGCGCCTTGGCCTCACGAGGAGGGCACAGCCCAGCTCCCTCCATATGCAATTCACAGCAGGACTCACACTCCTATGAGAATTCAGTGCCACTGCTGCTCTGGTGGGTTATGGACGTCATGTTATGTTGTTGACTTAAAATGTCCCCAAACTATTAAGACAGTCTCACTCTTAGTCCAGGCTGGTCCTGAACTCACTACGTAGCCTAGGATGACTCTGAACTCACAGCAATCCTCCCGCCTCAGCCTCCACTTGCCCTGGCAGGGACTATTCCTGTCTCCCGCTCTTTCCCTGTCTCTTCTTCCAGGCTGCCATGAGGTGATGACCTTCCTCCCCAGCCTTCCCTGCTGCTGTGTCAGCCTTGAGGCTGGCCAAGCATGCATAAACCAAGACCTGAGCCAACTACACCTTCCCACCTGTAAGCCATGAGTACTGGGGATTGTGACAAGCTGGGAGCAAACGACTTGAGACAGGCCCCAGGTGACCCTTTCGAGGACACGCCCCATGGACAGACTCCTCACCCAGGCTCTGCTGCTAAAAGGACCGGCTACCTCAGTAGCCGCACTAGCCGAGCCACTGTCCAGTCCTTCAACCCACGGGCCCGAGGGCATCTCGAGATCCCAACCACAGCAGCAGGCAAGCTCAGCCCACCTGCGCATTCTCTATCCTGCCCCGTGGCCACACTAAAGACGGCACACAGGCGTCCCAGCATTTGGGAGGCTCTCAAAGGGAAAAATGACAAAAAAATAGCTCAACCTCTGATTAGGACTGGGTTTCATTTCTGATTTGGGTATATTTGGCATCTCTGTGATTTCCGGAGGGACAGTGGTGGAAGCGGACATGGCGACCGCACTGGGCTGAGCCGCTGGGCGAGGCCAGGCCTCCCCCTCCCTCCACTCTATGCCAGCATCACGTGCTCTGCTGTAAAATGAACATTTCCATCTACAACAAGACATCCATGTCGCTCCTTCCAGTCCCAGCGTGACCCTTGCGCTGCGCCATCCCACTGGGGCTGGACCTTCCAGCAAGATGCCACCAACTTAAACTTCAAGGGGAACAAAGTCCATCTGGTCCTACCCTGTCCTCCCTCAGACTCTTTCCCGTACTCTTTGATGTCAAGGTCCATCAAAAGGGCTTCAGGCTTCCCAGGGGCACACCAAAGCCAGCCATCCCCTCTGTCCTGTCCTGTCCGGGCCTGGCTTCCGCTCGCTGGGAACAGCACCGCCCTGTTCCTGGCAGAGCCCATGCATTCTGACGCAAGACCACAATGGAATCATTAAACTTTCTTTTCCTTTCTTTCTTTTTTTTTTCTTTTTTCTTTCTCTGATACTGGTGACGGAACCCAGGACCTTGGCACCAAGCTCCATCCCCAGCCCTTTCTTTTTATTTTGAGATAGTCTTGCTAGGTTGCTTGGATTTGGCTAAAACTTGAGATCCTCCTGCCTCAGCCTTCTTTCAGCCTGAGATTTCTGCTTTAAGAATAGCACCTGTGCTGGGGAATTCCCTGTCTTGCCAGCATTACAACACATTCATTAAACTTCTCTCTCTCTTTTTTTTAATGGTGGAGATGGTGCTCGTTTGCATCCCTAATCTTTTTTGTTTTGAGACTTGCAAACTTCCTGATTCAGCCTCCTGAGTGCTGGGATTACAAGCATGTCCTACCACACCTGGCTAATAAATTCAGTTTTATATAGCTGCTTTCGATTTTGCTCCTAAGATATTGAACTCTGGTGCTTGCATTAGTTACCCTCATATTGCTGGGTCAAAGTACCTGACACCCACGACTCGAAGGGAGAGATGGGTATTTTTGGCTCCTGGCTGCAGCGCGCTCAGTCTGTGGCTGGTCACTTCCAAGGTGAAGGTGATAGGGTGGGAGGGCACGGCAGCAGGAAGCAGCTTACATCATGGCCACCGGAATCAGAGAGAGACAGGGCACAGCCAGGGACAAGGGCGCCCTCTTCAGCTCACACACACCCCCGGGATCCCCGACAACCGGCCCGACCTGATATTAGCACGTTCGGTTACTGAACTGAATCCTCTGGTGAGCACGGTGCTCCCACCACCAGGTCACCTTCCAAACGCAGGTGACTCTGGGGACTCTGAGATCTAAACCATAACAGTGGTCAGGTAAATATCATTTCTACTACAACTTGTAATTTCCGCAGACTAGATACCAGTGTCAGAAAGAAAAAAAAAAGTCCACTAAGGAGGGGCTATGAAAATGAAACAAATAAACAGGACACAACTACAGGAAGGCGGGTAGGGACGCCGAGGCCCAAGGAAACCAAGGTCCTGGCCTCCCAGGAAAGCCAGCACCGGCAGATGAGCAGGGGCTGCCGCACGACCTCCCGTCCTCCCGCGGTTCCACACATACACAGACCCTCAAGAGCCCCTGCGGACAGGCCTCTCCCAGTCACGGGAAATGAGCTGTGCACGGCCCCTCCCGGGTCACAGGAGCCGAGCTCAGAGTGGGGGCAGCACAGGTGGCCTCCCCATCTCCAGGGTGATGTCACAGACACACAGGAATCATGGGCACAACAAGGCTGGCTGGGTTCTGGCTGCTGCTTTGGGACATGCTGGGACAGAGTGTGTAGCCCTCAGGTGCCCCAGCCTCCTGCATCTGGTCTCAGAAGGCCCCTTGTCTTGTCCCAGCTATGTGGGAGGCCAAGGCAGGAGGACTGCTGGAGCCTAAGAGCTTGTGAAGCCAACCTGGGCTGCACAGTGAAATCCCTTCTCAAAGTAAAACACAGTTCCTGTAAGGAAAGGCAGACGCTGCTCTCAGGAGGATCCATCTGCTCTCAGGCCTGGCCCTGGGAGCTTGCCACGTGCCCTCTGCACACCGTGCTTCAGGTCCAGCCAGCACCCCGGACCCACAGCCCACTCCCTACAGCCCCTCCACGGCCCTAGGCCACCTGGAAATGGGCTGCCCGTCCCTGGGGGCCTTATCTGTCTAACCTCTGGGCAACCACAGTCCCTGCTATGCTGGCCAGGGTACTTGGTCCTGGCCTCCGGCTGCTGGGACCAGGTCGGTCTCACTTCCCAGCCCAGCCACCTTCGAATCAGCTGACTGCCTCAGCCGCCTCTATACTCCCTTCCCACTGAGCCACAGGAACTCTGACCTTGGGAGGTGCCTGTCACACTACCAGCTCCAAGAACCTCCACCATGACGTCAGGCTACTCTGGCACTGACGTTCCAGTGCCGTGACAGAAAGCTCCAGAACCACCCTGGCCAGGGATCCTCCTCGTCGATTCAAAGCATGCCCTAGTCACTTTCCCATTGCTGGCACAGATACCCAACACCCACAGCTCAGGGAAGGAAGGCCAATTTTAGCTCACGTTTCAGAGGGTCTCAGTCCCTTCGTGGGCAGTTAGCAATGGTGGAAGGACACGGCCGAGGGCTTAACTGGAGAGAAGCTGCTCACAGCATGGCAAGACAGGAAGCAGAGGAGGAGGTCAGGGAGAAGCTGGGCCAAGAATCCTTCCTTCCAGGTCCCACCCTCAGGGACCCTCCCTTCCCATCTAGGCCCTACCCCTACTGGCACATGAAATCCACAACATCCAATCACTCCCCAGTCAACTTCCAAATACATGAGGATTTTGAGGATATTCCAGACCTAACTCGTAACACAGTGTCTTGTGTACCCCTTATTCCCCCACTCGGCGGCAGGAGGCAGCCGCCTCAGATCTACATCCATGTCATCTCTGGACACAGCCCACGGGGCAGCAGTGGCTTTTCTGTTCACAAACGGCTAGAAAGGCTGGGCCCAGTGGCACAGGGCTGTAATCCTGGCACTCTGGAAGACCGAGGCAGGAGAATCCAAAGTTCAAGCCCAGCCAGACAGCTCATGGGAATGAACACACTAGTGCAGTCACGCCTTGCCTATGGCTGCTTCTACACTGCCATCGCAGAGATGAACGGTCTCAACAGGACCTCAGGTCCGCAGAACATACAGTACTTACTGCTGGGCCCTGTGCGGTAGAACTGGGCATAAACCCTCCCTGTCCTGATGGCTTTGTGTAATCCAAGCCATGTGTGATCAAAAAGTACAGTGAGTATAGAATATTTTTAAAACATTACAGTAAAAGATGTGTTGCCATAAATCCCACTCAATATACCCCACCTCTGTCTCAACACATCTCCTGGTTGCTCCTGCCACTTTCTGGAGAGGTTCTGGAAGTCCCCTTTCACGAGTGTCATTAGTTGTGCTGCTGTGATGCCCTGAATAGGTTAAAAACACTCATCTTTTCTGGTCATTTAGAGTCTGACCAAGAACCAGAAGACGCCCAACAGACCCGGTGAACATGGTGAATGAGGCCACGTGGGTGTGGTTTTCTGTGACTAAAGTTGCCGTAAGCATTTTGAATTGATCGAGAACATCAAGGTGGCCGAGGAAAGCCACTCCCAAAAGAGGACTTCCAGGAAGTGCTAAGATTGATGGGGAAAGAGCGGGCGAGGCAAGGGGGGTATTCTGAGGAGGGTTTGCGGCAACATGGCTCTTCCTGTAATCATTTGTTCACATTTAAACACATACACACACCATATGTTTTGATTAGCTCTTGAATTACTGCTCCTGACTGGAGAGGAGGAGCTGGTCTGCCTCCTCAAGCTAGGACAGCTGGCTCCACACTGTCGCCCTTCACCACTGGTCTAACTCAGCCTGACCATCTTTCCTCTATTACTTGTTTGCTCAGAATTTCAGTATTTTATGACTGGGGCTTGTGATGACCTGCTGCGGCTCAACTCTTATTCTTGCTTCTGGGCATCCTACCAAATCTTCCCCTCCTCCCCCCTTACCATTCCCTGTTGAGAAGTCCAAGAAAGCAATGGGGATTAACCCCGCTTTTGCAGGGTTAGAAGGTAATGGCTGACCAACCTCCTGATTGGCTGCCTTGTGATGAGGCGCTCACCCAGAGCCAATCAGCTCTAGGAACAGGGACATGTGCGACCAAGTGTCACCTCTTAGAGGTCTTCCTTCAAGTTCCCCCCAAAGGACCAAAAGTAATGACAGATGGCTTATTTTCTTTTGTGCTGGGACACAATACCCAACCCTTGCAACTTGGAGGAAACGTGTACTTTTAGCTCACAGTTTCATGAGGTTTCAGTCCATTCATGCAATGGCGGGGAAGGTCTGGCAGAGGCCTAGCTGGACAAAAGCTGTTCACAGCATGGTGAGACAGGAAGCTGAGAGAACAAGGAAGGATGGAGCTAGTGTGTATACACTTCCAGGTCATGTTCCCATGATCCACCTCTTCCGGGTCAAGGCCCAGTGATCTACCTCTTCCAGGTCAAGCCCCAGTGAAATGCTCCTTCCAATTGGGCCCCACCACAGGAAGTCATTGAATTAAACTCCAGGATTGAATCACCCTCTTCAAACATGTGGCTCCTAGGGGACATTCCAGATCCAAGCCATACCAGGAGACACATAAAATTAATGCTTTGCTAGAATGAAACTCTGAGCCCAATTCCCTGGGCAATATTGGCAGAGGAAGAAGAGAACCCATAGCCAGGGAAGATTAGAGCCAAGAGAGCTTCTTCTGGGGAAGCCAGGAGGGGAAGACCCACTGGAGTTAGCAGCATCTGGCAGTGTACTGGATCCTATGAGTATCATGGCCGCCAGCCGTGGTTCTGGAAATGGCTCCACTGAGAGCCACTGAATGGTTGTATCATGTATCATGGTTCCTGAACAGCACGTAGAACCAGGTTGGATCTCCACATCATCTGGTGACCAAAGAAAAGCACTGATCTCAGTAGGGAACTGGACAGTAAAGGAGACACCCAAGAGAGAGGCTAAGACTTTCTCTGTGTGTGCGTGTGTGCATGTGTATAAATACTTGTGAGTTCTGGGAACATGGATACAATTCTGAGGACATGTATTAGCCACCATAACACACATGCTCAGTAGAACCCACTACCTGCGGCACGACTCCTGCTCCCAACCCTTGAGGCGGGTCACCTGGACAGAGCATCCATGTCCACAGCTGAGAATCTAGAGAAAACGGGAACACTGGTGGGGGAGTCAGGGGACTTGGGGAAAGGGTCTGATGACTCTTTAGCTAATCTTGACATACTGATTAGGAACAAAAGAGAAAAGGAGGCACCTTCATCAATAAACCCAGAATGTTCTGGGCCATTCTGGTATCTTCCTCCTTGCATCAAAAATTCCCTACACTGATATGGAGGTTGGAAGAATGTGAGAAGGCAAATTGGTCCCACTTACAGCCCTCAGCCCGAGGGCCCCTGGGAAGGGCAGCTAGCTAATGGGCAAACGTCCTGAGCTGGAAGGTGGAAGATGAACACTCCGTGGGGCCAAACCACTCCTCATCTTCAAAGAACAGGGCCTTGGGGCTTTCAATTTGCTGCTTGCTCTTGAAAAGTCTGAGTTACTTCAGTTGTTTCCATTAGTTCACAATGAAATCATGATTTCGGTGCTGGCCAAGTGCTTTCCCTCCCTCTGCAGTCAACAGTAGAAGCGAGGCTAATTAGCAAAATGAGTGATGGAAACCAATTCTCCTTGGTAAAATCAGTGACCTGTTGATTGGCATAAAAGATATGTTGGACTTAGTGGTGTGTTAGACAAATGGGTCGGCTCACACTTGGGGATCACTCTGTGTGCTTCTGCAAGCTGGGGAGAGGACTCTGGCCAGCCCTGTGGTTTCCACCTTTTAGAATGACATCAGAAGTATGATTCTAGACTTGTGTCTGGCCATAAATTCAGACAATTATGGTGATGTGGAGCTAGTTAACATTCAGTCGTCACAATACTGTTCTGTAGGGACCAGTACACGCCCTGTTAGGAACGGGGTCACACAGCAGGAGCGGAGTGGTGGGCCAGCATGCAAAGCTTTATCTGTATTGACAGCCGCTCCCAGTCACTCGCATTACCGCCTGAGCACTGTACCAAGTCAGACCAGCAGCAACACCTGATTCTCACAGGAGCATGAACTGTACTGGTGAGCAGCACATGTGAGAAATCTGAGCTGTGCTCTCCCTGTGAGAGTCTAGTGCCTGATGATCGGAGGTGGCACGGAGGCAGTGATGCTACTGCCACTACCTGTCCATGAAAAACTTGTCCTCCATGAAAGCAGTCCCTGTTGACAAAAGGCTGGCGACTGCTGATGTAACAACAGGCAGAGGACCTAAGAGGTCAGAGAACCGAACTTCACTGGCCTAAGAGGACCAGGTGAACTCACACCTTTGGATCGTCATCCTAATAAACATAAGCATGTGACAGCATCTGGTCTGGAACTTGCTTTCATTGTGACACACTAGTGCGGAGGATCTTGTGAATGGGGACAGTCAGATCTCAAAGAAATCTTGGCCAGGAAGAGAGGCCCATGTTGACGCAGACCCCGGATATGCACGGAGACCAGGCTGTGCAAAGGCACCGGAGTACATGCCGGCTTTACATCCACGACCGCGGGGTAGTGCAAATAACAAAATAACAACAATCAGTGATCAATGTCACAGCAGGGACCCCACCACAACATGGGCCGAGCAGAGGCAGGACGCCCAGGAGTGGAAGGTTAACACTCAGACATTTCCTTGTTTGGGTTGGAAAAATTCAAGCCCCAGCATTGATCCCACAGACCGCTGGACAAAACCCCAAGGCCACTGGTGTGCCCTGACCCGACACAGAGCTTGCACCTCAAGGTCATCTTTCAGGTCCTGTGGTCATCCTCTTCCCAACCATTTGGGGCCACGTGAACACCTGGTCTTTCCTATTTTTATCCCAGAGGTTGATGAGGTGCAAATCTCAATGATGCAGCTGGCAGACTTCGTCCCCAGAGACCGAAGCACAGGAGGCTCAGGGACTCGCCCAAGGGCATCAACTGAGTCACCAGCAGGAACGGGAACAGAACCCAGTCACCCGATGCTGGGCTGCCCCTCCCTGACACATCACCTCAGTCTTCTGAAGTATCACGTCGCTCTGGGCTTCTGAGACCAGGGTGTTGAATTTCCCAGGACGAAGCCTCTTTGGAAAAGACTTGTGACTTAGGCTCCAATGAAAGCATAGCTCTGTTTTGCACAGCCTCGGAGGGACAGGGCACAGGAGGCTGGGCCGGGGAGACAGCCGGAAAAGGGCGGCAGGACAGGGGACAGTCGGACAGCCCAGGCTTCTCCCGCACGCTCTTAGCTATGGGCAGGGTTGAGGGGAAGAGGCACCTTCTTGGTGATGTTTTGTTCTGGTTCTGGGGATGAAATCGATAACCTTTGCACTGAGCTACGTCCCTAGCCTATTTTTTAGGATTTTTTAAAATTTAAGGCAGAGTCTCGCTAAGCCACCAAGTTGCCCAGGTTGGGCTCAACCTTGAGATCCTCCTGCTTCAGCCTCCCAGAGTGCTGAGATTACAGGCCTGGCTGAGAGGCCTGTTTGACACACACAGTTAACAGTAGTATGCCACGGAATACTTCGGCACACTGGTTAGTATCACAAGCCATCTGAAATCACAGTGGCAGAAGTTCCCGCTGAGAGAAGACCTGAGGTTAGGGATGACATTCACGTAGCTCTGTGGCGCAGTGCCCCCTTGCTGCGGTTGGGTTGAGGGCCTGGTCCCTATGGGTGCTGTAGCAAGGCGAGGCCTGGCAAAGAAGTCCTTTTCCTCCTCTTCCTTCCTCCTGGTCACGAGGCCCACCGTGCACCCCTGCACATGCTCCCTGACATCTGGCAGCCCCACCACACCAGGACATGAAGCAGCTGGTCCACCTTCATGTACTGCAGCCCCCAAAGCTGGGAGCCTGAGCACCCTTCTAAGTCAACCGCCTCGTGTATTTTGTGACAGTCCAGAAACAGACTCAAACAACTCTTGCCCCAAACATCTGTGGCAACAAAGAAGCCACCGGCTTGTAAAGTTTTTGACTACGAATTCTGTGAGGACTGAAGTTGCTGTGGAATCCCATATTCATTTTCTTTCGGAAGTTTCATGAATTTCCTACCAGACAGCGGCTTCTGTGGCCTCGGACAATGACAACACAGTTTTCCTTCCACACAGCTCTGCTCTACAGCAGTGTCGCTTGGGTCCTGGTCCTTCTTGCACCAATGCCGCCATGGTTAATTAGGTCTCTCTGATGTTCCTTTAACAGAACAACTGAAATGCACTTGGTGATGGGACCTTTATACTTGTTGGTCCGACTCGGGTAAGGGACGCTCAGCGAGCAGGGACACTGTGATTTCAGGCTGTGACTGTGTGTGTGTCTCTGGAAGAGATGAGCTTTGAATTCGTGTGCTGAGTATTTACTATGAGAAGGGCCTGGTGGTGCAGGCCGGTCATCCCAGCACTCTGGGAGGCTGAGGCAGGAGGACCACATGCTCAAGACACCCTGGGCAACTCAGAAACACTACCTCCAAATAAAAAATAAATACAAATGGCCTGGGGATGTAGCACAGCACAAAGGTCTGGGCTCAATACGCAGTCCAAAAAAAATATCCTATGGCCATTCCCAACCCGGGCAGGCATTAGCCAATCCTTTGAGGGAGGAAATGGCACAAAAAAAGATGGAGGATGGAGCAGCCTCCCTTCCCTACCACCTGGCGACCATTTTGACCCGAGGCCTTCAGACCCAGCAGGGATCCACACCACTGGCTGTCCTGCTGCGTTTCCCTGCCCCTCGGTACAGGAGCCATTAACACCTCTCCACGGAGCAGCATGCAGCCGCGAGACGAGACGGCCGCCTTTCCCTGGAGAGCCCACGCTAACACAGCTTCCCCTGAAGCTCCCGTCTGAGGAGCAAAGGAGGCTGGGAAAAGGAGATTTCCCACTGGCGTTTAGTCCACCACAGGGGCCTTGGGCCGGAGCCTTCATACGGGCCGGTGTCGTCACCACGGAGCATCAGGCCATGTGAGGCAGGCCGGCTCAGTCGGGGTGGCCTGGTTGGCCTCGGTGCTGTCTCCCCTAGAAGGCGTTCAGCAGAGGGCCTGTATGGGGAAGGGGGATGTCCCTAAAGGTCACCACTTTTTCTTTGTTTTCCAATAGTCTGCAACACGGACCCAAGTCTAGATCAAACCGAATGAGAAGGACACCCCTCCACGCCGAACAAGGTTCCCCTGCGCGGACGATCCTCGGGTGCGGCTGCAGAGCAGGTCGATGGGAGAAACCGGAAGCCAGCTAGCAGACTGGAAACTAAGCTCATGGGAACCTCCTCCTGGGCTCTAGACCCGAACATGCAGCGCCCTCACCAAAGAGGTCCCCAACTAGCAGGCACAAGGGGTCAGTGTAGAGGGGGACAAGCTGTCCACGGACGGCGGAGGGAGAGGGTGCTGGCGTGACCACGCAGCTCCTCCTCGCATGTCAGCGGTTGGATCCCCGCAAGGAGCAGCCGCCTAGATCCCGCGCATGCGCAGATCATGGCGGGGAAATCAGACGCCCTAGCCAGCTGACGAGCGGATGACGTCACACAAGGGCTAGCTGCTGCTCACTCCGCCTGTACAGCGGTTCCAGCGGCCCTGGCCCAGGGGCTGGTGACCCCTGACCCGGCAGCGCCACCCGGGGTGCACCTGCTCCCCAGTGACGTCACCACCTCCCGAGCATCCAAGCCCGGAAGCCAGGGCTCCCCCTTGAGACGCCCCCAAGTTACCGAGGCCCCTCACTGCGCCTCCACGGTCCCGCAAGCTGCCGCTTCTCTTCGCGCCCACCGCCCTCCACCACCGAGGCGCGGCCTCTCCCGCTGCGGCTCCCCGGCCCCCCCCCGTCCCTCCCCCGTGAGCTGCCCACAGCAGCATGACAAGGCCGCGAACGGGCTGCCTCCACGACTCCGGCCTCGCCACGCGTCCGTCACCCCCTGCTTCCCGGCCTCTCCCCGGGCAAAGCCACCGCCTGACAGTCTCTCCCCGGCCTCGGTCCCCTCCCGGCTGTCGCCCTCGCGGGCCTGGCGCCCTGCATCCTCCCGTCCGGGCCGAGCTGGCCCTGCAGCACGGACGTGGGGCCGTGACGCGCCCGTTCGCGGGGACTGCCAGGGCCCGATTTCTCACTGCACTGTCTGCGAAGGCCCGACTAGGCCGCAAATCAGCTTCGGTGTCGCCGGCGGGAAGGAGCCCAAGGCCCGGGAGCGGGTGTGGCGCTGGGAGGGTCGGTACCCTGCCGCATCCTGGCCGTCACATGGAGCTACATTCCCAACACATTTTTTTTTAAAACTTCTGATTTTGAGACAGAAGATGACCGCATCTGGGAATCTGTGTCTCGAGTGCGCACTGTCCCCCCCTGCCAGCGGAAGCCCCCGAGCTGCCCAGCTGCGCGGGCACACGCTGTCTTCATTGTTAATATTCAGCCTCTCCACAATCAGTGCCTGGTCACCAAAGCAACCGGATCAAGTTTTGCAGCCGATGCTGGAGAAAGGGAAGGAGGAATCGCTGGGTTTGCTGGGCATGCCACTGGACGCTGAGGTGCAGGATGGTAAGGAGGGGTACAGGTGGTGTCCTTTGTGTCTTCTTGAGCCCTGGGCTACATCCTGGAAAGAACAGGGAATGGCTTGTTTCTCCCTTTTACTGTATGCAGAGGAAGAGCAGTCCTGCTCGTGATAAAAGAAATACACGAGAGCTAGGACTATTCCTCAGTGGTAAAGCATGTACAAGGGCCCTGGGGTCGATCCCTCGAGCCACAAAAGAAGGAAAAAAGAGGGAGAAGAGGAAAAGGAAGATGAGGAAGAGAAGAATAGGGAGGAAGGGAAGAAGTGAAGGAGGAGAGGGGGAGGAAGAAGCAGTAGCAGCAGCAGAGGAAAAATAATACAGGAAACACTGGTTAGGGAGTCGCGCACACTGTGCCCCCCACAGGGCTCTGTGCTTTGGGTGCAGCTTCATTCTCCTGGCTGTGTGCGCCGGGCCCTGCGCAGTGACACGCCGCAGGGGTCCCTCACAGGAGGAGACAGACAGAGGGCAAGTGTCCAAGTGTCAATACACAGCCTGGGGGAGGGCAGGGCTGCCCTGGCGGGCCAGTCCAGCAGCCGACCAGGCCCAATCAGGCACGTCACCAATTCACGCAGGTGGTGTGCCCAGGGTGTGCACACCAGGAGCCCCTCGGCATTCCCCTACCGGGCCTGGCTGGCTCCAGCCCGCTTTCCTACTCCAGGCTCAGCCTGGCGCCCCGCCTGGCTTCCGTGTCCTCCCCCGGGGCACCTGCACCCCAGTCCCGTTTCCCCAGGGGCTCCTCTACCTCCTCAGGCACTGGTCACCCACAGCCAAACCCTAGGACCCCTCGTGTCCCTCAGCTACTGTCCACGGCAGGAATGTGTGCCTGTACACCCAGCAGGGACTGGGGCCTCCAGCGCCCCGACAGACACCCCAAGAACCAGGCCTGAGGCTGTGTGAGGCCCCCAGGTCAGGACCTGGGCCACCGGCCGCCTCATGCGACTCGCCCCAAGCCTCTGGTGCCAAGTTCTTCCTTAGCTCCACAGCCAAGGGTGCTGCCAAAGGAAAACAAACAAAAACCCCATGCGTCCCAAGCCTGCGTGGCTGGCAGAGGTGGCATCCACTGGCGGCCAGACTCTAGGGACAAGCTGATGGGACCTTCTGTCAGAGCCACGGCCCTTGGGCCCTTGGGCCCTTGGCGAGAGCCGCAGTGCCGCCTGCTCATCCCCACGCACAGCTGGTCCTGCTGTCCCCCTCCCTGCCCCACCCAGCAGGTGAGGCAGCACAGGAGGCCTGGGCCACCTGCTGCTCGGACGGGAAGATACTGTCCCGGAGCCGCGTCCTGTAAACACGGCCCCTGCCCTCGGAGGCCCAGTGAGGAGGATGTAAACTCAGGCGCCGGGCAGGAGGAGGAGGATGGCTGCCGTGAAAGGGTCCCACCGGTCACAGGAGGGACTTTCCAGGGGTAATGTGGAGCAAGCAAGCACCGGGAAACCGGGGTAAAGAGGCCACCCAGCACCTCGGGAACTGATGAGGCAGCGTGGCTCTGGAGAGGGCGACGCTTCTGCCCGGCTGCTCCCGGGTGGGCTGTGTGGCCTACGTGTGTCTGCAGATTAGACACACAATCTCCAGTAACACAGTGCTGGGAGATGGGGCCTGAGGAGGGGCGCCCAGGCCAGGCTCTAGGCTCGGGCTAGGTTAGGGTCACCATCCTGGGAGTGGCTCGGTTGTCTTGAGCATGGGCTTACAACAGAAGCCTCTTAGGCTGGGCTCAGTGGCTAACACTCTAGGAGGCTGAGCCAGGAGGACAGTTAAGTTCAAGTCCAGTCTAGGCAATTCAGCCACTCTGGGAGATCCTGTCTCAAAATTAAAAAAAAAAAAAAAAAAATTTTAATGGGCAAGCAGGCTGCCGGGTGTAGCCCCGTGTGAAGGCCCTGGGCTTGATCCCTAGTGCCACAAACGCTATGTATGAAGGCATCCCTGGAGGAATAGTACAGTGGGTAGAGCACTTGTCTAGTAAGTGCAAGGTCGTGAGTTCAGTTCCCTAGCAGCACAAAAGCCAAGCAGGGTGGCGCACGCCTGTGATCCTAGCTGAGGTGGGAGGACAGGCGAATTTCGGGGTTAGTATGGGCTACATGGTGAGTTCAGGACCAGCCTGGGCTATAGAACAAGACCCTGTCTTGAAAGGGAGGGAGGGAGGAAGGAAGGGAGGTAAGGGAGGGAGGAAGGGAGGAAGGGAGGGAGGGAAAGGAAAGGAAGGATAAAAGAAAACAAAAGACCTCAATGCTTGCCCTTGACTCCCTGGCCTTCTGGCATGGGCATCACACTCTCGGTCTCTCCAGCCTCCAGACTGTTAGCCAAATAACTTCTACTGTTTTTAACTGACCTCGTCTAGAGTACGCTGTTCCAGCAACATGGTACGAGGCCCTTTGGGTTCCCGCCCCTCGTCTCTGTCTCCATCGCTGGGGCCACCTGCTTCCACCTGGCTTTTGCAGGCCGCCCCTTCCCCTCCCTCCTTCTGCCGCAGTCTGGCGTCTGCCGTCTGCCCCCCATTAGTGCCTCCGCTCCCTCCTGCGCCTCTCCAGCCCCCCTTCTCCCCTCCCGCAGCTCACGAAGCCGGCTTGATGGTGCCAGGCTGCCAATGCCTCTGCGCTGTGTCCCCCACACCCGGGCTCCCCCCAGGGCTTCTCCTGGGTGGTTCTCTACTCAGTCTCATTTCCGGTCCTTTCCCTGCTTCCTGCTCTGCTCTGCTAGGTACAGGGAAAAGCCAACTGGCCCTCAGCAGCAGTGTAGGGGGGCAGGTCCCGCCTAGAAGACAAGCCCCGCTCTCGGCTACTAGAATCAAGGAGGCGGATTTTTCCACCCAAAGAGCAGAACCCCACAGGCCACCGGCCACCAGTGGACCAGCCAAGTGTGGAAAGTCCTTTGTAACCACTCTGCCCAACTGGTGTGAAACGCCCTGGAAGTTTCTCCTGACCCAAAATATCTCCCGTACTGGGGCCCGGAAGCCCACCCAGGAAGCTGGTCATTTCTTTGCGTTAATCATTACTTTCTCCTAGTGGTCTTCCTTTCAACACAGAAGTTCTAATGTCCTCCATACACCACGAGAGGAAGGTGAGCGTGCAGTGGCTTTGCCCTACCCACAGGACTGGGGTGTAGATCTGATTTGGACTGGATGCAGAATTAGCAAAATATATTTAAATTATAGAAATTCAGATATCCATAAACTTTTAAATGCTGGTCAAACACAGGACTTTTGCACATGCTAAGTGTACATTCTACAATTAAGCCACATCCCTGACCCCTTATTTTATCTTTTTCACTGAACTATAGCATACATATAATAAAGTATAAAAATCCTAAGTAAACAGTTTAATGAATTTTTACATATGTGAAAACTGAAACTCCTATTAACCACTCACATTAAAGGTATTTCCCCTGGAAGCCTTCCTGTGCTTCCTCCTGCTTATAACAATAACCTCTTTCTGGGCTTTTCTTTTTTTTCTTTCTTTCATTTATTTATTTTTTGGTACTGGTGATCAAACCCAGGCCTCACACATGGCTAGGCAACTTCTCTACCACTGAGCTACATTCCTAGTCTTATTTTATTTTGAGATACGGTCTTACTAAGTTGCTCAGCTGACTTCAAGCTTAGAATCCTACTGCCTCAGCCTCCCGTGGATAGCCCCACTTTTCTGACTCACACGACCTCAGATTTGTTCTGCCTCTTCTTGAGCTCCCTAGGGTCCTGATTCAGCTTTTTTTTTTTTTTTTTGAGACTCCTACATGTCATTGTGCATCTTAGTGACTTATCCCTTTCTGTTACTGCACATAATTCCACTATGTGATTATACAACCTCTTCATCCATGTTTTGCTCGTATACTTAGATTGTTTCCAGTTTCTGAATTTTTTTTTTTTTTTGAGACAGGGTCTCGCCCTGGAGTCCAGGCTGGTCCTGAACTCACTACAGAGTCCAGGCTAGCTTTGGACTAGTGGCAATCCTCCTGCCTCAGCCTTCCGAGCGCTGGGATTATAGGTGTGTGCCACCACGCCCGGCTTATGTGGTGCTGGGAAATGGAGCCCAGGGCCTTGCGCTTGCTAGGCAGGCACTCTAACCGTTGTGCTGTGTCATTCCTCCAGCCCCCTGAGTATTCTGAATAAAGCTCCTATGAACATTCTTATACACATTTTTAAAATTTACATATGCACAAATTTTTCTCAGATAATATGCCTAGAAGTGAGATTAGGTCACAGAGTAGAAATAGAGTTATTAAAAACCACTGAACAGATTTCTAAAGCCAAGACCCCTTTTCCTATTCCCACCGGTACACATGTGAGAGTTGCAGTCAAAAGGTCAGGCCTTTTGACTTTAGCTGTTCTGGTAGAGAAACACTTTGTGTTTGCCCTAGAGGGGAGGCATCCCAAGCAGAAGATGTGCCTCAAATCGGTGACAGGGGACAGAACAGAGGTCTGAGGAAAAATAAAACGGAGAGCAGAGAAGAAAGCTAGAGAAGCCATTGGTCTCGGTAAAAGAAAGCCAGTCTTGGGGCCAGGTCACCAGCAGAGAAAGGGCTCACCTAGGGTTACAAGGATGACTCCAGATGGGGTTCGCGTCAAGACGTCCCCCAGATACCTATGTCTGATGCTCCAGCCAGAAAAGAAGTAGAGAAAGAAAAAAGAGCTTTGGTGGTGGAGATTCCCTCCAAAGATCCCAGATCCCTCAGGAAGGGGGACGGTGCCCAGTAGCCGAAGGATGACCACTGTTCTCTGGCCCTACTTCCACGGCATGACATTCACCCATTAACAGGAACAGGAGAGAGGAATCCAGAGTGATGGAGTGGATGGACTGGACAAGGAAGGGGACTGCACGCGACAACAGAACCAACTAGCTGGCCCGTTCCCAAGGGACTTGAATCAGATGAGGCTGGGGGCTGAGGGCGGAGCTCATGGAACCCTCGTGAGGTCTTGGGTTTGACCCACAGTGTGGCCGGCAAACAAAGAAAAGAAAACAAAACAAAGTAAAATAACAACAAAGCGCTGTGTGGCCAAAGTCTCCTAGGTTGTCATTTTGAGCAAGTCCCCAGATCCCCTGAAAGTGCAGCAGAGCCCAGGGACCCAGGGGGCAGGGATGGAAGGTGGGTGCTCAGAAACAAGGGGACGTGACCACAGGATGAGAACTGCACACCTTTTTCAGGTTGTTTATCCTGAGCTTCTTGAAAGCCTACGAAAATATCTGAGACCTGGAAGTTTTTAAGTGCTTGATTCAGCATTCAGTATCTTTTTATGCTCTTTGGTGACATTCCTGCTCTCAGCCAAGGTCCCAGACCCTTACGCCCACCATTCATTGCTCCAAATTACAAAGCCACCCATAGAAACTGAGAGAAAGTCCCTGCAGCCCAAACCTATAACCCACGGAACTCTGGGAGGCTGAGACAGGAGGATCTCAAGTTGGAACCCAGCCTGGTAAGTTAGCAACTTAAAGAGACCCTGTCTCAAAATCAAAAATAAAAACAGGCTGGGACGTGGCCCAACGGGAAGGCCCAGGGCTGGATCCCAAGTTGCCGCTGCCAAAAATTTTGCAGAAAAATACATAAGCAAGCAACAGGAGCAAATGATTGCTCAATACAGTCTCACATCTGGGAAAAACGTTGTAAGTGCCCAGGTTACCCCAGATGGCGGGCTGGGACCCTAGGAGGACGCAGTTTGTGCAATGAGCAGAAAGCTCACCCACAGCTGGCCTTGGCGACACTCGCTGCCAGATGCAGGCCGTCACCACCGTGCTCCTCCACTTCCTCCTCTGGCCTGTCAAGCCCGTGACCCAGGCATTCTTAAGCCCAGTTTCTTAAATAAAGGACATACAGGAAGCAGCCGCATTAGCCTCCCTGGTCCCTAACGTGCTGTTGATGACAGACCCGATGCACATGAGCACAAACACCTCAGTCCTCAGGGCCCCTTCCGCCTCCCGGTCCCACAGCCTGCGTCACTGGACCTCGTTTCAGTACCATAGTTGAGCAGCATCGTTCTGGGAGAAAGCAACACCGACCTTCCCTAAGCGAGCATCCATCTGCCAGGTGAGCGCCAGGTCACTGCCCAGCACACGGACACACTCAGGGATCTGGTCGTGTGAGCAGCTCTACCACCTGCCATTGACAGGGCACTGGCTTCTTTACCGTCACTCCAGACCCACAGTCCTTTCTTCTCCCTGCGGCCCATGGCGAGCACGCCTACATCACCAGGGTGACCTAGACATGTGGCAGCTTTTAAGGGTCAAACCTCAGGAACCCCTGCTTGCAGGGACAGTAACCACAGCATGGGGTCTCAATCTCCATTTCCGCATTTCTTTGCTTTATGTTTGGTTCTTCCAATTGACTTCCGTCCCATCTATCACTAATGCTGAATCAGCCAAAAGTCTGGCACCCACGACACAGCTGTCCTTCTGTGTTGACCAAACGCTTTGCACACTGTCACTGGGACACACGCCTGTGATCAGCCCCCAGCACGGGGTGCTGAGCTCGTCCTCTGTCTCTGCACCTAAATGGTATCCTGTGTCAGCAGTGTTGCTGAGGACCACCGCGCAGCCTCCTCTCCTTCTCTGCCCTTCTTGGCCAGAGCTGGGGCCAGGCAGGAGGCCGACCCACCTGCAGGGAATCGGAGGAGTTTGCAAACGCACAAACACTTATTAGCCGCGTGTTGAGACAACACCTTTCCTTTGGCGCTCACGGCCATTAGAGTTATGAGATAATTACACCTTCAGCATCGCCTGGGGAGACACACGGCCCAGTGGGATTACGTCCGTCAGGGAACGTGGCAAGTGAACAAACAAAACTCACTTCCCAGGTATGGCGCCACATCCAGACTTCTCCACAGGACCTACGCATCCTTTTCCTTTTAAGACATGACTCTGAGGCAGCTTACAAACTACTGTGTTGTTGTGTTCCCGATAAAGTAGGAGGGAATAAAGGGAGAAAGAAGGGGAAACTTATCCCAACTGAAATGAGAAAAAATGTGATGACAGAAATCAAAACATCCTAGGGCCGAAGGTCAGGCAACAGGCCAACAGATAAAGGGCCAGCACCCGCGACTGGACAAAGTTGTCCCCCACCCACAGGAGACCGTCGAATGTGTATTTTCTGCAAAGGACACGAGGAAGAGGCCAGAAGACAGATAGGAAAATATAAAAAACTTGTTGGATGGAAAAGCATGTCTGTAAGTCCTACAAGAGTTTCAAATTAAAATGATAGGGCAGCTCTCCCCCAATGGAGTCCCAAAAATAAGAAAGAGAGAGAGAGAGAGAGAGAGAGAGAGAGAGAGAGAGAGCAAGCAAGCTAACACAGTACTTTTTTCTGGTGCAAATGATACATCAAAGAACATTCTACAAATATATGTATTTTTAGTAAAAACAGATATTTTTGTACAATAGGTTTCTAGAGGCAAAATTGAGGTAAAATGCATATGCATTTTAAAATTTCGTACACACTGCCAGTTTTCTTAGATTTTTTTTCTTTTTTGTGTGTGGTACTGTGTGGACTGAGCCCAGGACCCTCACATTGAGCTATATCCCCAGGCCCTTTTTTTTTTTTGAGACAGGGTCTTGCTAAGTGCCCAGGCTTGGCTTAAACTTGCAATTCTCCTACTTCAGCCTCCCAGAGGGCTGGAATGACAGGCCTGTACCACTGGGCCTGGCTTCTCCTAAAATAATGTACTGCAGTCCACTTACATCTGCAGGATAATAGCACACTGCTCTGAGAACTCACACTGAAATGGGAAACTGATGGGGCCTCAGAGGTCACTAGTGTTAGACTAGTCATCTAGGGGACTTCATACAGGAGGGTGAGGGAGGGGGAGAGGAAGAGAGCAGAGAGAAGGAGCAAGAGAGAAAACAGTTTAGTACGCACGCATACACACTCACACACACATGCACACGCACGTGTGCACATGGCCTCTCTACCATATGACGCCCTGCAAGGCCTGTGGACTCCACCAACAAGGTCATGCCAGACGCAGCCCCGTGACCTTGGACCAGAGTCGTGAGGCAAAGCCAGCCTCTGTCCCTTACCCACCTGGGCACTGTACTATTGGCAACTAAAAACAGACTAGGACCCCATTTCCCCTCAACACTCAATTACCATACAACCCAGCTATCATCCTCATTTAAGCCACAAAACAATCACAACTTGTGTCCACACAAACACCATGCACGAGTGTTCACAGCATCCCTTTTTGCCATACACCAAATCCGAGCCTTCTTGAATGGAGCGGTTGACCAACCATGCGAGCTCCACACGGCAACCCACCACTTAGCATGAAAGAAATTGGTACGCACCCTGTGGACGAATCCCCGTGGAGTCGGGCTGCATGAAAAAGCCTGGCCCACCAGGCACAGCGGTGGCCCCAGGGCCTGCTACCCCAGCACTTGGAAGGCTGAGGCAGGAGGATCGCAAGTTCTATACCAGCATGGGCTACAAAGTACATCTAAGGCCTGCCTGGGCTCCTCAGTGAGACCCTGTTGAGAGAGAGAGAGAAAAAAAATGAATAAAAGGAAAAAAGCAATCCCAAAATGATAAACCAAATTCTTTTATTCATATAACATTTATGGAGTGACGAAGCAGACCAGAGACGAGCAGAGGAGCGGCTGTCAAGGATTTAGAAGAGGGAAGCCATTGTGGCTATGGGCTGAGGACAGAGCTCAGTAGGTAGGGTTCTGCCTACGAAGTGCAAGGCCCTGGGTTCAATTCCCTCCACGCCCCATAAATGAGTTGAGCGTGTTTGTGCATACCTGTAATCCCAGCACTCAGGGAGACTAAGGCCGGAGGATTACAGTAAATTCAAGTTCAGTCTGAGCTACACAGTGAGCTCAGGACCTGGAGTAATCAGTGAGACCCTGTTAGTCCTGTCTCAATCAATAAATCAAGGCAACCCAAGCAGTTCCAGTGGTGCAGGCCTGTAATCCTGGCACTGTGGGAGGCTGAGACAGAAGGACTGTCAATTTTTGAGGCCAACAATTTAGTCTTAGAAAGACCACATCTCAAAATTAAATCTAAAAAGTGTGCTAGAGATGTACGTAGCTCAGTGAGAAGGCCCTGGATTCAAACTTGCAATCCTCCTGCCTCAGCCACCCTGAGTGCTGGGATGCCAGGCCCACGCTACCAAGCCAGCTTGTTATAATCTGGTAAGTCTTGCCACAGATCAGCTACGCTATCCTGGAGCAGGTCTCATCGATTCCCTTTCCCAAACTATGCTGGGAAACCAGAAGCTAAGAGGGAGAGACGGGACGGGGATGGGGAGGACAGACATCAGCTCCTGAGGCAACTGCTTCAGGGAGAGTCGCTGAAAAAACTTTTTACAGAATGAAGATGGGAGACCTTAGCTCTCAGCGCCAACAGGGTCCCATTAGGGACCGCGTGAGGTCAACACTTTCGTGGGATCCTACAACTGTGCCTTCCCTGAATGGGCCCAGGGACTTCGTCGTTAACGCTGATGAATGGAGACTGCTGACGCTCTCTCTCGATTGCGAGGGACCCCAGGGTCCCCAGGAGATCCCCCACAGTAGTCACAGCCATTTACATGTGTGTTTGCCCATGTAAGACTGTGAGATGCCATCTTTAAAATCGCTACCTTTGACAGAGCCATTAGATGTCACCAACCCTTGCTTGCCAGAACTTACCCTTTGTTTTTTCTTTTTCTTTTTTTCTTTTTCTGTGTGTGTGCGCGGTAGTGGCATCTAACCCGGGGCCTTCACACCTAGTTCCACCCTCAGCCTTTGTATCTTTCACTTGGAGCCAGGGTCTCACTAAGTCACTAGGGCTGGTCTCAAACTTGCGATCCTCCTGCCTCGGCCTCCCAGAGTGCTGGGGTGATGGCCCATGCCACTGCCCAGCTCGTTTATGCTTCGCCCCACACTAGGATGGCTGGTACTATGAGCATTATAGCTGCCATTACGGAGTTAGGAACCTAAACAGCTACATTTCCTGTTCCTTCCAGAGATAAGCAACTTCTCCAGGAATCTAACCTGCTGGTGGCACCTGCTCCCGCCTCCTCAGCCCAGAGAAAACTCTAGAAAACTCTAGCCCGCGGGGCCCATGCTTCCCCGGAGCCCAGGGGCAGGGTGCTCAGAGGCTGCAATTTCCCTCCACAAATGGAGAACCGGAACTTAAAATGGTTCCAGGCCATAAAGGAAGCTTGATGAAACAGACACTATCTCTGTATGTTCTGTTTCCGGCTGTAAAAGACCCTTCCTGCCTGGGCCAGGAGATGGTGATCTGAGGCAGTGGGCCTCTCCACTCCTTTGAAGAGATTCTTTTCTTTCATTTACCATAATAAATGACACCCTGTGACTTGGTTTGTGGTCAGTAAATGAGCCTAAGAGGCCGGTGACCATGGGATACCACGGTATGCAGATTACTAGGGTCCTTTCCCATCCTTCCAACCTCCGATTCCCTACCAGGTTGTCCTTCACCTCTACAAACGTGACCAACCCAATCCCAGAATCCCACCTGGGTGGTCTGTTTCCTAGGGCAACTTCCAGTGTCAATTACCCAACCAGGACACCAGCATGAAATGGGTGGTAGAAATCCATTTAAAGAGAGAACTGTTCCTATGGTATAGAAAAGGTGGAGAGAGAGAGAGAAGAAAAGAAGCCTAGGCACAGGTAGCAGCTGAGCCCCCCCAACCCCTGGCCTAGGGTCTGTCAGGAACTATGCCACACAGCAGGAGGTGAGCAAGCCAAACTTCGTTTGTATTTGCAGCCACGTCCCATCACTCACACTGCCTCCTGAGCTCCACCTCCTTGTTTACCCAGGAAACAGCAGAGCAGGTCCACGGTACCAAAATAATGGGTCACTGCCCTAGGCTTCAGGAGGAGGAGCACGTGTAGAAAGCCCCTCGAGGAGAATCAGTGACTTTCCGCCCAGGACACAACAGCCTGTGACAATGTCACAGAGAGAGCAAAGGCAGTAAACTCCCCAACTTGTAACCTTCTTCCAAAGACCCCCGGTGGTCACGCCAGGAGCCAGAGGCAAGGGTGGTGGAGAGGGTCACCAAGCCACGCGTGGGTGGAGACGTGCAACAATCTTCAGCACAGGAAGAAAGGCCACGAAACTGGCGGCGGGCCAGGGATACGGCGCTCCCCTGCACCGGGCGCTCGGGGGCAGGGCCAGCCGGGCTGCCGTGCAGGCGTGAGCGCAGTAGGCAGAGACCAGGCCAGGAAAGTGACGGGGCGGCGTAACCCGGAAGAACGAGGGAAGCCGGAGCCCGAGGAGGTCCAGGCTTACGGCCGCGCGGCGGACGGACGGCCGGGGCGGGCAGCGGAGGAGAATCGGAGGCGAGCACGCCGCGGCCAGCGCCGCCGCGCGGGCTCCGAGGCAGCGCGCCCGCCCAAGGCGCGAGGCTCACCTGGGCGAGGCCCTCCGCGAGGCCTGGGGCCGCCCTGGCCTGGGCAGGCACGTTAGGAAAGGACCCGAAGCCAGCGGGGGGCTGGCGGTGGAGAAGGGCGAGCAGCGCCTGGGAGTACCTCCGCCATCCGAGTCGGGACTGACGGGAGGAAGAGGAGAAGGGTGAGCTGGAAACCGAGGAACCGAAGCGGCCGCGCGGCGGGGCCGCGGGGCGGGGCCGCGGGGCGTGGCCGGAGCATGCGCAGATGCTGCGGGACGGCCGCAGGCGGTGCACGCGGCAGTCAGGGAGTCAACGAGGGGCCGGGGGTGTCTACTGCCTCGGCGAAGGCGGCACTCCGTGCATGGGAGGTTGGCCCCTGCGGGAAGAGAGGCGTTGCTCCATATTGTAGGAGGGAAGAGCCGAGAGGGGGCCCGGGCCTGCGGTGGCCGGAAGTGAGGTAATGGCTGCCTGAGGGCTGCTGTTTCCTCTGGCAAGAAACAGCCAAGACAACAGCTGAGAATGAAGCACAGATCTGGGCTAAAAAGGTTGAGAAACGGAGAAAGCTTGGAATGCTGGTTCAAAAAAAAGAAAGGTAGTTGAGGAGACTGCAGGTTGAGGGGCAGGGTAAGGGTCGGATTCCCTGGGTTACATGGTGCGAGCGTCCCTGCGCTTGGCTGCTGTGACTCACTATGCAGGGTCCACAACTTCGGGGAGGGAAGATTTATTTTAGCTTACAGTTGAAGAAGGTCACAGTCCATTCGTGGGTGGCTGGAAAATGGTGGAATCGCATGATGGGGCCACAACTAGAGGCAGAACCAGTGCCCTGGAAGCAGATCCTCACAACATGGCTGAACAGAGACAAGACTGGGAAGAAGTGTGGAACCAGTATGCGGCCCTCCAGGGCAGGCCCCAAGCACCCACCCCTTCCAGCCAGGCCCCACCTCCCAACAGTACACAGTGTCCGTAGCTCCATGTGACTTTGGGGGGGACACTCCAGATCCGAACCACGACAGTTGCCAAGGAGACCTGACCAAGGACAAGCCAAACCAGGACGCGTAAGGTATGGGCAAGTGTACAAGTCGCTTTCCCGTCACTGGGACAAAACACCTGACACCCATAACTAAAAGGAGGCAGAGGTTCATTTTTGGCTCACAGTTTTTTGAAGATTCAGTCCGTAGCCAGCTGGTGCCATGAGAGAAAGAGCGGCAGGGGATGCTGCTCATTCTGTGTTAGCCGGGAAGCAGAAAGGACAGCCTGAGGATAGGAAGCCCCTCTTTCGGGTCACAGAGCCCCACCGCCTGACAGCGCAGGAACTCGTCCATGGATGTATCCATGAGGACACAGAGCCCTGTGGTCCAGTCACCTTGCAAACACACGAGACTTTAGGGGACATTTAGATCTGAACCATAATAGCAAGATAGTGATGTACACCATGGGCCACAGAATCTAATGCAGCTCCAAAGGGAAACAAAGTCAGAAAGGGTTAATGGGTCAGGAAAAGCAGGATGGCCAGGGCACGGAGAGGCTCAGCGTGGTGAGGTGCAGCACAGGTGGGTAGGCGGGAAGTCGTGATCACAGGGGGAAACTGAGGGAGGATCAGGTCCAGGTGATGGAGAAGTAGGCGACAAGAGAAGGACCAGTGGGGAGGCCAGTGTGTGGACTCTGTCGTCCACGGGACAGGGACTTCTCCCTCAAGTGTACTAGAATGAGGTGAGAGGGGATGTTGGGAGCTGGGGGTGAGAGGGATTGTCCAGGAGGTCAGGGGACAAAAGCACCATATTGGAACTTTGGAGAGCAGCCATTTTTACAGGAGGGTTTGGAGGCTGCATCAGCAGATGGGGTGGGGGGACAACAGAGGGGACGATGCCCTGAGGTGGAAGACAGAGTGAGAAGTGGACAGTAGGAGGTTGGTGGGCCAACACCTGAAGAACCAGACAGGACAGGGACAACTATGTCACGGCACATTCAAAAGCTAATAGTTGGAAGCCATGCTGGCCCCCAGAGGGCCCCAAGCACTTGCCTATAATCCCAGCACTAGAGAGGCTGAGGCAGGAGGACTGCCACAAGTCCAAGGCCAGCCTGGGCTCCATAGTGAGTTCAGGACCAGCCTGGCTACAGACCAAGGCCCTGTCTCAAAAAAAAAAAAAAAATAGATTTTAGTAATGTCCTTAATGCCAGCACTAACACAAATTCTTGTGCCCTGACCTCAGCCTCTGCTGCACCTACACAACTTCTTGAGCTACACATGATCTCATATCTTGTCACCGAGTGCATGAGGCCGGGTTTGGGACCAGCAAAATCTGAATGGCTGAAGTTACTCCCCGTCAGAATTGTGCTGAGATTGCTGATTTTGATCCAGTTTGAAATTTTTCTAGACAATATTTCTGCAAATATTTTTCCCACTCTGTTTCTGCTCACCTTTTCTAAAAGTCTAGTTACATGAATTTTAGACTGTTTGATGCTGTCCCACGATTATGAAAACCTCGTTACTTTTTATTTAATCTTTTATTCTCTCTTAGATCAGGTACATACAAGTCCAGCGGGCCAGGTTTTCAGCCGTTTCTTGTTTGAGTGAAATCTTCTTGGGCCACATATTAAATGGCATATAGAAGTAATAAAACTTCCTTTAAAAATTTTTTTATTATAACATTAAAGAAAAATGAGGACAAAAAATATTGTGGACCTTAGATTGAACATGCGTGGCTTAGATATTATCTATCGTCCTTTCTTCTCTTCAAGTTCATAAATAATTTTCATACATTGTTAGTTTCTACCATCATAATGAGTGTGTCAGTTTCAGATATTGTATTTTTTAGTTCCGGGATTTCCGCTGCATTCTCTCAGAGTCCCCGTGTCCCCTGAAATGTGCGCTTTTCACCTACTCTGTGTATTTTCCTGCAGATTGTGCAACAGACTTATCATGGTTACAAGTCTTTGTTAACTCTCACGTTTGCGTCATCAGTGGGTTCGCATTTATTGCATCGTTTTTCTTCTCATTTTTGGGCTACGTTCTTCTGCTTATTTGCACAACTAGTAACTATTTTTTTAAATTGTATCCTGAGGTTTGAGACAAGATTTAGGATCCCGCCAGCTCCTCAGCAGAAAGTTGACTGGTGCCCTAGTATGCAATTAAACTACTAGCAGAGTATTTCTTGGGCCTGCGAAGTAAGGCCCACAGAACGTCTGTGGCGATATAAATGTCCCGTAAGCTGTGTAGTTGAATAGATGTACACTGACCGCATGGGGCTGTAAGCATCTGAGGTGCGGCAAGTATGACTGAGGGCATAGGTTAGCGTTCTCTAGAGTAGCAGAAGTAATAGGAAATATATAGGTAAAATCATGGGAGAAGATGTAGGCTTTCTCAGTGGGCGGTGGAAGAAGGCAAAATGTCTGCCTGCATGCCAGAGAATGGGAGGATCCAGCGGTCCTCAGACAAGATGGAAGCCAGAGAGCAAAAGAATCAAGGATACAAGCCAGCCCAAGGCACCAGCCCAAGGGTACAGGCCTGGAAGCTCCTGGTGGAATCCCCAGTTACAGTGTGTACTGGAGATCGATGCCCTTGGCAACGGCAAGACCACAGCTCTTCAATTTCATTTAATTGAAAAAAAAATAACACAATGTTGCTCTGTTATCCAGCCTAGCCTCAAACTCCCCGGTTCAAGTGATCCTCCAGCCTCAGCCTCCTGAGGCGCTGGGACTCCAGGTGCACGCCACCATGCGTAAATTTTTATTTCCTTTTGATTTAATTCCCAAGACCCATGTGCCCCAAGGCTTATTAAATATTGCACATCGGGAGATCTGGTGTTAGGCCCTGTTGGGGTGGGCCTCTTTTGGTCTTGCCTTTGTTCCTGGGACCCAGCTGCCCATGAGAATTAGTCTTTGTGCCCTGTCTCAGTCCCTTTCTCCGACACCTTCAAGTTAAGCACAGAAAGGTTCACAGCTCCAAGTTGTCAGTCCATTCGTGGGCGGCTGGCAGTGGCAGAAGGGCACGACAGAAGAGGCCAGAGGGAGAAAAGGTAGCTATCCCATCAGGCCCAGGAGAGAGGGCGGGGAAATGTGGAAACGAAGAATCTGTTCCCGTTCACGCCCTCCAGTGAACCGCCTTTTCCAGTCAGCCCCCCAGTGACCCACCCTTTCCATTCATGCCCAGGGACCAGACCTTTCTCACCATTCTCACCACGCCCACTCGCCGCAGTTCAGGATCAGCAGCAGATGAGCCCACTGATCTGCCCACCTCCCAACCCCACCCCACCCCCAGGCCAGGCGTGGGGGAAACATTCCAGATCCAAACCAGAACAGTGGTGGTCCACGATTTCAGACCTCCGTAAGGCAGCGGCTGGCTTCGGCCTTCCAGCAGGGAGCTTCCCCTGGGGACCTGGGACTCCACTGCACAGTGGGAGTTCCACTTCCTGCCTGAGCTGCGCCCACTGCGCGTGGGAACAGGCTGCGAGCTGTCCAGAGTCCACATTGCATGTGCTCCTCCTGCCCTTCCCCTTCCCACGGGCCATTTTTGCCTGCAGACCCCAACCATGCCTTTTGGCTTTCAGGGCCTTCAAATGGGGTTTGTTGTCACTGCTTTAGTCCGGATCCAGAATTTACACGTGTGTTTGGCAGGAGGGCTGGTCTGATGCCATTTCTCCGCCATTATCAGAAGGTGGAACTGACGAGAATGAATCATACACTAAAATCCTGAGTGTAGCGGGGAGCGCGGGGAGCGCGGCCACCCTTCTTTCCGTAGTGTGCTAGCCCATCTTCTTCGCGCCTAAAAATGGCAGGGGCTCGATATTTGCTGGATGAATTCTAAAAATGAGAAACTTGTTTCAAGAAGTCACACTCTGAAACATTCCCGTCAATTCAAAATCATTGGTCCTTTCCTAAAAGCAGGAAGGAAGAACAGGGCCACGTTGGGCACGTCCGGTTCTGATCACAGCCCCACCCCCACCGTGAGCTGGCTTAAGCCCAAAAGAGACCTGTCTAACTTCTACAGTCGGAACTAGTGGCCTACGGTGGGAGGCTGAGGCAGGAGGATCATAAGTCGGAGCCCAGCCTGGTCAACATAGTGACTTAGACATAGATTAAAAAATGGTGGAGGGAGGCCGAGGGTAGCTTCCCAGTGTGAAGGCCCTGGGTTCTCTTCCACTGCTAAAGAAAATAAGCTAAAAAAATAAAAATCGCAGTAGGATGGGTCGCAAGCACAGTGGGACGTACCATCGGAGCTGATATTTTTGTTGTTTTTGTTCCCGGCTTCCAGACCTGCCCGCTGCATTGTTGGAATTCATCCCGGCCGACGGTGGCCCTCGGACACTGGAGAGGTGTCAGCTCTGCCTCCTCTCAGGCACCCGGCACACAGCATCAAGTACCTGGGAAACTGTCGCTGCCTCCCATAGGCTCTGCTTGGACCAATCAGGTGGCCAGACAGTGGAATGCACTGATTGGCGGAAGCTCCCTACCTGCCCCACCCACATCCCCGGGGGTGTCGGTTTCGCCTGGGCCTGGGGCCTGAGAGTCGGGGAGAAGTTCCTCCGATGACAATCTTGGTTCTCAGTTACCAGCAGAGCGGGACACACAGAGACAGAAACCACAAAAGCTCACTGTAATGGGTCTTGAAGGGGAGTGGAACGAGACGCCGGGAACGTTAAGTGCTGGCAAGTTAGAGAGGCGGGAGCCCGCAGGAGAGACTGCTGGGCCCGGGGCGTGTCGCTGCTTCCTAGCGAGTGGGTCTGCGCACCTGCCATGTGCAAGATCAGGGAAATTTAGACTCTCAGCGGTCTCTTCGAAAGAGATCAGGTGGAGACCGCTTTTGATGTGGCATCCAGGCCTCCAATTAGAGGCTAAATTTGGTTGAGGTTAAACTCCGGTGCCCTCCAGGCGGTAGCATTTCATCCCTGAGACGAATCTGCAGAAACAAACCCTCCTCTCCCCACCCTCCTAATGGCGCACGCTCTCGGTGGCATTAGAACGGAGGATTCTTTCTCCAGGATTGCTGGGCTCTCCCGGAACCTTCCCACGAGTGACAAAGGAGCTAGCGCCATGCGGCAGTGTCCCCCGAGATCCACCCGGCTTGACAGCGCTGCTCCGCCATATCCTACGGCTCCAAACCAGCCAAGAGCATGAGTGTGAGGCGGGGGGACACTGCCTTCCCCTCCCTGTCCTTCTCCAGAAAACCCAGAGGACCCCAGGATGACCGAAGATCCCCGGGAGCCTCCCTAAACACCTTCTAACTTGAACCTGAGAAAGACCTCCCGTAACAATACAGACAACGACCCCTGGTTTTTACGCAGTGTCGAAGCTCTTTGGTAGCTTACGTTCTTTCACACATGCACAAAAAGCCCCCCTCTGCCCCCAAAAGAAGTATGCATGGTCCAGACTAATGGATTCCATGAGATTTTTGCCTGAGAAGTGTCCTTGTGGACGCTGACTAACTGGAAGACTGTTCCAAGGACTTTGGGCTTTCTCTGTTACCATGAGAATATAAATGCTGAGGTGCAGGCCTGTCACCTCAGCACTGTGGGAGGCCAGGCAGCCGCTTCACCAGGCCCGGGCCAGCCTGGGTAATTCAGGGAGCCAGCCACGCCCTGACTCCCAGTCAGAAGTACAGATGGGCTGAGGACAGAGCTCAGCGTGAAGCTGGCCTCATCCCGGTGTCACCGGGAAGAGGCAGAGACTTCTCTTTGGGCAGCGTGGGCATCAAAGCGGGCCTTGCGGGCACTAGGCGAGCGCTCCGCCAATATCCAACATCCCACTGCCTCCGGGGAAGAGGGCTTCCTGCCGCCCTCCCCTGGGTTACCCTCCTGGCCTCCCAGCAGGGTACACCCCTCCTCCTATTATGAGGTGACCCTGCTCCCCCGTGCCCCTCATGGGGCCTCGCCCCCACTTCCCCTGCACTGGGGTGCTGCCCAGGCTCCCGCTCTTTGCCTCCTGTGGCGCTCACGCTCAGCTTTGGTGCCTGATAAGATTACCAGCCAGGTGCTGCTGTCATCGGTGGGTGGCTGGGCAGTGGCCTGGCGCAGTTCCTGTGACCCGGCTTCTTTATTATTCATGAAGGGCTGGGGCCACGCGGGAACTTGCCTGGCTGGCTTCCCTCTCTCCCCTGTCTGCTCCAAGCCTGACCCGCACAGATCCACGAAAAACGCTGAGCGTTTCCGTGCTCCCGGACAAGAATCCCACCCAAGCAAGCCTCAGTCGGCTGCAAAGTCCTCCCCGCCCCCTCCCCACCTCCCTCTGCTCCAAAGCTATGGACCATCAAGTTTTAACGCAGCACCCAGCTGTTGATTAAAACAGCGTGCTGTTTGCCGAATGTCACACAAGACGTGGCAATAAAGTATCAGGAAGACAAAATCGCGTGGCTGCAGCCGCGCCAAGGGCCGAGCTGCGCGCTCCCTGGGAGGCTGGGGGCATTAAAATTGATGGCGGTGATCACGTGGCCTTTCAGGGCAGCGCAATCTGGGGAGGCGAATCCTCCCGGTTCCCGTTTCCAGGCCTGTGCGCCGGCTGGCGTGGAGGCTGCGTGGACGCGCGCCAGCTTTGAGACCCGTGCAGCGGCCCCAAATTAAAGCCATATTTCGTTAGCGCCACGTGTCCCCACCTTGACCCTGTCTACGGAGGGGCAGCTGCTGGGCTTATGGAAAGCGGTGAACACCCCACCCCCCGGGGTCCGGCACACCAGCCCCAACAAGGGCTGCAATTTTTACCCAGGCTGTTTTCTGGCCGCCTGCCCTCCATCCCCGGCGGGGCCTACGGGGAGGTCATCAGCAACGTGGCCACTCTTCTGCCAAAGCCCTGTTTGTGTCCCCTTCTTTTCTGGGACGTCTTGGCTCCCTAAGCCCACGGTCATGTGTTCTCTCCAGCCTGGATCTGGGACGGGCAGCAGGGCCCCCACCCGGGGCCGTGGTTGGACCCACCCCTAATCTCCTGGGCGATGTTGTTTGGTACAAGACGATTGAGCTATATCTCCAGTCCTTCTTATTTAGATACAGAATCTTGCTAAGTTACCCAGGTTGGGCTCAAACTTGCCATCCCCCTGCCTCAGCCTCCCGGCGTGCTGGTACTACAGGCCTCCACCACCAGGCTGAGGCGCAGAAGATGGAGCCCGGGGCCCTGCACACGCTAAGCAAGGGCCCAGCACTCCACCCCACAGCCCGGACCTCCTGCACCTGCCTTTCCACTAGGTCCCAGGGGCTTCGGAAGCAGGTGGGAGTGTGAGGGCTCTGCCCTCCCTCAGTCCTGTCCCCCACCAGAGCTCTTAACAGGAGTCCTGTTACCTTCCCAGGCCTCTAGAGAGGATTATTTTTCATTTCCCGAGGGTGGGCACTGGGCGCGAGCTCTCCCGGAATCCTGAGGCAGGAAGCTGCTGCCTGCTGGAGAGATACAAAGGGCATGTGACTTTCTAGCCACTACCAGGCTCTCAGGTAGGGAACAACTCCATATTTAATTAACTAATGGATTTTAATAGACACAGGTGTTATTTGCATAATCTTAATACGCATCAACATGTGTAGGACTTCCACTTTGTGAAAATCCGGGGGTTGGGGCAGATTGGGAAACCCTGGTTTAAACGAATCTCTCCAGTTGCAGTTCTGCAGTTCCGGAGGCTGCAAGGTCAAAAGGTCAAAGAAGAAGGTCCCTACGTTTCTGCTGGGTGATGACAGCAGCTGCCTGATTTGCTGGTCGCTGATTCCCTGCTGTGTGCTGGGGTGGGGGAGGGAGGGGGGAGAGGAGGTTACAGATACAGGAGGCAAGGGGAGGGAGGAGGTGGATGGCGAGGGAGGCTCTGGTTTCCTTTGCCTGGAGGTGTCTTTGTTACTTTTTCTGCTGCCGGGACATAATACCCAACACCCACAACCTAGGGGAGGAAAGGTTTATGTTAGCTCACAGGTTCACGAAGATGCACTCCGTTCACGGGAGGCTGGCAATGGCTGTGTGACGGTGAAAGGAATTATGTCAACTTGAAGGAATTGGGACACGTACGCGTGTGTGTGTGTGTGTGTGTGTGTGTGTAATGGACTTGTGGGCCAGCGAATGAGGGAAGAGCACCCACCCGAATGTGGGAGGCCCAACCGGGAGCTCAAACTGTATAAAAGGAAGGAAGATGAAAGCCAGTTACAGCTGTTTCCTAAGAAAGCTCTGGGTGTCACGATTGTCTATGGATTTGCACCTGTCCTTGATCTTCAGTCTCCTGTCTTCACCATTGTTCTTCCAACAACTGAGACCCATAGCCGATTCTCACCGGCTTCCCGTAGTCCCGGGCAGGTGTTCTACCTTGCATCTGAGCAGCCAATGGACCCTCCAGCTCTTGTACATGTGGGCTTACATTTTGGACTCCCTTTCTCCTCAGACTTGTAAGCCCTTCAAATAAATCCCCTTTTCTTATAATTTCTGTCAATTCTGCCTCTCCTAAAACCCTAACCAATACAAGTGGAAAGGTCTGGTGAAGACCTAGCCAGAGAGAAGTTATTCACGCATCTGAACAGGAAGTGGAAAGAGAGGGTGGGGCAGAGCTAGCCTCAGGATTGTCCTCTTCCGAACAGGCCCCACCTCTTAAATTAATGGATTAACCCTGTGATTGAATCACCTTCCAAGAACAAGGCTTTGGGGGACATTTCAGTGTAAACCGTAACAGGAGGGTACTAACTAATCCCAGCACAGGGGTTGCTAGCAAACCTAATTTCCTCCTGAAGCACAGATGCCTTTACACTAGGGACTAGGATGTTGTCTTAATTACCATTGCTGGGACAGAATATCCAACATCCTCAACTTAAAGAAGGAAAGATTTATTTTAGCTCAAAATTTCTGAAAGTCTCACACAGTCCATTCATGGGTGCCAGCAACAGTGGAATCACGTGGCAGAGATCTCTTTGGGAAAAAGCTCCTCATGGCAAGGCAGACGGAAAGCCGAGTCAAGGAGGAGCCGGTCCTGGCCGGCAAGGCTGCAGGGCTGTCCTAGGAAGAAGCCGTAGCAATGTCTCTCTTCCTTCTTTTCCTTAATGCAAGCTGTCAGTTGGGCTGCTCACCCCCAGGGTAGGCACCCCTCCCTCACTTCCTGGCCCACAAGTCAGTCACACACACCTGAACGCTCTGCCCTGCGTGTCCCCCAATCTCAACAGGTAGACATAATCCCTCCAGGCCAAGCCCCAAACATCTGCCCCTCCCAGCCAGGCTTCACCTCCCAATAGCACAAGGCTCCACGGTTATTCCGCTACATCTAAATACACGAGGCTTTGGGGGATGCTCCAGATCCAAACCATAACAAATGTCAACACGCAAAGCTCGGGACACATTCCACGTACAGCACGCTATTGCGCAATGAGCAAGGAACCCCACAAGCTGATTCAGAAAGACAGCTATCACATGTCCTCCCTAATACACAGAACCTAAAAACATGACAGGAGAACAGAAGGGGAAGAAAAGAAGGGAGAGAAAGAAGGAGGGGATAAGGGAAGGCAGTAAGGAGCACACATATGATCAAACATGTCGTACACATTGACCCCCCACAAAAAAGCGTGAAGCCAGACCTGGGGGCACAGCCAAGCTAGGGCCCAGCCGGGGCAGCATAGCCATGTGTTGTCTCAAAATGAAAGAAACCAACATGTAACCAACATACAAAACAAATGTAACCAACATGCACTCATAAAGAGTATGGGAAGTAAAAAGATTAACCCTCAAAAGAAGGAGGGGACTGGATCACATGCCCACTTCCATGCCACCGCCTCTGCAGGCCGGCCCCCAAGTGCTCTTAAGTCCTGCAGCAGGGGGAGCTCCAGAAAGCGGGCACTACAGGTCATAAAGAGAAAGGTGGGCCCTCTTTCACTGAGGGAGCAGGCACAGAGCTCAGCACATGACGTTCTGCTGTGGACAGAGACAAATGCCTCAAGATTAGAGAGGAGATAATCGCAGCACCTACATGAGCATACACAGTCCAACACAGTCATAAATTCCTGACCCTGGACTTATTTATTCGATAGTCTGCCATCTTGTTTTCTCCATTTATGGTTAAATTTTGTTCTTTCCAGTACTACAGATCGAACTTAGGGCCTTCACACTGAACTACACCCCCAGCCACACCCCTTTTTTAAAAAAAATTTTGCGACAGGGTGTCTAAGTTGCTAAGTTATTCAGGCTGGCTTGAACTTGTGATCCTCCTGCCTCAGCCTGCCAAAGGGCCAGGATTACAGATGTCCACCACCATGCCTGACCATCAAAAGCATCGTAAGGACCAATCTCAAGTCTTCTGATTCCTTCGTGTCCACAGGAAGCATCAGGTGTGTCACGTAAAATCCCTCTGTTTCCTGGGAGAGATTCTACAAGCCCAGGCTTTTCCATCATAGGTGATAATACGCTATATGTGTGTGGAGGGGAAGCCTGGGTTTTACTCTGCTGATGCTGGGATAGTTCACTCTGGGCTTCCTTTTCCTTCTCAGTAGAACAAAGAAGATGAATTTGATTGTGCCCAGACTTGGCTGTTTATGGGTCATTTCTCAAAAACATAGTCCCCTGGACTTGAGTCCAAATCTGTTGAAAGAGACTGGGGGCAGGTAGAAGCCAGGTATTGTAGATTGTTAAATGTACCAGCTCTGCTATGGTTTGAATCTGGAATGTACCCAAAAACCTCACATATTTTGGGTATTGTGAATTATCTACGAACCTCCAGTGCTATTGGGAGGTGGGGCCTGGCAAGGCATGGCAGATTCCCAGGCATGCACGGGATGACCAAGGTTGCGGCCTGGAGGGGTGTGGCCTTGTCCTGGTAGGATGAGGGCTTGTCCTGGTGCTTCCCACTGTGAGCAGCTGTTCTCTGCCACCCCCTTGGGCCAGCTGCCCGTAGATGGATTGAGACCTCCTGAAACTGAGCTAAAATAAACCTTCCTCCCTCGAATTATGGGTGTTGGGTATTGTGTCCCAGAAATGGAAAAGTAACTAAAATAAGGTCCTTCTGACAGGTAGCCCGGGTTGCTTCCTAGGTTTTGATGGGCCTACAAATCACAGGGGAGAGCTGGGTGAGGGGCAGATTCTGAACCTTCAGCTGTGATGTGGAACCTCAGGGCCTAGAGTCTAGGATGATCGTGAGTGAATCTGGCCCTGCTGGCCCACAAGCCTCACCTTGAACAGTGAGGAGTAACAGCCTTCCCCAGTCTCCAGCCACGCTGCCAGCAAGGAGTACTCTACAAGATGAACCATGGGAACAGTCAACATTTTGTATAAGATGACCAATCAACTGTGTTAAATTGTCATGGTAGCGCGGCAGTCTCCTGGGCCACAAGGATGTGATATGCAGCAGGCCAATGAGTGCAGTTGCCTGGATTTACAGCCACACCCCATTGCTTGCTTTACCACCTGAACTCTATTATTATTACATGGCAATATATCAAAACACAACAAGATGACTCAATATAGGACGTAATGTGAAAATAATAAAGTGTACAACATAACACACTTGAATCCCCCCAGCCCCATCCATGGAAAAACTGTCTTCCAGAAACAGGTCTCTGGCGCCAAAACTGTTCAAGATGACTCCAACCCCTTCATTTATCTATTTAAGGTAATATTTTAAAGTAATCTACAATTTATTTCCCTTCTTTTAATATCCACAAGTATGTTTTCAAAAATCTGCAGACTAAGGAAAAAAATCTTACCCACTCAGCAAACTTGAACTCACCTCTCCGCTCCGTCCTGCTGGGCGGTGAATGTGTGCATGTCCCTCCAAAACTCATGTGGAAACTTAAACAGCAGGGTTAAGAAGCAGAGCCTGGAGCTCCTTCCTCCTGTAAGGGATTAAGGCTCCTGTGACAGAGGTTCCACGGGGTTCGTCCCCTTCCAGCCCTTCTCCCCACAGCCACGGGAGACACAGCGCTCTGGGTGCCATCTTAAATCGGCGGACAGAGAGAGGTGGTCGGTCACGCAAGATACTGGATACCCATGCTTGAAGCAGAGGATGGGGAGGCCAGCCCTGGAGGAAGGGCACACGGTGGCTGTGCTGGCTTCAGCCACTGGCACTGCCACCTCCTCCGCATCTCCTAGAACATGCTGAGAAACCGGGACTGGCTGTCTGAAGCACACACCATCGGACTCAGCAGTCGGATGGGTGACACCACTCCCGCGGACTGGGGGAGGTGGTGGGGATTTTAGTAGAGTTGCTGCCCCAAGCTGCATCTGCCTCGGCACACACCACACAGAGCTTTTTTTTTCTTTTTTTCTCTCTTTTCTGTGCTTTCTTTCCTTCTTTTTCAGTACTGGGGTATGGAACCCAGGGCCGTCGCACAGAGCGCCTTCTCCAAGCCCCCACCTTTTTCCTTTAGGACAGAATCTCAGTCACGGAGCCACCCAGGCTGGGTTCAACCTGCCATCTTCCTGCAATGCAACGCTAACGTGTCCAAGGCCCAGAACAAAGTGAGGAGCAGGGCACACACTGGCCACCTCTAGGACATTAAGGCTGAGGAAAGTTTGCCCAGCAACCTCCTTCCTTCTCCCGGTGCCTCCTGTCACCTTTCTGTTGCTTTTCTGAAGAGGGAAGGCAGAGGAAGGGCAGATGGCTGGGGCCGAGGGGCCAGAGGAAGGGGTTTCCCGACTGACGTTCCAGCAGCACATCTGTGACCCAGGTGACCTGCCAAGGATGCCCTGACCTGTGGCCAAGGCCTTGACAGCTCAATAGAACTAACATGAGAAGGAAGGAAGTTGCTCCGTGCCCGGAGCCTGCAGGAACGCTGCCAGCCCAGCGGGCCACTAGGCCAGCCACCTGGCCCAGACGCAGGAGCCCCGTGCAATCTGAAGTTCTTTGCGCTCAGGGAAAAGGGGGTGTGGTTTTTGCTGAGATTAGAGGACACCGCACCCAATGCATGACCTCCGATGCTGGCCTTTTACCAGTGGGGAAGCTGAGGCCCAGAAAGGAACGAGGTTTGTATCAGTTCACTGGTAAATTCTTGGCAACAGTTGAGTCTAGAACACTGCTGTCTCCCAGACTGACCCTCCTTCCTCCCTCCTCCTCTTCTCTCCTCCCTCATCTCTCCTCCCTCTCTCTCTCTTCAGGAGAAAAGAACACATGCTGCATTATAGCTTCTCTCCTGGATTTATAGCTTTTAAATATTTAAGCATATGACATGTTCTCTGGGGTAGGTTCTCTGTGGCGGACCTACCCCAGCTGTGAATGGTGGGGCTGGCTTTCTGGGTTCACATGAGGGGTCTCTAGACCCCCAGTCCTACACTGATGGCATAATTTAAAAAACAGGGTCTTTCTCTGTAGTCTACGTGGATCCTCAACTCGCTGTGTATCCCAGACTGGCCTTCAACTCAAGGCAATCCTCCTGCCTCAGCCTCCCAAATGCTGAGATTACAGGTGTGCACCCCCATACCCAACTAATTTTTATGCAGTGCTGAGGAATCAAACCCAGGGCCTCATGCATGCTAGGGAAGTGCTTTAAGCCCTGAGCTGTGGCCCCCAGCCCTGACGGCATAATTATTGGGCTTGCCAAATTTTAACCCTTATTCATCTAAGGTAATTGGTCCTTTGAGATGACTCCTCACCAAACAAAAAGGCCTGTAGGCACCACTAAATCAGGAATCACTGCATTTGTGTGCAAATAAGGCCACCTAAATTGGTGACCTAGACTAGAACTGACTTGTGACTTCTCACTAGGAATTAACCCGCCCTGGAGAGTAAAAGCAGATTCATTTGTTCACCCACGCTGACGAGGTCAGTGACCACAGACACAGCACATGGGCTGGTCTCTTTCTGTTCTAAATCAGACGCTCCGAGAGTGCAGCCCACGGGATGAGGACAGTACCAGACTCCGGGGACCCAGGACAGAAGGGAATGCCCGCCCCAGACACAACTTAGGTCACTGCAGCCAGCAGTGAGCCTTGCCCAGCAGCCACACACCCAGGCACCTGCCCAGGTTTGGGGTTCCAAGATGCCCCCACCACTCAGCCTTTGTGCAATCTCTGTCTCTCTGTGCCAGTTCTGCATGTTAAGCAACTCCCTTCATCTGCTCTGTGTGAGGAGGCCTAAGCTGTGCCCATGGCATCCGCTGAGGGGCTTTCCGTGGACAGGTCTGGCCATGACCCACCATGTACTGGTTCTCCAACTCTGCACTCTTTATATAACGCGGCATTTCAGCGTTTATATAAGGTGGTTTCCAGGATTCTTGGGAGGTATGGGGAGGTGACACTGAGCCCCAAAGGCAGGGTCAGAGCTCAATTTATGACGTGATGCCTCCAAGGGCGTTAGCCAAAATCCTCCAAAATCTATCAGAAATGTGGAGCCAGCCATGGTGACACACACCTGTCATTACAGCACTCTGGGAGGCTGAGGGAGGATGATTGCAAATTTGAGCCCTATCTGGCAAATTTAGGGATTTAGACCCAGTCTCAAACAGGAATAAGGGAGTAGAGATGTGCCTCTGTGTGAAAGACCTGGGTTCAATCCCCAGTGTCGCACACACACAGAGACCACAAAGAAAGAGAAGAAAGGAAACTTGGGTACACCAACTATAAGACAATCTGTATAATTACCAGCAGGAAACAGTAGACACAAGTCTAGTCCACAGATACACAGTTTCCTAAAGTGGCACGTAGTTTCTATTTACCCTTCATTTCACCAAAGGAGTAAACATGTTACTTCAGTCAGCTCAGGGTTTGTTGGATCTTTGTCCCAGGGCACCAGCAGGGTGTGTGTCTCTGTGCATGTGCATGCATGTGTACACGCGCACATGCTACTCCCGGTCATCTGTTCCCATGGGCTGCCATGTGCTCCAGCCTCTGTTGTCCTCTCGCCTCGGACTTCTACCCATGCAGACAGCACAAGTTTCCCCATCCTCATCACCCAGTCCGCTGAAACCAGCCCCTTCCCTTTCCCTTCGTGGTGCCCAGGGGCCATGTCGGGGCTCTCAATCCTCCCTGGGCCCTGGGGAGCTCTGTAAGGCTCTCTCTAGCCCCGTCCACCTATATGTAACCAGAATCCATTCCTTTTCGATCTTGCTGCTTTCTGAGGCTCTATGCTAAAAGACAGATGCTTCACCTCCACTGAGGCGTTCAGTCCAGTGGCCTTGACTTGCCATTGATTTCCACTCCACTCTCGTAACCACCAGTCCCCACTGGATGGGCATCTGCCAAAACTGTCACTCTTGTTGGGCCCCATGGTGCAGGCCTGGAATCCTAGCACTTTGGGAGGCTGAGGCAGAAGGGTCCTAAGTTGGAGCCCAGCTGGAAAACTTAACAACTTAGTGAGAGCCTGTCTCAAACTCAATAAAAATGGGCTGGAGATGTAGCTTAATGTCAAGGCCCTGGGCTACCCACACATGCACACATATACACGTGCACACACAAGCACAAAGAAGTGCTGAAGAATCACACAAACACACACATGCACACACATATATGCTCACATACACACACAAAAGAGGAAGACAAAAATTGTCTAGTATTTCAAAGGTAATACCTGGCCATAATGGCAACCAAGGTTTAAACCAAGGTTTAATATTTCCATAGTGCCTGCTGATGGCGTTATCCTTCTAAAATGTAGACGTGCTTACACCCTCTAGCGACTCCACATCATTCACAACAGCAATGCAAGAATGATCCTCCCCGTCAGGGCAGTGAGGAGTCAGGACCAGGGACGCACCTATCTGGGAAACTTACTATTTGCATGGGTGAAGAAAACACTTGCATGGAACAGTCAACTGGAAAATATTACATCAGCTGCTGGAAACTAAACTAACAACGGCCCAAACATTTCCAAAACCCAGTTCTGACCTCTACTTCAATCAAATTTCTGACCTTGTTTAAACAGATCAGTTGTGGTTTTTGAACCCATATCCGTATCCTTCCTACACACAGTCATCCCAACCCACTGGGCCACACGGCAGGAGGTGAGCTGCTGGCCAGCCAGTGGAGCATCCTCTGTATTTACCTCCGCAGCCCAGCATTCGCATGGCCGTCTAAGCTCTGCCTCCTTTCAGGCGAATCAGGTGTTGGATTCTCACAGGAGCGGGACCTTCACCGTGAACTGCACTCGGAGGGATGGAGGTTGTACGCACCATGTGAGCATCACGCCTGACAACATGAGGAGGTGCTGAGGGGGACGTGTGAGTGCTGGAGAGCAGCTGCAAATACAGGTAAACATTATGTTGAGATGTCTAATAATTTTCACTATATACTACAATGTAATACTAGTAAAATTAAGAGCCCAATAAGGGTGATGATGTTTTGGAATCACCTCAAAACCATCCCCCCACTTCTGCAGCAAAAGCTTATTTCCACCAAACCAATCCCAGCTGCTGGGTACCAGCAAGTGAGAACAGTTGCCACTGGCTTATTCTCCGCCAAGATCTGTGGTTCCCTTGATCCTTCCTCCCTGCCAGACTTGGGGTTCTCTTGTTCCAGAGCACCCCCTTCCAGAAGTCCTCTTCATGTCTTGGCTCCCACTCTGGTCCTACCATGGCTGATGTGGGCGGCACAAATCCCGTCTGTGTCAGTCACCCACATCTATGGTCTTTCTTCCTGCCTTCCCTCCTGCCCACACCTTCTCCAGGACTACATCTGCAGCCTCACGTGCCTCACCAGCCCTCACAGCTTGCCGCCCTGGGCTGCCAGAGCTGGGGCATCCCCCCAGGTCCACTTTCGAGTCCCCACCCCCTTGGCTCCCGGGAGTTGTTTATCAGCAAACAAATTCATCTGTGGAACAGCCCGTGTTTGCGCAGTGAATCACCCCCTTTCTGCAGCTAGAAGAAACAACACACAGCACTTTTCCTTGCAAAGAAGAATTTCAATAGAGGTGCGTGGCCACAGCATCCTGGGGCTCCAGCCTGCAACTGAGACCCGGAACAATGAATCAGTTTTCACTGGAAGGCTTGTGTTTTCGATTTCTTCAGCCTCTAGGCATAGAAGTCAGTGCTTACAAGCCCAGCAACAGAATGACATAATACGCTGACGCTGACGGAGGCTGGCTGAGCACCGGCTGCTGGGAACCATGCCCACCATGCTCAGGGATGCCTGGAAGCCCCGCCCCCTGGACCACCCAGGCAGGACCTCCAGGGGACCTCAGGTGCCCGCCTCTCCCACAGATGCCCAGGGCTCTAGGAGGGTCCTGCCTCTAGCCTCTGCTGGTCCCCTGCATCACCCTGGGCAACATTTCTGCTCTCCCTCCCCAGCCCTAAGCTCACCCCAGCCACACCCTGCCCGCCGTCCAGCCCGTACCAGGGCCTGCAGTGACCCTGCTGGTCCCCAGGAGGCTGCAGCCTCCAGTCCTGGGATTTGGACTCAGGTGTGTGAAACCTGGGCCCATCCACACCAAGTACTTCTCTTTGCGGTTCTGTCGTCCATGAAACGCAGATAAAAATGCCAGCCATGCGTCGCCAAAAGAGCCACGCACTCCTGCGGCCAGGGACCCGGAATGGGGCCACCTGCAGGGCCTGGGAGGTGTTCCTGGAGAGAAAGAAAGCCATGCAGGGCCATGCGGCACTGGGGAGGCTGAGGCGGGAGGGTCACAAATTCAAGCCCAGCCTGGGCATTTTAGTGACTTAGTGAGACCTTGTCTCAAAACCAAAGCTAAAAATGTGGGGGGTGTAGCTTGATTTCTGGACTGTGTGTGTGCACGTGTGTGTGTGCGTGCATGTGCTCCCGTGATGCCTGGGGATGAAACCCATGGCCCTCACACTGAACTACATCCCTAGCCTTCTTCTACTTTTCAGTTTGAGACAGTGTCTCACTAGGTAACTAAGCTGCCCACGCTGGGCTCGAACTTGTAATCCTCCTGCCTCAGCCTCCTGAGTACTGGAATTATAGACTGTGCCACCATATCTGGCTCCATATCATTTAACACACCATTTTTGTGCTTCTACAACGTTCCAAAATAAATCTATGCCATAATTCACTTAATCATTTTATATAGTTGGATAATTAGACTGCTTGTAATTATTCTCAACTCTAATACAGACAGTCATCTCTATGGAAAAATGTTTACATGGATCAAATAAGATTATCAGTTTTATCCAAGTTACACCTGTGTGGCTTCCCTGCGTCTCTAGAACACACACACACACACCAAAAAAACTGAACACACTCTCTGCTTGGTGGTGTGGTTTGGATCTGGAAAGTTCTCCGGAAGTCTCACGTATTTGGCCGCTACGGATCTTCTGTGGACCCCGTGCTGCTAGGAGACGGGCGTGGTCTGGGGGCGGATCATGGCCATGTTGTGGAGGACAGGCCCGTGAGTGGCAGATTACAGATCACAGGAGCATGGTGGATTGAGGACATTAGTAGAAGATGGGCACGTGGCACATTGCTGAGAATGTGGCCTGGAAGGAGCAGGCTGCTGGGGCTTGACCTGCCAGGGGCGGAACCCCGAGAGATCACCGAGAAGGGACACGCCGGCTCCACCCTTCCTCCCTCTCCAGGCTGCCATCTGCCAAGCCGTGAACAGCTGAGCGGCTGTGCTTCCACCATTACTGGCTACCCATGAAATGCATGGCGGCCTTTGGAAAGTAAACCTTTCCTCCCTTAAGTTTTGGGTGTTTTTTTGTTTTAGTTTTTTTGAGACAGGGTCTCACTCCGCAGCCCAGGCTGGTCCTGAACTCGCTGTGGAGCCCAGGCTGGCCTTGGACTCACAGCAATCCTCCTGCCTCAGCCTCCTGAGTGCTGGGATTACAGGCACGTGCCACCATACTTGGCTTATGTGGTGCTGGGGAATTGAACTCAGGTACTTAGCACTTGATTTACCCTGGGCCATTCCTTCAGCTCCATGAGTGTCAGGTTTTTCGTCCCAGCCACAAACAAAGTAACTAGGACAGCTGGTTTCCACTCTTTTTTTTTTTTTTACCAGCTTTTATTATGGTGACTTAGACATGTCACTTGGTGTACTTATGCATTTGCGGAAGAAATATGCATGTTTAACTACAGGGTTCTGCCCTAGGGATGAAACGTAAGATATAATACATACCCTCTAATTTCTAAAATTCAGAAATCTGGCCCCAAGAGTTTCAGACTAGGAGAAAGTTCTCAATTACTGAGCCTTAAATAAAACCAGTGCATGCCTAGCAGCGGTGAATGGCCCTGGGCTAGATCCCCAGCATCCTGAAAACCGGAACCCTTGCAGTGGTTTGGATCCTGAGTGTCCCCCAAAGGCCTCACCTATTTGGAACTGTGCGTTTTTAGGAGAGAGAGCCTGCCTGCAAAGGTTTGACAGCGGGAAGAATGCATAGTTTGTCTGTAGTGGGAGGAAGGAAGTCCAGCAGAGATGCCAGGTGGTCCATATGACTTGTGTGCGAGGCAGTGAGGGAGGGGAACCCCCTGGGGCCCTACTAGCTGCTTGAAGTTATCAAAGGAGGGAAGAAGAAACATTGTCACAGCTCCTTCCTGGGAGAGTCCCAGCACTGCCGAGTCTTCCCTTCTGGCTGCAGTGGGGTGCGCAGCTCTCCAGCCTGTGTCTCTGCCATGTGCCCCATGGCTGCCGGCTGCCCCAATGGACTGTTGGTGCCAGACCTTCTGAAATTGTGAGCTAAAGAAATCTTTCCTCCCGTACATCGCGGATGTCGGGTATTCTGTCACAGCAGCGACAAAGTAACTAAGAGTAACTAAGATCACCCTGATGCCCTAAAACCTACAGCGGTTCCCAACCTTTGTGTCACCAGGGACCCATGTTTTAAGGAAGCGAGTTTTTCTACGATGGAGCTGAAGGGGTAGAGGTGATGTCAGAATAATAAAATGGCATTGTGTGTAGTGTGCACTTTCTTCCAGACCCCTCCCATGTGGAGTTCATAGTCGAGTGCATGTCCTACAAGAGTCTGATGTCGCCAAGGGACCTGACAGGAGGTTGTGCTCAGGTGGCAGTGCACGTGCTGGGGAGCAAATGCAAACGCAGATGAAGCTTCACTGGCTGGCTGGCAGCTTATCGCCGGTTGTGCAGCCGGGCTCTGCCTAGGCCACCAGCCAGCCGTTCAGTCTGTGCTGTGCCCTCAGGAAGGGCCCTGCTACCAGCTGGCACAAACCCAGTGCGCTGGCACTGCTGCAGCCGCAGGTTTCGCCCCCTCTCTGTACCCTCATTTGTGGGGTTTTTCTGCAATTTTATGACCTCTGGGGATTGTGTAACCATAACCAAGATCAAGACACAGCACCGTCCTGCCCCGCAATGAGCCTACACCCCTCTCCTCCTTGTTTCAGCCTCTCTGTCCCTACTGTTAGATTGCCCCGGAGGCGCCTGACCCAACTCCAGAAGACATCTCCCACCTGCCTGCCCTCCCAGCCCACTTGAGGTGGTCACCTCCCGCCTTTCCCCCAGGGAGGCTCGGTGCTGTCCCCCGCCACTGCTCTCCCCAGGCCAGGCCTGTCCCCAACAGGGCTGGGACACATGTCCTTACCCGGGGTGTTCCGTTAGAGACTGTTCATTCTCCAGCTCTGGGTCAGACATGGCCACGTGTGTCGGAAAGCAAGGTGACACATCCGCCCAGCTGGGCGTCCTCTCCCCTTCTGACTGCTGTTCCCTTGTTCTGAGGGGTCAGGTCTGAGCCCCAGGCCTGGCTGCGTGGGCACCGCAGGGTACGGGTTAAACACGTCTACCAAAGCCCCATGTCGGGAACTTACTCCGCAGGGCACCGGTGTGTGCATGGGAGTCCAGGCGGGGGCGGGGGGGGGGGGGGGGGGGGGGGGGGGGGGGGGGGGGGGGGGGGGGGGATCAGGTGGCAGATCTCTGCCACCACAAGCAACAGCCACTATCGTAGGAGGGGATTAGGGACCCCCGGGGACAAGACCCCTCAGGAATGGACTTGCTACCACAGCCAAGTTGGTGCTGTCTCCTTGAGGACCCACCATCCCTCTGTGACACCGCATGGAGGTTCTCCCCAGACGCAGGCCCTCCGCCTTGGCCTTCCCGGCCTCAAGAGCCCTGAGCCCAGCCGTTTCTGTTCTTTGTAAATTACCCGGTCTCGAGCATGCCACTACAGCACCTGAAAGCACCCCGAGGCGCTCCTGCTCTCTCTGCATCTGTCCCCTGGGGCCTCTGTTCAAAGGTCCTTCCGCATCTGTCCCTGAGGCCTCTGCTGAAAGGTTCCTCCTCAGGATTCCCGATTTCCATCTCCCCAGGTGCAGGGATGCCTGGGGGTGGGGGCTGGCCACACTGTGGTCACCGGAAATGACTGCTCTCAACTCCCGAGTCTAGTTTAAGCTCAGCCTGGGAGCCCTCCAATCTCAGGATACATCAAAGAAAGACGACAGCTGGCCCGGTGGTACAGGCCTGGAACCCCAGGACTCTGGGAGGCTGAGGCAGGAGGCTCGCACATTGGAGCCCTGCCAGGGCAACTTAGCAACTTAATGAGACTGTCTCCAAAATAAAAATAAAAACGGGCTGGGGACATAGCTCAGAGCAAAGGCCCTGGGTTCAGTCCCCGGTACACACACACACTCAGAAAGGAAAACACAAAGAAAGATAGCATAAGCAACTCAAGCTCAAGGAATTAGTCAGCTGTGTCGTACACCAAAATAAAATATTCCTGAGTCTAGCTCTCTCGTCAGAAGTGATTCCCCGCCCTGCCGTCTCCCATCACGTGTGTTCAGAGTGGTTAGCTCAACGTGAATATTCATGCATGAGTTCATTTAAGAACAGCGAAGGGGAACGCGGCTTCCTGAGGCAGGGACAGAGCCTCAGCCCCATGAGGGCCTGGATGAGAGCCTGATGCAAGTACTGTCTTTATTTGAATGTTATATCCAGTTAAAAGAAATGCGTGCAGATGACCAGACCAGGAGGACAGAGGACCGCCATGGTGGCTCTAGACCATGACAGCTCTGCTAACCCGTCTCGCCTGTGTTGAATCCCCACCCACCCCCAGCTCTGGGCCTGGCTCCTGCCTTTTACTTCCTGGGCAGTGTGACCAACGAGAAGGGGCGTGGCTGGTGTCCAGACGCCCTCAGGAGCTGCAGCCAGAGGGGGATAAGTCGCAGACAGAAACAAAAACATGTCTCTTTGAAGTCCTGAGGACACACAGTCCCTTTTACCTAGCCCAAGGTCATCGGGACAGCCTTCCTGGGTCAGATGATCTTCAGACGGCTGGTAAAAATTCAGTATACGCCAGGTCTGGTGGCACAGGCCTGCAATCCAAGGCCTCTGGGAGGCTGATGCAGGAGGATGTAACCCAGCCCCGGCAACTTCACGAATTAATGAGGCCGTTTTGAGATAAAAATAAAAAAGGGATGGGGATCATGAGGGGATCCTAGGGAGATCCCCAGGACCACAATAAGTAAATTAATCAATTGAATTAAAAAGTAAAAAGTGCAATTTGAAAGGATTGGATAGAAGGTCACGATTCCCTCTAAAATAGAAACAAAAAAGCACACAGTTCTGGATGACTACGCAGGTGCTCTTAGGACACTCTGGTCAGGAGGAACAGCCTGACCTATCCGAGCCCTGCTAGCAGGTACCCTCCAGTCAGCACGACAGAGTGGGCTTCCTGAATCCTGTCTAAACAAACTCCAACCACCTGGCTCATTAGGCCTGGTAGCGCACAGCTCCTCCCAGACCCACCAGGTTCAGTATGTAAAATTGGAGAGACTGGGTGGGAACCTGGTGGGTGGGAACCTGGCACAGCCACACCCCAGTGACCTCAGGCTCAGAGTAGATCCTGCTGCTGGGAACAAAATGAAGTACCCGGGAGTGGAGCATCCTGGGGACAGAGGGGACAGAGCAGGAACAATCTGCATACAGCCAGAACCCACGAAGCCCAAAGGGCTGGGGTGTAGCCCAGTGGGTAGGGCACTTGCCTGGCGTGGGCAAGGCCCTGAGTTTCATCCTCCAGCACCTCATGAAAAAATAATCCAGGCATCGTGGCCCATGCTGTAATCCCAGCACTCAGAGGCTGAGGCAGGAGAATTGCATTAGTCTGAGGCCAGCCACGGCTACAAAGTGAATTTAGGACCAGCTTGGAATTAAAAAAAAAAAAAAAACCATCAAAGACTCGAATCCCTTTTTGAGGTGTTTGGGCCCCAGGAAAGGCAGGCAAATAGGGGGTCGCAGCAGTACTTACAAGCTTCCTCTCCTCCTGTCTCTCTCCTTTCTGTGGTGCAGCGGGGCCTTCCCACTGAGCTACATCCCCAACCCAGATTTTTTACTTTTGATTTCAAGACAGGGTCTTGCCAAGTCACTAAGGTGCCCAGGCTGGGCTTGACCTTGTAAGCTTCCTGCCTCAGCCTTCCGTGTGCTGGGATCGCCCCGGAAGCTCTCCTCTCTTCTACTTCGGGCAGATTCTGAGGCACCCTGCCCTCCACCCTCTGCCCTCGGGCCTTTCTCTGCACTGAGATCCATGCCTGGCACTTTCATCTTTTTATTTCTTCTCTTCTTTCTATCTGTTGATTATTGACAGGGATAACAGCCCTTCTCCTGATGATTAGAAAGGAAATAAGACACACTTCCTTGTTAGCTGGGGAAAGGAGCCTGGGAACAGACGGGATGTTCCAGCGTCCTATCTGGTTATCTAGGAGGGGAGGCCGACAGCCGCCATTGTGTCTACACACCTGTTTACGCTCCACCAAGTGCTCTCTCTGCCCAGGACAAATGGCTGAGCGCAATTCACTGCATCGCCATTCACTTCAGCCACCCTGGTCCCAGTACAGAGGCACTAACTGTCCCAGGCCCACATGTTCATAAGGACCCCAACTTTCCCACCATCTTTGGCTGGTTGGTGTGCGATTTCTTTATTGTAAGACAGTACATGTAAGATATTAAACAGCACATGCTTTTAACATTAAGATGAGGCAACATAAAACTTGAATTAATAAAAGCATCAAATAAAACTAACAATAGAGTGATAAATTATAACTGACGTCTATCCAATTATATGTCTTAATTTCCACAGTGGGAAGGAAGCGTGAATACCAGAGACCTAACATTAGATCCTCTGCAGGAGGGTCAGATCAAAGAATTTCTTCCTGGGAGGTCTCAGCCCATTTGTGGGTGGTGGGCAGAGCAGGAACAGCTTGGTAGAGGCCCAGCCTGAGAGAAGCTGTTCACTGCCTGGCAAGAAAGGAAGCCAGAGGTGGGGGGGGGGGCTAGTGTATATCCTTCCAGGTCATGTTCCAGTGACCTGCCCCTTCTGGGTCAAGCTCCAGTGACCACCCCTCTATCCAGACCCTGCTTCTTACAGTACAGGAAATCGATGGATTGGCCCCCAGGATTCAATCACCTTCCAAACAGGAGGCTTCTGGATCCAAACCATGACATACTCCTTGATGATTTTTTAATGTCATGATAAAAAAACAAATTTAGGGCTGAAAATGTTAACTCAGTGGTACAGCGCTTGCCTGGCAAGCACAAGGCCCTGGGTTCAATCCCTGGTTCCAAAACAAAACAAAAGACCACAAAAAACCACAAAAAAAAAAAATTAAAGGAAGTTTTAACACTACTGTGTGTACACTGAGCATAGTATGTATTTTATATGCAGCCCAAGACAGTCTGCTTCACTCAAATAATAATAATAATAATAATAATAATAATAATAACAAAAGGTAAAATACAGCAGGCCACAGGTCAGGCACTCCTGGCAGCTGCCCCCTTGCTCTGGCAAGAGAAAAAGCAGGCCTCATTGGGACTGGTGGCACTAGCCTGTAGCCCCAGCACACTGGGAGGCTGAGGCAGAAGGATTGCAAATTCAAACGCAGCCTTGGGCAACTTTGCAACTGAGACCCTGTCTCAAAATAAAAATTTTAAAAATGGGCTGGGATGTCGCCTAGAGTGAAGGCCCCGGGTTCATGGCTCAGTACCAGAAGGGGACAAGGAGCAGGCTCACAAGCTTGCTGTTAAGGAAAACGCTGGGGAAAGTCCTGTCTGTACTCATCCACTCAGTGGGGGCTGGGGAGGGCGTGGCCCTAGAGAGCATGGCTGCCGGGCCGGCTCCACCTGCACACTGAAGCTGCTGGAGGGCCTGGGTGTTGGTCCCCTCAGACTGCTGGGTAGAGGGAGGACAGCAGGAACCCAAGAGCCTCAGGTGGGACGTCATGCACCTTTCCCAAAGTTTCCTTCAAGCCTGCCCACCACCCTCTGTAACATGGCAAGTCCATCCAGGGCGAGAAACGGATCTCTGGGCACGTGCCCCTCCTTCCCACTACCTCACGCTGCCTGCCTAATGTATACACGCAGCCCTGCAGCCAGCAGCCAGCGACTTTGGCCCCCACTGCGTGTGTCCACCCAGAGACGCGCACGGCATTCACGGGCCAAGGCTCTAAGATCAGCACTGTGCCCTCTCGTGATCCAGCAGCCTCTGCAGCCACTCACCTCTCTGAGCAGGGTTCCAGATGAGAGTCAAGAGAATTTCTTTAAATAGGATATCGTGCTTTGCCAAAGAGGCTCCCCAGAAGCTGGCTGTGGTGCAGGCCTGCCTTCCCAGCACTCCGGGAGGCTGAGGCAGGAGGATGGAAGCTTTGAGCCCAACCCGGGGAACTTAGTGCCGTAGCCCGAGTTAAGAGTTAATTGTCTAAAATAGAAAAGCAGGCTGGGGTAAATTCCGTGTGGGGAGCCAGACCCCCCTGGGGACCAAGAACAGGGACTCGGGGTAAAAACCCTGGGTTCTGTGACTGTGTGAGTCTATGTATGATACCGGGAACTAAATCAGCCCCTTCGCAACAAGCTACCCCCCCGGCACTTTATTTTATTTCTTTTTTGACAGGATCTCATGGACTCACTGAGTTGCTTAGGCTAGACTCAAGTTTGTGATCGTCCTGCCTCGGCCTCCCAGAGTGCCTGGCCCGCCACATCTGCTCACTGATACCACAACTGCCTGAGCTTGAGGCGACCACCAACCTTCTCCGAGCATGGGACATGACAAAAACCTACCCTAAAAGCATTCCCTATGTAGGAGAGGAAATCACACACAAGTCCCTGGCCAGAGTGGCACCCAGTGGTGGCAGCCAGGCATGCGCCAGGCCCACAGAAGTGACCCAGCAGTGAGAAGGAGCTTGGGGATGTGAGGCCTGATTTGGAAACCTCAGCCCTGGCTGAGTAGGGACAGGGGGCCAGGCCACCACATGGTGGAGTGTGGCTGTGTAAGATCCTCAAAGCTTGTTAAAAAGCAGGACACCTCCCCACCCCTCGCCCGGTAGCACCTGGAAAAGAAAGATGCACCCTAACAGCATGCGGAGCTGCCCGGCCACCCCCATCGTTTTCCCAGGGGACAAAATGTGCTTCCCGATACGCTCCGCTGGAGCCCGTGAGGCCCCAGACCCTGGGGACTGGACGCGTGGGGAGGTTTGCCTCTGGTGGTGGCAGATTATAGCGCCAGCTTTTGTATTTATTTAAACACGCAGCTGTTCACTTCAGCATTCCCTCGGGTGTGCGCACGTGGCACTAAGGTGGAGCTCCAACCTCCACCCTGAGCTATATTCCCCAACTCTTTTTCATATTTTTGAGACAGAATCTTCACGAAATCCCTGCGGTGCCCAGGTTGGCTCCAACTCGCAATCCTCCTGACTCAGCCTCCCAGAGCACTGGGATTTTAGGCAGGTGCTGCCATGCCCAGTTTACCTTTAAAAGTCTCTTTCCATTCCTTGTTTTCATTAGGTTCAAGTAGCCTGTTTCCAGCTTGTAATAGCGTCACGTAAGGAGGTCGTGACGAGCTACAGGGGATAAAACCCACCTCACGGTCTCATCTAAGGACAGCACGAGGTCGTGGGTACCGACAGCAGCCCGTAAAAAGGCTCAGGCCTCCGTGTCCCTGCCTGTCAAGTGGACTGCGACATCTTTGCATTTCTTTGGGGACTCATGGGGACCAACAAACCAGACGGTTGATTTCTCTCATGGCTTGACTGTCGCCTGCGGTTTTCCCCGTCCAAGGTGTGGGATTAACTGCCGTTTGGATGCAGGAATGCAGCCCTTTGACTGTGCTAGTGTCTGTTTTCACACGCAGTGAACCTGAACTCCACCGCCAGGCCTCTCCTCTCAATTAAAAGTAGGCAGACCAGGCGACACCAGACACCACGGAGGGACAGCCCCCACCTGGGCTTACAGGTGTGTGGCCGCGGTTAACCACAGCCCGCCCCGGCTGGCAGGCAGGCCCCTCCACACGCCATGCCCGCCCGGTTCTTTCCCTGCCTCCTCGGGCTGGGAACAGAATCAACTTGGATGTAAGGTGTTATATTCCTAGTGCGCCCAGAGGCCCAGGTCTAAAATCCCAGCACTTTTGGAGGCTGATGCAGGAAGATCCTAAATTGTAGCTCAACCTAGGCAACTTGGCGATTTATTGAGACTCTGTCTGTAATCAAAAGTAAAAACTGGGCTGGGGAGTTAGCTCAGTCTGAAGGGCCTGGGCGACACACACACACACACACACACACACACACACACAGAGTGCTGCATTCCTACAGCCCTACACACACACACACACACATAGTGCTGCATTCCTACAGCCCTACACACACACAGTGCTGCATTCCTACAGCCCTACTCTAACTCACAGGGAAGGTGGCTGATCTGGGGGACTTCGCTCCTGAATGAAATCAAAGTCAGCGGGTACCCTTGGGTGGCAAGGTGCGGAGCGTGGCAGGCGGGACTGGAGCTCTCCTGGCAGTCACCAGAAGCAACCCGGGCAAGTGCAAAGTAAGACGGCCCAGGGTTTACCGAACAGGGCAGTTACAGTTCATGGTGGGAAGGAAGTGGTGTGATTCTACCCCTGGCACACGCTCCCTGACCCTGACGTCCATCCTGCGAAGAGCCCAGGGCGCCACTGAGTGCCACCGGCTGCGGGGTCTACCGACGTGGCTGCTGGGAAGCTGTGAATGATTTGCAAGCCCGGTCGATCATTAAGCCGCCTGGGAAGGTACACCAGCCGTACCTCTTCCAATCTCAGGAGACGGCCTCCAGGGCCAAGCAGACGGTGAAACAAAAATGAAGCCAATGCCAGGGTTTGAGGGGTTTTGAGAGAGCGAAATGGTTTCAATCAATTATTGGGGAGGTACCAAGGAATCCATGGATTCCATCATGGGCAGAGTATTTTTAGGATGAAGGAAACACGGTTTACAGATTAAATCAGGAGCTGCAGCTATTCGGCATGAGGGGCCAATTTTACAGAAGGCCATTTTTCCATGGCTGGGCGGGGAGGCGGGTTGGGATGATTCAGCAGATTATGTTTATTATTTTGTGCACTTGTCACACTGTAATGTGTAATGACTCATTATGCACCGTGATGCAGAATCAGGAGTCCTGAGCGTATTTTCCTGCAAGTACATGGTCCATCTGGGGGTGACGGAGACAGTGACACACACCACCAATCTGACAGGTGGTGGGGCTCAGGTGGTAATCCCAGCGACAGGGAGCAGCTGTAAATACAGACAAAGTTGTATCACTTGCCTACTGTCCCTTTCCCATTAAGAAAGCCTAATGGGCGCCACTCACAGTCTGGGTTGGCGGCCTGCGTAGGAGTCATCGCCCCATTCCTTCCTTTCCCAAATAGGCTGAGCCAGACTAGCTGGGAGAACGGCTTTGTGTCCGGCCCAATCGAGCAGTGGCTGCGTGGCACGTGGGACTTCCGCCCATGAGAACAGCGAGACGGACAGCCCCTGTGCATCCAACCTACAAGCCAACCCGCCCTTGGTTTGTTTTGTTTTTTTGTCCTTGACTTTTTTTTTTTTTGAGGTACTAGGGATTGAACCTGGGGACTTCACAAGAAACTGTATCTCTAACAGCCCCTACTTTTTCTTTTCTTTTCCTTTCTTTTTTGAGGTAATATCTCACTAAGTCAATCAGTTGTCCAGGCTGAATTCAAACTTGTGATTCTCCTGCCTCGGCCTCCCAGAGTGTTAATATTATTTATAGATCTATGCCACCTGGCCTGGCTATCATCGTAATTTTTTAAAGAAAGTTTTACTACTTATATATGTACATTCTATGTCACACAGTTTTTGAGTGACTCAAGAAAGAGTCACTTTCTTTTTTTTTTTTTACTCAAAAATAAAAGAGCAACCCCCTCTCTCCCCCACACACAAAGGTGAGCCACAGGACTGAGAAAAGGATCGTGAGTGAACAAAGGAGGCTGTTGCGGTCCCAGCTCTTCCGCTTCCCATGTGACCCCAGGCGAGTACCTTATTTCCTGAAGCTGAGACACTGAGCCACAAGGCGCTGAGTGTTAATTATAATTAATTATACATCATTGGGCGAAGGCATCAGCATCGTTTAACCTAGCTCAGCTGATAATAACCGCTCAATTACACGTCTGTAACCACTGAGGAAGCTGGAGCTTGGGGCAGTGTGGCCCGATGCCACATAGCCAGAAAGTGGCAAACCCCGACCAGCAAGTGCCGGGCCTGCCTGTGCCTCCAAAAGCCCCGATGGTGATCAAATCCGACCCAGCTCCTCTCTGTCATGGGCCCTCCCACCTGGGCAGACGGGATTTCCCGTGAGCGGCTCTGCCCGGGTCCAACTCCTCCGCCTGTCCACGACCCTCACCCGGCCACCCGGACTGCCCGAGCCACTACGAGGTTCCACGGTGTGACCTCCGCCGTCTTTGCCCTCTTTTGCTTCTGAATCATTCACTTCTCATGCCTGAAAAATGTAGCTGTTTATGTCACCATGAGAAATCTCCAAGCGAGGTGGTCACGAACTCTCAGGGACTGTTACGTGACCACCCCCCACCCCCTACCCTTCCTCCCAGATCTCTTTTCTTTCGAGCACTCCAGGCTCAAGGAGAAGTGTCTCCGGCCCGGGTGTAAATGAGAAGGCTGCGACAGAGTGGAGATTGCATCGACTGGAGGTAAGGCAGCCTTCTCCCCAACGGCAGCACTGAGAGAGTTCAGCAAAGGTTAGGCACGCGGAGAATGCTGCGCTTCCTGGCCGCCTCTGATTAGCTTTTAAGATAATTAATGGAGACAGGGTAACGACTACATTCCTGAGGAGAGGCAGGAAAGACCAAACTGGCGACCTGAGCACTAGCCCCGCTGGCGCTGCCCAGCTTCTTTGCCCACCATCCATAAATTCTGCCTCTGGCTCCTACGTGGCCCCAAGGCTATGTGACCTGCAAGCACCACACTCTCTGCACCCGCTGTCCTTCATTGGGCATCACACTCCTTCCCTGGGGGGCAAGTCTGCTCCCAGCATTTCTGCCTCACCGCACACAGAATCCTCCGACAGCCCAACATCCAGTGTCCCCACTTTGGCAAAGCCTGGCAGCACGGGCCTGTCGTTCCAGCACTCTGGGAGGCTGAGGCAGGAAGATTGCAAGTGCGAGCTCAGCCTGGGCAAAAAGGATTCCCATTTTGCCAATGAAGAAAATGACATCAGACAGACTGGGTAACTGTCTCGACAGCACATGATACACGCAGGTGCTGACGCGAATCCCACACGGGACTCCAGAGCCAAAGTCCCAACAAGAGGCAACACGCTTCCTTATCTCATTCCTCTGCCCACGTTTCCACAGGGTGAGAAGGAGAGAGAAGCAAAAGTCATCAGAAAAAAAAAAAAAAAAAGCTTTGTGTTCCTGACAATCACGAGGCTTTTTTTTTTTGTTTGAACACGTGGCAGGCCCTGGAGCCACGCAATGGCCACCACAATAGATGGTCATCCCACTCCCAACTCTTATTTTTTTATATTTCCTCCTGCTGTAAGGCATTCTGAGTCCTTTTTTCACTTTTTATACCTCTTCCAACATTGCTGTATTTGTACATGTGTGTGTGTGCACGTGTGTGTGTGCACACGTGTGTGTTCACAGTACTTGGAACTGTGCCCAGGGCCTTTTCATTGAGCTACATACCCAGCCCATTTTTATTTTTGATCTGGAGACAAGGTCTCCCTAAGTTGGTAAATTGTCCAGGCTGGGCTACGATTTGGAATCCTCCTGCCTCAGCCTCTTAGAAAGCTGGGATGACAGGCCTGCGCCACCAAGCTGGCTGCCTCATTTTTTGAAAGAAATTTTGTCATGTGCTTTGTATTTAGAGTGGACCCTGTTGGCTATGTATAGAGGCCACTGACCCTTACCACATTCTACCAGACATAATTAATCGATCATAGTACTCTGGCCTAGTAAAGCCAGGATCTTTCTCTACACAGTACTACAGGGAGCTACAATCGACGCATCAGAGTTGGTAAACGAGATGAAACCTGGTCGCTTCTCCTTGTCTACACTCTCAGCTGGCTACTTTGCCTTGGTCTTTGTCCCTGTCCCATGAGCATTCACTTCCCAGGTTTCGGTTATGAGGCTGCACAGAGAAGACAGAAGTCCTCACGACCCAGAAACATGCACCAGAGACACGGACCCTGCTCCCACGTCACCCCGCCAGCCACCTCTGCCTCCTCCTTTTACACTGAACCCGGGGCCAACAGCCTTGCATCCCGTACAGGCAAAGAATGCAGAAGAAATCGCGCATCTTGGGAAAGATAAACTTGGGGTAAAGGGGGTGCAAGCCTTATTGCTAAGTTCAGACTCACAAAGCCACTAGCCTGTGGGAATCCCGGAAAGTTTCCCCAGTTAAACATTGACGAAGAGAGTGGCGCGGGCGGGCGGCCGGGAAAGGCGCTTCAAAGGGGCTATTTGCATATCAAAGGGCTGAGCTCCAGCCCCGAAAGCTCGCAGAGGCCTCCAACGTTTTTGCAAAGAAAAGAACGTTGTTTGTGCCATGTACAGGAACTCCAAACGCACAGGTGAGGATTGCAAGATTGCACTGGGCCCGGCTTGCGGCGCTCATGAAATAAACAAGGGGTCAGAACTCTAATTGGCAACGTGCTTAGTAAATTCCAAGAAACAAGGCAATACGTGAAATATACACATTTTTTCTCGTGTGTGTGTGGGGGGGGTGCTGGCGGTGGAAGCCAGGGCCTTTGCCCTATGCTATATCCCCAGGACCCCCTTCCTATGTTCGAATTTTGAGACAGAGCCTTGCTAAGCCACTAAATCGTCCAGGCTGAACTACACACATCAGTCCTCCTGCCTCAGCCTCCCGGAGTGCCGGGATTACAAGCCTGAGCCACCCGGCTGGCTTCTTTTTTTTTGCTTGAGTCAGGGTCTAGCTGGCTACTCGTCCCAGGCTGGCCTAGAACTCTCTGTGGTGCCGAGGTTACTGGCATCTGCCACCAGCGCCAGGTTGGTGGGCGAAAGTCGGACACCGTGAGGAGCCACCTCCCAGAACCACTCATCTCTGAATACCAGAGGCTTCCTGTACCCTATTTTTTTATGGCTCGATGGCCAGGCAGGTCACTGGGCTTGGTTCTCCAGTTGAGGAAACTGAGGTTCAGAGATTGCACCACTGAGGACAGAATCCAGCACCCGCCCAGGTCAGCCTGACTCCTGAGGCCAAGCTCCAGGGAGGGCTAGTGATCTGGTCACTAAGTCTGTCACCAAGCACCACCTTTGTGTCCACTGGAAGAGCAGGGGCATTCCCTCACAGGCAGCCCTGGGGCGCCCCGGCCTCCAGCATGGTGCTGACGGCCGAGGAGCTCCTCCATCTCTCTAGAAGTTTCTTCTCCCAGTTCTGCGCCAAGGCTCAGGGTCTTTGCACGGACCTGGAAATCCTGCCTCGACTGCCAGTCCCTCGGAGTCTCCTCCCCAGGGTTTCCCTGTCCCTCCACCCTCCAAAATGAACCAGCTGTGTGTTCTGCACATACACACCCCAACCCTGCCAGGCAACTGGCACCAGAAACCGGTACACACCAGTTCCGGCCAGGATGAGTCCACAGACCTGGTCCTGCCTTTGTGTCTAAGCTTGAGGAGCCAAGGGAGGGGGGCACATGGAGGGGGAGGCAGGGAGGGGCAGCCTCAGGCAGAAGTGGGGAGCGGCTGGGGGTGGAAGGGCCTGTGGCAGATCCCACTTCTGCTTCACTATAACACTGGTAATGGAGAAGTCATTCAGGGAAGTGGGTGTGGGTGTGAGGGGTTGTGTGTGGGTGGGTGAGCGTGGGTGGGTATAGAGGTGTGGGGTGTGGGCATGGGCATGGGGGTGTGGGTGTGGAACTGGGGACCCACTCCAAAGCCTTTGCACTAAGTTACACCCCCAGCTCATTTTCAATTTTGTTTTTGAGACAAAGTCTCACTAATTTGTTAAGTTGCCAAAGGCTGGGTTTGAACTTGCCATCCTCCAGCCTCAGCCTACAGAGTGCTGAGATGACAGGCCTGTGCCACCAGGTCCAGCCAGGGAATTTTTTGAGGGCAGGAGTTAAAGTGGATTAAAAAGGGAAAAAAAGATTTAATCCTTTTTACAAATGCGCTACCAATGGAACTCCTTGGAATCACTGGTTTGCTGAGGGGATGCGGCAAGTTAGATCCAGACCTGGTCCCAGAGACCCTGGAGAGCTGCAAGGAACGTGTCCTGGGCTGCGTCTCCACGCAGAGGGGACCCACATCCCATTTAGTACTTGGTTCCTAAGATTCCCCAAGCGCTAGTGGCCGCAATGGGACCAGGGCTGGCTGATACTGTGTGTGATTACTGCAAGTAAAATGTCAAAAAAAAAAAAAAAACCTGAAAAAAAGGTTAGTGTCTCGATTCCAGGACTGTCCCATTTTTTTCTTCTCAGATCTCCAAAGATCAGGCAGCATTTCCAGGTCCTTGCAGAGACCCTGACACTTGGAGCAGAACTGGTGACAAAGGCCTGTAATCTCAGCACTCTCGAAGTCTGAGGCAGGAGGGTCACAAGTTCAAGCCCCGCCTGGACAAGCCCACCGAGACCCTGTTTCAAAATAAAAAATATTATCTGGGAATGTAGCTCAGTGTGAAGGCCCCAGGCTCGACAGTAGTCACACATTTGTATACACACACAAACACACACACACACACACACACACACACATATACAAGCTGCCCTCATAAGTCCACCTGCCTCCCCTGTGCAAAGACCCTGAGCCTTGGCGCAGAACCGGAAGAGGAAGGGACAGGGACTGTGGGCCTCAGCCAAGTGTCACATGCCTGCCGCAAGGGCCACATAACAAGGTGTGGGTGAAACTCCCATCCACAGTGACTGCTATTCCCAGTTTCACATAGAAATGGGAGGGGGTGGGGTGAGCAGGCAGGGGCCGGGCGGGGCCTGCAAGGGAGGAGCAAGTCACAGGTGGCTGGGGACAGAGAGGCCTGGGTGAGGGCCAGGAAGGAGCCCTGCTCCATGCAACGGCTTTGTCACCACCGCCGACCATCCAGCTCATGATCTGTAGCAGTGGCTTTGATGGTGTGATGCAGGCCCCGTAGGAAAATGGCCACACGGACCCTGTTCTTGTCATGGTGCTTTCTGTATACCTGCTACAGCAGTGGAGCCCAGGGCCTCTGCGCTGAGGGATGTCCCCAGCCCATTTTTGATTTCTGATTTTGAGACAGGTTTTTGCCAACTTGCTAAACTACCCAGGCTGGGCTCAAACTTGTGACCCTCCTGCCTCAGCCTCCCACAGTGTTGGGATTACAGACCTGTGCCACTAGGCCTGGCATCTTTGTCCTTTTTACTTGTAATAATCTCCCTTGTATGCAAGGAAGTTTTGCCATGCTCTGATGTCACTGGTGGGCTGATGTCATCCTTGCTCTGACATCATCAGTAATCTTGTGGACAACAGAATGTGTTTTCTTCTTTTCAAATTTTCTCAGCTCTCTCTCTCTCTCTCTCTCTCTCTCTCTCTCTCTCTCTTTCCTCTCTCTCTCTGAGACAGGGTCTCATTCTGCAATCCAGGCTGGTCCTAAACTCACTATGTAGCCCAAGCTGGCCTTGAACTCATGGCAGTCCTCCTGCCTCAGCCTCCCAAGCACTGGGACTACAGGTGTACACCAATTTCTCGCAACTTCCAGCTTTAACTTCTAACATGGTAAGTATCACTAAAGAGAGATTGTGTGATCTAATTCTCTGTGGGGTCAGTAGTGGTTTTTAAGGGCTCACTGGGGCCCTGGTAGAACCGGCTTGGAAAATTAGGACTTTTAAGGTCAGATTTTTCTCTCTCAGACAAATTCTCCAAACTCCCCCAGGGCTAGAGATAAGCTGCCAGCCGTGGCCCCCTCCTTGCCTAGAAGGCCAGACAGCAAGTGTGGGTGCTGCGGCGGGAGCTAGAGTCCCAAGTCATCTCCAGGCAAGAGAGGCAGGGCCGGGTCCTCCAGACCTGGTCTCTGCTGATCTGGAGGTCACACCAGGGCCGGGTCTCTCCTGCCCCTGTGGAGATGATAATGAAGAAGGACCCTCTGCTGATGCCCACCAGCCTGCAGGGGCCACGGGACCTCTGGCATGCTGGCCAGGCTGTGGGTGAGCTCCATCTTGGATCAGGCCCTAGAGGGGGAGGTGCTTTCAAAGGCAGGAAACTATCCAGCCCTTGGGCTTGGGCCTAATAGGTGGATGGGGAAACAGGCTGCAGGTCATGACCACTGCCCAGCTGTGGGGCCCGCGAGGAGAATGGGAGCAACAAAGCTGTGCCGTGACAGGGCACCCCAGCGTGGCGGCCAGAAAAGCTCAGGGAGCCCCACATCTTTTTTTTTTTTAACAAGAAATATTCATGTACGAGCCAAGCTGGTGGCACAGGCCTGCGATCCCAGCACTCTAGAGGTTGAGACCAGACCCTGTCTCAAAATAAAAACTTTTAAAAAAGATGCACTGGGGATATAGCTCAGCTTGAAGGCCCTGGGCTTGATCTTGAGTTTAAAGTTACTATGAAAATTTTTACAGAAATTTTTGGTACTTGTATGTGCACACTGATGATATTCTACATTTCACATGTAGCTCAACACGGCTCCTCTTCACAAAAACAAACAAACAAAAAAAACCAACCAAAGACAAAAGAATGAATGGCAGGTTGGACACACCGGCTAAAATGTCACGATCTGTGAGGTAGCCAGAGTCCCATGCAGCATCGCTAGTGAGGGTGACCAGCTCCCAGTTTCCCAGGCAGGTAGAGGGGAAGGAACGGGCTCCCTCTCTGTGGGCCCTGACGAGCTGGTGAACATCTCGGGCCTGGGCTTTGGAGCCGAGGTAGAAGCCTTGTGGACCTCTCAGTGCAGAGGACAGGGCCGGGGGACATGGGCGCAGCTGCTTCCTGGTCAGTGCTCGAAACGGGGTCACCTTGGTTTTGCGGTAGTTTGTCAACACGGCTAGGGATCCATTTGTCCCCGTCCCCACCTAGCTGTTCCGCTCTGGTTTCTCCCAAAGACTCATCCTAGGTTTTTGGTTTTTCCGCAGCATGGATGAAATGACAACCAAAACACAACACCTGAGAAGTGTCCTGAGTGACACTGTCGCAGCTTCTGCTGCCTGCTTGTTCCATCACAGGACATGGTGGCCTCCAGTGTGCGGCTGGCAGTCTCCTCTGCCTCAGCAGGGCCCGGCACCCATACTGGGACACAGAGAATATTCCGTCAGGAGCTTTGGAGCTTTCTCATTCTCTCTGTAAACGCTGCTTCCATTCCCGCAAAATGAGATGTGTCTCTTTTGGGTTAAGCATAGCTGGTGCAGGCCTGCACAGGAGACACCCTGGGGTGCTGAGTCCCCTAAGAACCAACAGCTTCGTGGCATCCCTGAAGTGCCTCCAGCTGAGCAGCCCAGCTGGCTGAAGGAGCTGGGATGGAGCTGTCGCCCAGGTGCTTTGCCTGGGGAATCCTTCCAGGTGGCTTATTTTAAACCAGAATCTTTTTTTAAAAAATAAATGGTGAGACCAACGCCGTCAGCACTGTCCTCCCACGCGCCACCAGCTCTCCCTTCAAAACTGCAGAGACGAAGGGCAGACGGGGAACCCAGGCTAAAATTCCTAATGAAAATAATAATAAACTAAAACAATGGTGGCTCTTTTTTCCATAAAAGCCTGGGGGGGGGGGGGCACTGCGTGGCCAGGCCAGCCCCAAGCTGCCTCGGCACTGCCATTCTGGGCCGGCTGCAGGGAGCTCAGCAGCAAACCCAGGCTTGGTTGGAGGCACCATGAGTCCGAACATCTTCAGCTGATGTTTTGGAAAACAGCAAGAAACAAAAGAAAAACCTAACTCATTACAACCCCAAAGAACCTAGAAATAAAACTACTAACATCTCTCACAATATTGTCAGTGTTTCCAGTCAGTATTTTCTGAGATGATTGTGTGTGTGTGTGTGTGTGTGTGTGTGTGTGTGTGTGTGTGTACTTTTTTTTTTTCAGTACCACGGATCCAACCCAGGGCCTCACACTGAGCTACATCCCCAATCCATTTTTAATTCTGATTTCGTGACAGGGCCTCACGAAGTCGCTGAGTTGCCCAGGCTGGGCTCAAACTTGCAATCCTCCTGCCTCAGCTTCCCAGAAGGCTGGAATTACAGGCCTATAACACCATATCCAGCTTTTATACGACTAAAAATAACCCAGCATCTTCCTAACTAGAATGGTGCAGTCGGTGCCCAGAGGCAGAAGCTGAGAGGCTACGGGTCCCACCTCCCAGCAGGCACAGCAGCAAGTCCACAGCCCAGGTGAGTAGCGAAGCTGACGCCTCTGACAGGAGTGGGAGGTGGGTCTCTGGGTCCGAGGCCCCGCAGGAAGGGAGGGTCACCCCTCACAGTCTTCTGCCTGGACAGTGGCTCTGAGGACCCAAGGGGGAGGTGGGGGCATGAGAACCTGCCTGACCCCCATGACAGCCTTGCAAAATCTGGGCGCAGCTTTATGCCCCGGTCCTGATGCCAAGGTTCCAAGCCCGAATCATCAGCTTGCAAGTGGCTCATCCCTGACCCACATCCATAGCTCGTACCAGCTGGGCTTGAACTTGCAGTCCTCCTGCTGGGGTGACAGGCCTGGGCCACCACATGGTAGGGTCCTTTCTCACTCTAAATGCTCCCTGCTTTACATGAAGTCCCAAGGACTGACCTGGCGCCATAATTACACGTCAGTCCAAAACCTGCTCCACTGGGCATGGTGTACCCCTTGAATCCAGGTGCCTCCTGGGGGACCAAATGGAGCTCGAGAGCCTCCTGCTCCCCAGTTCTCACAAGCTTTTGAGGTTCCTCAAGCTTTTGTGCTGAAATATAAAAGCAGGAGCCAGGGCCAGAGGCAGAGCCCTTGCCTACCGGGGCCAGGCCTGGCTGCAGCCCCAGCACCGCTGAGAAGGAAACGCGAGAGAAAAAAGCAGAAGTGGCCGAGTGACCAGCTGTTCCTAGAAAGCCTGAAACAAGTTGGGAAACTAGATGTTTGTTGGGTTTGTTGTGGTGGTGGTGGTGGTTTTAAAATTTCTTCATTGCTTTACAGAAATTTATTTTTAGCTCTGGGTTGCAGATTTAAAATGCATATGAATTTTGTATTTCACTTCACGATATTTAAAAAATGTATTTCCCCCCTCCCCAAAACCATTAGGTACCTCCTTGTTCACTGTTTGTCCTGGCTCAGCACCCACAGCCCTGAAGACTCCAGGGTCTGAGAAGGCAGCTGGAAGAGCCCCTCCCTTCACAAATAACACCCAGGGGCGCATGCAGGCAGGGAAGCTGGGGGACCCACGAATCTCAGTTCGCTCAACATTCCCAGCCCCCCACCCCCGGCCCTACACTCTGCTCTTGATTGCTCTGATAAGCTGACACTGAGGGAACTTGGGTGTGGGGGGATTTTACTGAACATGAGAGAGACTGGAAGGGACACAATTACAGGGACAGGGAACACATACCGTCTGGTTCTGGGGATGCCAGCCTAATCAGCCTGCAGCTGGTCTCTTTTTACTATTCGTCTTCCAGTCACAATTTTTTTTTATTTTAATAAAAATAAACTAAACATAAGAGCACACCCAAGACCTTGACACTGAGCCACAGCCTCAGGCCTTCTTTTTCTTTTTGAGACAGAGCTGTTAAATTGCCCAGCTCCAACATGCGATTCTCCTGCCTCCACTTTCTAGAGTGCTGAAATTACAAGCATTCGCCCTCAGTCTCAGAAAGGGGTTTAAAAAGTAGCCCCAGGGCTGGAGGAATAGCACAATGGTTAGAGGGCTTGCTTGGCAAGCCCAAGGCCCTGAGTTCCTTTCCCCAGCACTACATAAACTGGGCTTGGGGTACATGCCTGTAATCCCAGCACTCTGAAGGCTGAGGCAGAAGGACTAGTGTAAATTCAAGGCCTGCTTGGACTACATAGTGAGTTCAGGACCAGCCTGGACTACAGATTGAAACCCTGTTACACCAACAACAAAAATAAATAAATAAAAAGAAAGAAAGGAAGAAAAGGAAAAGGAAAAAGGAAAAAAAGTAGCTCTAAGCATGGGTGAAACTTGAAGACACAGTGCCACAGGAGCCGCTTTGTTAGGTACAAAGTTTCTGTTTGGGATGAGAAAAAGTTCTGGAACTATATAGTGGAAGCCACTTTTTTTTTTCCTTTTTGTTTTGTTTTGCTTTTGTTTTTTTACTGAAGATCAAGCCCAGGGCCTTTACACTGAGCTACAGCCCCAGCTCATTTTGATTTCTGATGTTCTGAGAGGGTCTTGTTATGTCACTAAATTGCCCAGGCTGGACTCAAACTTGCGATCCTCCTGCCTCAGCCTTCCAGAGTGCTGGGATTTTAGGCCTGCAACATGAACCCCGGCTCATGTACACATACCTGGCCTGGGACATTCCTGGGCCCAAGCAGTGGATTCCCTGGATTTCTCTTCCCCTTTCCCCCTGCCCACAGGCTAAGCTCTTTCTTGCCTCCTGTTTTCCTCTGTCTCTCCAGCAGCTGACTTTTCTCTCTTTTAACAGTGTTGGCAAAAAAATGCTTTTCTCTTTGCTTCTTATCTCCAGCCCTTTATCTTTTTGTTGGTTCTTTTCTTCCTGGAAGCTGATTATCTCTTGCATCCCTGAGTGGTGCAGGGGAAGACAGCCAGCTCACCTTTAAGCATTTACCATAAAGTCTCCTGGTGCCTCCAAGGGGGGCTGCTAGCTCACGGGGATTTACCAGGTCTTTCCTGGGCAAAGGTCCCAAGGACAGGTGACCCAGGGTTACTGGACTTTGGAGGAAAGTCAGGTCCTAGAAAATCATCCAGACGATTCATTCTGTCCAAGGCCGCTGATTTCTGGGACAATTTTTTCAGCCATGATCTGCCTGAAATCCCACCAACACTGGCTTGAATGGCAAGTGAAGAAAATTCCCCTGGACCTTAGAGAAGGGGAAAGGCCCGTGGAAAACAGACGAGCCAAGGTAAGTTAGAAACGTTTGGAACCCAAGCAATGTGTGATGACAGGTTTGATTAGGGGTTAGGGGACTATGGGAGATTGAAGTGACCGCAAATACTGGATACTCAGTTGCCCTAAAATAAATAAGGCTCCACAAAGCAGAGTCTAGAAGAAAGTCAAGGCTCCTGGAGATCTTTCAACTGTGAACTTTACACAATTTGTGTAGAATGTGGATGTACTTCCTTCTCGGTATGTTACCTCATCACATGTGTTTAACCTCTTGTCAGCCATTCTTCCCCCTTGGTTTGTTAAAAATAAAAAAAATGCTAAGGAAGTTTTAGTATTTATATACATTAACTATATTACATGCATATTTTGCATGTGACCCAAGGCAGTCCCTCCAATCGAAAGAAAAAAAAAGTACAATGAATATATGAAGACAGGTCGCAGGGTGACCACGCCTGCTTCTCATTACACCGCTAATAACATCACCTTCTTGATTAAAAACTAGAGAGAAAAGGAAGTTCATTAAGGTGCTGAGACCAGACATCAAACGGGTCCAAAAACACCCTACCTGAGGAGGGGAGGGGCCACATCACCCCCCACTGGTAGAATAAATCCTATTTTTCCCATCTGCTAACACACACAACAATCCTGTTGACAATTAGATGAATGGCTTAAACATTTAAGCAAGACGTTACAACCACACAAAACATGCTCAACGAAACACTCAGCAGCCCAGGGCGGGCGCCGCCGGGCGCACTCGGGACGCCAAGTGCAGAGAAACTGAAAAAGTCAAGCGCCAGGAGAGACCGCAGCACTTCCCGGCCTCTTCCCACCACATTGTTAAGACAGCTATGGTAAAAACACGTATTTGGGGAAAACAGGTACTGACCGTGGGTGGGGTAGGGGACACCCGGAAGTACAGGCACTGCGGGGTCACGGGCTTTCCTAAAGCGCCGACCTTTTGCTTTAAATCGTAGCTGCATAGACTATTACTACAGTATTTAAAAATAACTAAACAACCACGGCCTTAAAGAATCGAAACATTTCCTGTGTTTGGTAGGTGCCTGGAGCGCGGGAGCCTCGTGCTCATGCCTGGATTCGACCATCCACGCATGAGCTGGTGGCTGAACGCGCCTGGAGGCGGGGCCTGCTTTGAGGCGGGTCACTGGGGGCGTGGCCAGGGAAGCTAAAATAAATCTCTCCAAATGGGGCAAAGCCGTGCCCTCAGGGATCCTTGCGTTAGCGGTTTTCATGAGGTCACCTTGGAGACAGACCCTACACAACAATGAGCCAGCCCCTGCTGCGGTGGACTGTACCACTATCGTGGCATTATCACGTGCCACGGATACAGTGGGGTTTTGTGGGGTTTCTCCGTTTCCTGTGGGAGACACTTGTGTAGGAAAATGTGGTCCTAATTCCAGGCCTACAAAACTACATGGACTTTCGCCTGGTCGTACTTGGAGGGCCATAAACATAGAAAGACACCGGCCCTATGTTACCAAATAAAAGTTACAGCATGTTTTAAAACCCTCCCCTCCTACAATAAAATTATAATGCCTCTTTTTCCTTATCCTCAATGTCTAGGCAGAGTAATATATTCCTCTTCCTCATTCAGTAGCCCACAAAGTCAGGTGACTTTGTTCCATCCACTTTATGACTCTGAGAGGAGAGAGGATGCGAGTTAGCAGGGCCACTTGGACCCGCAAACAAAATCTTGGGTACACACACACACACACACACACACACACACACACACGTGGACGCTTCTGGGCAGCCACAGATGAGGTAGGCAGATTGCATGGTTGATCTGGAACGCACCCCAAAGCCTCATATCTGGCAGGGGACCCACTCGTGGGGGCTAGTCCACTGACTTCTTGTGTTCAGAGATGTGCCCTGGTTGGAAGGGGACAATCCCAGCAGCGTGACCGGGAAGGAGATGCACTAGCTCTTCCCTTCCTCTCATTCTCTCTGGACTTCCTGTCCCACCACCCCACGAACAGCTTCTCTCTGACCAAGTTTCTGCCAAGTCCTTCCTCCACTGCCATCTGAACATGAATCTATGTGCTAAAATAACCCTTCCTTCCCTCAAGGGGTGGGTGATGGGTACCGTGTCCCAGCAACAAAAAAGTAACTAATAGAGTAAGGTACTAGAAGCCATCCAAGGAAGTCCTTTGGCACCGACAGAGGGACGAGCTAGCCAAGCCCCCGCCACAGGCGGTTGGCCAGCAATGGTGACTCTGCTCCCAGGGGCCCTGAGACCTGGATGGGGCCTGGCTGCCGCACAGCTCTTCCCAGAAGAAGCTCTTTCCCTTTGTTGAGCAACTACAAAGCAGATCAGCCCAGGGCCAGTGATAATAGTATTGCTCCAATGGGCTAGAACATTCAGTCCGCCACGTGAGGCGCAGGCCTGTAATCCCAGCACTCCGGGAGGCTGAGGCAGGAGAATCACAAGTTCAAGTCCAACCTCGGCAATTTAGCAACTTAGTGAGACCCTGTCTTAAATATAAGAAAAAGGCTAGGAAATGTAGCTCAATGTGAAGGACCTGAGCTTAAACCCAGAACTGGAAAAAGAGGAAGAGGAAGAGACATCTGGTCCCTGTCACATGATAATAAAGCCACCTTCCAGATCAGAAGCTGTGGAAGCAGTCACTGCGTCCCTCTTGCAAACCTGTGCTAGGCATAGGCAGGGACACCTACGGGGTGACCACGGCAGGCATTCTCCACGGGCCACACCTTGTGCTGTGGCTTTATGTCCACTCAATGCTTTAATCCTCACCGGAATTGTATTAGGTTAGGGTGATTATTATCTCCATTGCATAGGCTGGAACACTGAGGCACAGAGAGGTTAAGGAATTTGGCTAAGGCCGCACACAGTGGGAGACAATACAGAGGCCTGGCCTTCAGGCTCCACAGCCACACTCTTAGCTTACACGGCCTATCCATGCAGATGTTCAACCTTCACCCAGCAAGGTTCCCTTACCTTTCTGCCACATTGTCAATTTTTTTTTTATTTACACATCACTTCTTAATCACTTTTACTTCCCTTCCCCCCCGACACCACCTCGTGCCCCGCACACACCTCCCCTTTCCCTTTCCACAAAGGTTTTCATCCTCTAAAGCACCCGAAACATCACACCACTGTCCAGGTGGCACAGACCATGGGCACTGAGAAGCCACAGACACAGAAGCCCACTGCATTTTCCTTTCAAGCACTGTTACAGTTTGGGTCTGGACTGTCCTCCAAAAGCCTCACTCTTGGAGGCTGAGTCAATCATGGGGTCAGTCCATCGATTCCCTGTGCGGTTAGGAAGTGGGGCACGGAAGGAGCGGGTCACCGGGGCCTGACCCGGAAGAGGCAGATGTGCCCTGCAAGGGCACACGCTAGTTCCACCCGTCCTTGCCTACTCTGCTTCCTGTCTGACATGACTGTCCACTTGTAGTTCGGCTGAGGGACTTCTTTAAGGAGTCCTGGCCCTAAATGCCTCAAATACTCTGAATATGGAAACAAAGACTTCAGCAGAAGACCCCAGAGATGTGGGTGAGAGTCACTCAATTTTCTGAACACACTGATGCTGAAGACAGACTGACCACACCAGACAGGCACGACCAGTTACAGAACTTCTTAAGGAAACAGGTCTCTCCGTGAGCCTTCCTGGTAAAGCAAACCAGCGGAGAAAAGATTTTATTTCAAATCTGAGCTCTCAGGTTGAACCCTGACTCAATGCTTTATTGTGGACTCTTGAGTGTCTTCTGTAGTTGACAAATGTTTTATTCAGGTCGGTGGCTTCCCAGGTACGCTGCTAATGTAAGTGGTATTTACTTTAGCTCTTGTCAATATTTGACATTTTAGTAAACGTTACGCTGCGTAAACACTTATTAGGCAGTTAAAATGATGTCTATTGTGGTTTGGATCTGGAATGTTCCCCTAAAGTCTCACGTATTTGAATGTTATAGATTGTCTATGGAACCATGTGCTCTTGGGAGACTGCGGCCTAGTCTGGAGGGGTGGCTTACAGGCATGTAAACTGGATTATGGGCTTGTAAATTGGATTATAGGCATGTAGTGGGGATTTACCACAACTTCCCCACCTGGACCCAGGAGGGGCTCATCCCTGGGATGGAACCTGGAAGGCTATATAAGCTGCTTCCTGCCTTCCTTGGGGGACTAGTCTCAACTAGTCTCAACATGCCTTCCTGTTGGTGATGTCATGAGAAGCTGCCCTCCACCTCTTTCTCTGCCATGTACTTCTACTGCTGCTGGCCACCCCTGAGTGGACTGTGACCTTCTAAAACTGTGAGCGAAAATAAACCTTTCCTCCCCTAAATTTGTGGATATTGGGTATTGAGTCACAGCAATAAAAAGGTAAGTAAGACAATGTCCTTAACCTCATTTTGAATTTATCTCAGAGCCAACGTGGCACGGCCTATGGGGTGATCACAGCAGAACCCAGGATGTGGTTCTGGTCGACTTCCATGCACATCTTTCTGTGCACCGAGACGGTCTTGGCCCAAAGACATTTAACAAAGAGGAACCGAAATCCAGGAAGCCTGTTTTAATATGACCCTAAGCCATAAACCTTGTTAGTGGAAAATGAGCTAACCTTTCATTAAAATTACAAGTTAACCTTAAACTAATCTCAGAGAAAATGCCCAGTGTAACTCAGGCCTTGAGCAATTCCTCAGAGTCTACGTTTCTTCTTATTTTTTAAATTTTTCCTGGGCTTTGCTTGTTTGCTTTCACGTTTCTTTTTCATTGGGCAAAATTCTCACATCCCAGTATTCTTTCTCCTACGCTCAGTTGGTAGGAGAAGGAGCATAATGTAGGTTCTCGACCCTCACAGGGCCTCAGGCCCAGCTAGGGAGGGGAGGAGGAGAAGGAGGAAGCCCTGTGAGCAGCCTGTGGGTCTGAAATGCAAAGCTTCGTCCTGCTGGCAGGATTTACGGGGCATCTACACCATACCTGCACTCTGTTCACTGCTGAGGCTCTGATGTGTGACAGGACAGGTCAGATTCCGGCTGCCCTGGGGAGAGACAGGAAGCAGGCAAACACATAAGGAAATTTTCAGATACTGATCATTACGAGTGGCTATACCAAGATATTTGATAGAGAGTTGACCAGTGTCTGGATTTCAAGCCAAAGACCTTACTGAGGTGCCAGCTAAGCCTAAAAGATTACAAGGACCCAGCCACAGGAAAATCTGAGAGAAGAGAATTCTCAACAGAAGACACTGTTAGTGCAAAGGCCCTGAGGCAGGATAGAGCTTGGCAACCTCTGGGGAGAGTCCATGTTGTTCCTCAAAACATGCACAATAATCATGCATTTTTATAATAAGAAAAAGAGAGATGTTGGGGAGAATTCATATCCTTTAACACTGTGGCGCCAATCAATAAAATTCTAAATGTAGAAAAATTATATAAGCACACTGAAGTTATAGAGGCATCACTGAAAATAATGAGAAGACAGAATCAACCCAAGAAAACAGAAGCAGGAGGAATAGCTCAGCAGTTAAAGCGCTCGCCTCACAAGCTGAAGTCAAGGCCTTGGGTTCAATTCCCCACACCACAGAAGCTGTGTGTAGTGGCACATTCTGGTAATCCTAGCAGTCAGAAGGCTGAGGCAGGAAGATTACTGTGTATTTGAGGCCAGCGTGGGCAACATAGTGAGTTCAGGACCAGCCTGGACTACAGAGTGAGACCCTGCCTTAAAAAAAAAAAAAAAAAAAAAAAAAAACAGAATCAACATGTGTGTTCAGCAACAGGTGAGTGGTTTATATAAATTGCAGCATACCATTTGTTGAAAATCATATAATCAATAAAGTCATCAAGGTTTCTGAGATAGTACTAAACAGAAAAGGTTACATATAACAAAAGAGAAACGGAAATAGAAAAATATCTAAAATGATTGTGTTGGGGGCAGAATTATTCCATTATTCCTTGCTTCCAAACTTCCTTTAATGCATGGCCCCGATGACATCTCTGGCACTTTCCCATCACAGGGACACAATACCCACACCCACAGCTTCAGGGAGGAGAGGATTGTTTCAGCTCACAGTTTTAGAGATTTCAGTCCATGCCCAGTTGGCTGATCCAAGGCAAACATGGCCATGGTGGAAATTTATGGTAGACAGAACTGCCCACTCTGGGCCACCAGGAAGGCGAGAAGGAAGGGGGCCACTGAGGAAGACACATGCCCCCAGAAGCCACCACCACATTCCTGTAGCCAGGCCCTGCTTCTCAGGTACATGGAATTATCTGTGGACAAATCCACCCATCAGCATCTCCATAATCCCATCATCTTCCAAACACATGATTGCAACATGCGACTAAAAACAAAATGAAACTTGAGCTTTTAAGTAGAACAGTCCTTTCTTTCCCTGGTGTTAGGATTTGACTCAGAGGCCACTGTGGCCACATCCAAGGGGGTCACACTATCGCTGGAGCCTGCGGCAGACCTTGGCCTCATCGGCATGTGCTGGTTTCACTAGCATGCAGAATGGGAGCATCACACGGTCATGGGGGATCCCACTCCAATTTCAGAAGAAGGCCTGGGAAGCCAGGGAGAGTGTCTCCAGGAGGGAGCACGTCAAAGCTGTGCTTTGAGGCCACAGGAATGTGGAGACACAGAGAAATGTTAGGGCAGGCTGAGGAAGGCCTTAGGCAGAGGGTGGAGCCACTGCAAGGGAGGACACAAGGGGCCAGACCACTCAAGCTCTGGTGTTGATTTCTCAACATCGCTTCCTCCAGGATGAGATTCGGCAGGGCACGGTTCAACGTTTGCCCTGCTGGGTTTCAGTCTTGCTTCAGACCAACTGCTTCCTATCTCTCTCACTTCTCGCTTCTGTCACGGAAATGTTTAGCCTGTGCCACTGCACTCTGGAAGCATTTCATTTCCTTTTTGCTCTTTCCAGGGGCTCACAGATGAGAGTGGGCAGAGGGGCCTTTGTAGAACGGGTAGAAAGACCCGGATGCAATATGGGGCATCCCAGGAGCTCACACACCTCATGCTAATGACATTAGTTTGTGGAGAACTGAAAAGACAAGGGAGAGGGGCTGAGGCTTGCAGGTAGATCACATGTGGGGTGAGCTGATGACAGATCTTCAGTAAGAGCTGATCTTGGTGTCAGTGGTCCATTTCCTGGATAAGGGTTCTGCTCCTCCTAGTATAGGGGAGGCAGGCAGATACCGTCACCAAGGGAAAGGTAAGTCCTGGTCTTAGTCAGGGCTCTCTCTGCATTTGCTCCTTCTTAATTACCTTGAGTTCAAAATGAGCATCATGCCAAAGTGGTGGCGTGTTCTGATCACCTGTGATATTCAAACCAGGAATAAGTGAATAGAACACATCTCAGTCACCTTCTCATTGCTGGGACACACCATCCAGCACACACAGCCTCAGGGAGGAAAAGATTATTTTAGCTCACAGTTTCAGGAGGTCTCAGTACATTCACAGCGGCCTACACCACGAAGAGCTTGGCAGAAGCCTAGCCAGAGAGAAACTATTCATAGAATCATAGCAGGAAGCAGTCATAGGGAAGGGCAGATACCCAGCTACTCGGAAGCAAATACCTCCCAGGTCACACCCCAGGAGTCTCACCCTTCCAGCTAGGCCCTACCTCTTAACAACATGGGAGGTCAGCAGATTAACCCCATAATTAAATCACCTTCTAAACCCATGAGGTTTTGGGGGGATTTTACTGATCCAAACCACAGCAGATGACACATCCAGGTGTGTGACCCAGAGCCCAGGCAGGAGGTGGGTTGAATCCACTGACACAAAACAGAAAGGACACGGGTAGGAGTGGAGGACAATATGATCAGAATGGGGGGGGGGGTGAGAAAGGCAGACAGAAAGCTGAGCCATAAACCCAAGAGCCTGATCAGACAGTGTGATGCTCCCTCCAGGGACAGGTGTGCTCACGGGACCCAAAGACATGAAATCCCTGGAAAATGACAGCTCACAGACTGGAGAGGTTCAGGTGATAGACGGGTGGCCAGCACAGACACAGAGGCTGTGGAGACAGGACACCTCCCCTCCCAGCTTCTCTCCTCTGTCACTCCCCCCCACACCCCCCCGTGAGCCAGTTTTGGTCACTTTGGTCACTTGTGAACATTCCTCACACATGACTCAAGTTTCTGATCGAAATACTCAACAGGCTGGAACCTAATCTTTACCTTGGCCATGATCCAGGGCTTCCAAATAGACTTCTACCATGATGAAGTGTTTTGTTTTGTAACTGCCAAGACAATGTTCTGTGTATTCAGAGGACTAACCCTTCACCTCCAGTCACTTTCCCGTGACAGCCTGATCGCAAGCATCGCAAAGGAAGGAGTGACATGTTTATATTGTAGCTTAGTTCCTGGATTTTACAGTGAATAGGTAACATCTCCCAGCACCTACTGAGCCCAGGTCCCTTAAATATTGAAAGACTATACTAAGCCTTGTCTCCCATATACAGAACACAAGAAGGCTCCTGGGCTTTCTGGCCATCATGTGTTCTCTGTTGAATGTGGACTTTAAAACTCAAACATCAGGCTGAGGTCCGGGATGGGAGGAGAGTGGGAAGGAAGGCAGGGATGTAGAATGATGGGTGGAGGTACTATGACACCAAGGGCCTACGGGAAGGAAGGGTCGGACGCCTGGATGCCTGCCCAGGGCTGCCCTGCTCTGCTGGGGCATGGGGCGGGTCACTGAACGCTGGTTTCCTGGCTTCCAAGTGGGGATCACACTGGCTCGCTCTGCCTGCTTTACGGGTTTCACGGCAACAGAGGATAGATTGCGGATGGGAAGGGGCTTTGCACATGCTTGGTCTTAGAGTTGGGCATTCGTTTTTATTAGGAAAGAAACTGCCAAGCCTGCCATAACAACAGCCAGCAAGCCACCACTGTGCACTGACTCTGTCTCCCGGGAACAATTCCTTCCACCAACAAAGCCTTGGAAACCCTGTGTCACCTCACGGCTCTCCCTCCATCCCTCTTTAGTACTGGAGTTTGAATTCAGGGCTTGGAACTTGAAACCCTTCTGCCTCAGCCTTCCGAGTAGCTGGGCATATGGTAGGCCTGTGCCACCGTGTGTAGCGTGAAGAGTTTCTTGCTTCAGGTTTTGATGAAATAGTAAAAAATAAACTCAGCTTCTCTTCCTACTCGCACCACATGAGCCACTCATGGCTGCCATGTGTCCCCAGCCCATTATGCAATCCTTCCTGCACTGCCCTTCCACGGGAGTCAGCATCCCACCTCACAGGCTGAGGGCACAGACCCCAAGATGACCTCTCCTTCAGGTGCCAGTCACAAGCCCCAGATTACTCAACTTGTGCTATTGACTAGCCAGTCATAAATTGGGGTTCCCACTACCCCTTTCATCACAGAATTTAAGGAAACTCTTTTTTCCAGTTCACTATTTTAAAAAATTACAGAGCCAAGTGTGGTAGTGCTCACCTATAATCTTAGGACTCTGGGAGGCTGAGGCAGGAGGATTGCCAAGTTTAACCTCTGGCAATGTAGTGATTTAGCAGTATCCTATCTCAACAAACAATAAAAAGGGGCTAGGTCCGAGCAAGGGCCCAGGCCTAATTCCTAGTAACTTGGAATAGAAAAATAAAATCACAAACAACAGAGAATGAAAGGGTGCAGGAGCAAGGTGGGGAGGGCTGGCAGCGCCCACCACCTGCCTTCCATGCGAAGACTTCCTGCAGTCTGCATACAATTTTCTCCTCCAGCACTGAGTGGGCAGAAGTTCCCAGCCTCTGTCCTGTGGGCTCACATGGCCGCTACGTCACCCAGGCGTGTCCAGAGCGTGGCCAGCTGCGTGGACTGGGATGGATGGCCTGTGTCAGTGCTGAACAGGAAGGCTCAGTGAGGCTCCTGTTTCCAATTCTTCTAGGCCTGTCCGGGTGGCACCCTTGCCTGCAGGGAAGGGCAGGGGGTCTCCAATCTACTCTTAGGTGAGGGGATCTGGGCTTTCCTAGGGCAGCTCCAAGACAGAAAGGCGCTGTGGGTGGGGACTAGTGTGCCTATAACCTTCCTCAGGGAGGAGAAACGCCCGTATCTATGTACCACTATGAACCAGGCACCGTGGAGGACCCCCCCACACACGTATGCAATACACACAAAACAATGCCCTGTCAAGCCATGAAAGACACAGAACAACCTTAAATACATATTTCTAGATGAGGAACACCTGAGAAGGCTGCATTCGATATGATTCCAATTACAAAAAATTGTAGAAAAGGCCAAATAACAGAGATCTCAATAAACCATCAAAGGCCAGAGGTTTCAGGAGAAGGGAGGAGGGAGAGAAGTGCAAACCGGTGGAGCTGAGGAGAGTTTAGGGTCAGGAAACGGCCGCTAGGACTCCACCGATACACTGATCCAGGTCCACAGAACGTACACCCGCAGCAGCCAAGGACTTGAGTTAATAGTAATGTATGGAGCCAGGACATAACGATCTGTGCCTGTAATCCCAGCACTTAGGGAGGCTGAGGGAGGAGAATCACAAGTGTCATTCCTGACCCACTGACTTAGTAAGACCTCACCTTGAAATAAAAACTAAATTTAAAATAAAAGCCTGGGACTGTAGCTTGGTTGCCCCTAGGTTTGATCCCCAATACAAGGTGGCTGAGGAGGGGAGTACGGGTATCAGGGGGTGAGCCGCAACAAATGCCCCCACTAATGAAAGATGGTAGTGGTGGGGGACGGGAAAGGTCAGGTAACATCTAGATTTTTTCTGTAAATCTAGAACTGCATAGGGAGTCAAGAAAAGTAGTCAACGCAGCTCTGACTCTTCCTTCCTTCCCTTCTTTCTTTGAGACAAGGTCTGACTCTGAAGTCCAGGCTGGTCACGAACTCACTATGGAGCCCAAGCCGGCCTCGAACTCATGGCGATCCTCCTGCCTCAGCCTCCCTCCGGCTAGGATTACAGGCGTGCACGCGCACGCCCAGTTTATGTGGTAATGGGGAATCAAATTCAAGGCCTTGTACTTGCTAGGCAAGCACTCCAACCACTGGACTAAGCACTCTGTCCCGTTTTGTTTTTGTTTTTGAGAGAGATCTTCCTCTGTAGTCTAGGCTGGTCCTGAGCACGCTGTGTAGCCCAGGCGGGCCTCGAACACACAGCAATCCTGCCTCAGCCTCCTGAGCGCTGGGACCACAGGTGTGCCCAGTTATTACGGGGCGACGAGGGATTGAACCTCCTGCTTCCGAGAGCAACCTGGGCTAGCCCCAGCCCGCCTCTGACTCTCCGGGCCCGCGCCTGGCCGGGGTCTCCCAGGCCCCAGGAGCCCGGCAGGCGAGCAGTGGCAGGGAGCCGAGTCCCGCGTTCGCTGTCCCGACTGAGTGCCCGCTCAGGGGCGGCGGAGGACGAGTGGCAACACGGGAAGGAGAACGCCCCGTGGCCTCAGTAGCCCACCGCGCTGGGACAGCTCGTCAACCGACCTGGGACGTCTCGGAGGTCCGGGGCGGCCATGCTGGAGTGGGGCAGCGCGCGCGCGGCATTTACTCTGCGTATGCGTGTGCGTGCGTCCGTGCGTGCGTGCGCGTGCGTGCGTGCGCGTGCGCGCGTTGTACCCAGGCCTGGCTTCCCCGTTATTTCATGGAACATTTTTTAATCCACGTGTCTTTGCACTTACATTCTGAGTGACTACTTTCTCGTTTCATCTCTTCTCTCCCTACCATGTAGCTTTTCTTTTTTTCCTGATAATGAAGGTGGAACCTGAGGTCTACGTTCCAGCTTTATTTATTTATTTATTTTGAGACAGGGTCTCACTCTGGTCCTGAACTCCCTAGGGGGCCCAGACTGGCCTTGGACTCACAGCAATCCTCCTGCCTCAGCCTCCCACAGTGCTGGGATTCCAAGCCCATACCACCATGCCCAGCTAGGAATGTTGGCTTACAGAGAATGGGGAAAGACCTGGATCTTGTCCCAGCCAATTGTGAGTCTTGAGAAAATTACTCAAGTTATCTAGGCCTCGAGGGCATCACGTCACAGTCCTCTCCTGTGAGTGACACCTTCAGAGAACCGTGGGCTGACTTTAGGGGAGCCCCTTTCTTCACAGACCTGGGAGTTAGGACAGTTTCAGGATTATTCAAGCACATTGCATTTATTGTGGGCTCCAGTGAGAACCTAATGCCGCCGCCGATCTGGTGGGAGGTGGAGCTCAGGCGGCTTTGGCAGCACTGGGAAGCAGCTGCAAATACAGAAGGAGCTGCTCCCAGGCCGTGGGCTGTGGTGCTGGTCTGTGGCCGGGGTGGGGGACCTGTTCTACAAGCTTCCTGCTGAGTGGCAGAGGACAAGACCTTTGCTCTCCAGAGATCTGGTTGGAAGGAAGGTTCTGTGAGAATCAGAACTAGAAAAGTGAGAGGAATGGCTCAGCACAGTTAAAGCACTTCCCTGGCAAGCACTGAGTACCCGAGTTCAATTCCCCAGCACCACATAAGCCGGGCGTGGTGGTGCACGCCTGTAATCCCAGCACTCAGGAGGCTGAGGCAGGAGGATTGCTGTGAGTTTTGCAGTCAGTCTGAGCTCCATAGTGAACAGGATAGGGCTCTGTTTCGCGGAATAAACTCCTTAATGTCCGCACCGGTTCACTTCTGGAAAAGAGGAAAGGCAGTCAGAGATCAGGCGATCACCGGCTCAGAAGGACCCCGGGAGGGATCCCCAGAACCCCCAGCGCGGCCCCTCCTCAGGAACAGCCTGAGGACTGTGCTGAGTCCCCGATCTCCCCGTTGAGGGAAACAGGAGACAGGGCAGACTCGTTGGGCCGGTTTGGCCGAGTGCACCGACCCGTCTCCGCCTCCTGCCCGCTGGCTGTGCTGCCTTGGTAGGAACATGGGATAAAGCACCGACTGTCCCGTGCGTGGCTTCGGAGAAGTGCAGTCCGCGGTACCGGTACCGGATCAGCTCCGCGGAAATCCGATCGACCCCAAAACGGGAGCAGGAGGCCTCACAGCACTCCATAGTGACTTGGGTATCAAATAATGGACCCTCACAGAACCAGACTCTCCCTCCTCCCTTCCTCCTATTTTCTTCTCCTTCCAGACAGCCTCTCGTCCTGTATCCAAGGCTGGCCCGGAACTCACGGTGCAGCCCAGGCTGGCCTTGAATTCGGGATAATCCTCCTGCCTCGGCTTCCCAAAAGCTGGGATTACAGACAAGCACCACTACGCCCAGCTAATTTATCTCTTCATTTTCTTTTTCTACCTTTCCTCCTCCTCCTCCTCTACCCTCCCCCCCACACCTGGGCTTGTGGCTAAAGATCCCAGATACAGCCCCACCACCTGCGCCCGCCCCCACATCTATCCGAAAGTGAAAACACTCAATGGTGATCGAAGGTTCGGCACAGAGGGGCTGAGGGAGGATCGGTCAGAAGGGGCGGACACTGAGCCTTGATCCAGAAGGGCAGGTCACTGGGCTGTGACCCGGAAGTACATACGGTAGCTTGCCCTTCGCCAGGCTGTGAGCCCTGCTCCCTGACGGGCCTCCGCCATGTGTTTCCCCCACGGCCACTGAGGCTGTGAGCTAGAAGAAATCTTTCCTCCCTTTAAAGTGTAGATGTTGAGTACTCTGTCCTGGCAAGAAGAAAGTAACTAAGACAATCAGCAGAATGTGAAATATAAAAAATAAGTTGATTCATTCAAAGCCCAGTGTGGTGGCACATACATACCTGTCATCCCAGTATTCTAGGCGGTTTAGGCAGGAGGACTGCAAGTTTGAGCCCAACCTGGGCAACTTAGTGATTTAACAAAACCCAGACTCAAGTTAAAAAAAAAAAAAAAATTCAAGAGGCTGGGGATGAAGCTCAGTGCAAAGGCCCTGGGTTCAGTCCCCAGTACTGGAAAAAAAAAATTTTGAAGATTTCCAAAGCAGCCTCAGAATCAAGATCTCCGCCACATTCTGCTGTGAATTTGGGACGCAGGATGCAGAGCCATGTTTACCTTCCCCTCTCGAGTAGGCACTGCGGGCAGAGATCAGGAAGGGCAGACCTTGGCAAACCCATCCCTTTTGTTTGCCAGCACTTTGTCAGCTGTCGCCAGATCCCAGCTGCAGGCTCCGGAGTGCGTCAGGAGACTTAGCTGCCCCGCACAGGGTGCCAGAAAGCACAGGAAGGAGCAAAGTCCTTCCTCACCGCTACGGGGCCACGGCCTAGCTCCGGTAGCAAAGGGGAGCTAGCCAGAAGCAAGCAGAACACCTCACTGAGTCACAGTTTAACGCGCTGCGGCACCTGCAGAAGGAAGACCCGGAGATACCGGTGGCCATCCAGTTTATGCTTAGGTCCACGCAGCAGCAGGACAGTCATTGGAAATATGACCAGAAATGAAGTGTGACCCGATACCAGCAGCCAGGCCAGACTCTCCTGGTCTCTCTGCGGTAGCGGTCCGCCTCCCAGGCGTGGGGCAGAGCCCTCCTTGCTATGGAGAAGTACCTTCCAGGTCATCCGTAGCATGACGGCTACCCGGCAGGCGACCACACTCCCCTGAGCAGGCCCACCCTTCACCGGGGATTGCCTCTGCCGAGAGTCTCCTTTCTCTCCAAATGGCTGTGTGAGCAGGAGGGACTAAGAAAGCAGGTCTGGACCATGTGAGTCACTTTCCTAGCTTGACACTTGCCACTTCAAGGGGGAGAGGTTTATTTTGGCTCACGGTTTCAGTGGGTTCAGTCCGTGGCCAGCCAGACCCAAGGAAAGAACAGCATGGCAGAGGACAGCTGCTGACCATGTGGTGGCAGGAAGCAGAGCCAGAAGGGAGAGGCCAAGGACAAGGTACACCTGTTCGGGCCCCAGACCCAGGGACCCACCTTCTATCAGGCCCTCTTGCTAAGAGTGCAGTCAGCCGTGAACTCATCTGTGGATGGATTCACTGTGTTCCTGTGATCCAGTTGCTTCCCACACCAGGAGACTTTGGAGGACAGGTTGGGTCCAAGCCACACCACAGGGACAGTTCCAATGTCGGCTTGCTTGCGCTCTCCTGCTTGTCCTGCTGGGTTAGGACAGCTATTTCAGCTCTCTGCACTGACAGATGTACAGGAAGCAGCTCTGCCCCATCACCTTATGGAGACAGTGATGTGGCCTCCAACCCTCTAAGTTCTGTCCTTCATGTCATTGCTCCAGTCTGTAAGCCATTCTCCGTGAGGACCGGCTAAGGCTGATGCTCAAAGTAAGTCAGGCCACCAGCATCACTCTACTCAGAGTTTCTGCCCAGGATTAAAGCAGACACTCTCCCTATCTTGGGATGGGAGGCAAAGATGGATGTCAAGTTTGGTGACCTTGAGAACAACCTCTAGAGATCCTAATGGGGGGGGGGGGCTGCTGTTCAGATCACTCCCCCCTATGATGTCCTTTAAGTTCAAGACCACTCCAAACCTGCTAAGGGGTTTGAACCTCTAGTGGGTGCCCCAAAGTTAGTTCAGTGGCCTTGTCTACCAGAAGCCTGAAAGCATCCAGGCCATCCACGTGACACAGAAACCAGTATTTAGAAAAAGAAGCCACCAGGACAGACGTGGTGGTGCACACCTGTTATCCCAGCACTTGGGAGGCTGGGGCAGAAAGATCTCTGTGAGCTTGAGGCTAGCCTGGGCTACACAGTGCATTCAAGACCAACCTGGACTACAGAGCAAGGCCTTGTCTCTAAATAAATAAATAGGAAAAAGAAAGCCACGAATTCAAGAATCTTCCAGCCTTTGGGTAAGAGCTCCTACAGCCAGCTGTCTACAGGAGAAATGGATCACCCAGGGCAGAGATTCACAAAGCCAGAGGAAAAAGCAGCGAGTGGTTGAGCTTTTAAATAGCCTCTTTGACCTCCGGTGCAATGTAGGGGCTTCAAGTCAGGCTTATCTCAGAGCCCACCCTGGGAGCCCCAATTCTGCCAGCTCTGGCCAGCCTGGGGGAGGCCCTGGCTTATCTTTTAAGCACTTGCCTAGCAAGCTCAAGACCTTAAGTTTGATTCCCCAGCACCACGTAAATCAGGGTGTGGGGGCCATATGCCCATAATCCCAGCACTCAGGAGGCTGAGGCAGGAGGACTGCCGTGAGTTTGAAGCCAGCCTGGACTCCATAGTGAGTTCAGGACCAGCCTGGAATGCAGAGTGAGACCCTGTCTCAAAAAAAATAAATAAATAAATAAAAGACTCAACTCCACGAATCCACCTTTGCTGAAGTTTCCCTCCAGCATCTCTCAGGAGAATGTCTGGTGGGACACGACCCAGGACCACAGAGGAGAACCCAAAACTGGGGGGCAGCAGACTCGGACTCCTGTAAGAAGCAGCTGCTGATCGTCGCCTCCCCAGCTTCACCCTTAAGAAATCTTGCCGGCTGTGCCCCAGCCATGATAGGAAGAATTGTGTATCACTGCTGACCTTCCAATAACTTCGCGGAGGGGCTGATCTGCAATGCGACTGAACAAAGGATTACAAATTGGAGCGAAACGATAATAAATGTCCCACAGCTCCTGAGTTCCCCAAAATAAAGGGCTGGTTCCCGGCGATGCCATTCATTTCCATACCGGACCTGGTGGAGATCGTGGGTCGGCTGCCTGCGTGTGGCACCTCTCGCCCAGCTCCGTAGTTCAAGGAGAATTTAGAGTGGGAGGCGGAATTAGCCAGATCCTGTCTCAAAATAAAGATTAAAAATGGGCAGGCCGCCCTGGGCTCAATCCCCAGTATCTAACTGAAGGCATGAATGAATGGAATGGGGCAGGGTCCACAGGATGTGCATGCTCAGCTAGCTGGCTTGGCTGGTTCCCTCCACCTCTAGAATAATGCAAAAAAATTAAAAATTAAAAATATAAAAAAGGCCATCGCATGGATGCTTGGAGGGCAAAATTGCTCCTTTACTTGCTCAGGAAGTTAAGGAATTCCTCAGCACATGGAACCCCCAGGTCCCCAGGGCCAGCCCCGGCCACTGCGGCAGACCTGACAATCTGCACCTGGGTCTGAGGAAATGCTTGGTTTCCAGAGCGGAGGGTAAGGTTTCATCACAACCGCAGCCCCGCCACAGGCAAACGCTCAGTGTCACCGCCGGCCCAAGCATTGACCCTTCTCATGAGGGTTTGTGTTTTCCTATGGGTTCAGCAGCTGGTGAGTATAGACCTATCATTATCTCGGTGTTATTTTTTTTTCTGTCTCCTGATCCTCAGCAAAGCAACCAAAACTTAATTTAATCTTGAAAAACAAACAGAAGACGAAAAAAGCATTCTAAGTTGTCTAGATTCTGAAGCCGCAAAAGAGAAGGCAAAGCCGATCCTTCACCAGCGGTCACAGAAACGCTCCAGTGCCGCTGGACTCCCCAGCAGCGCGTAAGCCGTGGCGGCACGAGCCTATAATCCCAGCACTCCAGAGGCTGAGGCAGGAGGATTGCCATGAGTTTGAGGCCAGCCTGGACTCCACAGTGAGTAAAGGGCCAGGCTGGGCTGCCGAGAGAGACCCTGTGGCAGGATACGTATTTTATATGTCCAAGAGGCACCAGGATGTGTCTGCACAGACTCCTCAGGAACCAGCGCCTGTGGAGCTCACGTTCCAGCGGGGAAGACGGCCAGTCAGCACCGCAAGGGGTCATGTAGCCAGGCCGCTGCCGATGGGCTGCGAGGAGGGCCAGGGACGTGGGTGGCCGTCAGGCAAGCATAGGAGAAAGGTAAGCATGCACTCCAGCCCCAGGCCGTGGTCAAGGGGGACACGGGGTGAGTTCCCAGGAAAGGAATCACAGGCTGGGGGCAACAGATGGGTGTTCTGTAAGGAGTCCGAGGACGTACAAAAAGGGTCCAGGCCACAAACGTGATTATCTAAGGAATGTGTTTTTCCAGAACTGGTAATGCCCTATAGATCTTCAGGGAGCACCTGCCTTGGGTCGACAATTATAGGTTGATGCTGCAACTGTTTGTCCTGCCTTGTGGCTCCAGATAGGGGGTTTGTGCATGTTCACCTTGAGAGAGGACCCCGGGAAATGGGGGCTCCCAGCAAAGGGTGATCTGATCTGGTGCAGTTTTGGTCCGTGCCGATGCCCTGTCTTAGCACCAGTGGGGACCAGCTAGGCAGGAAGAGCTCTGCTGCTGCTGCTGAGGGTTTTAACGCCTTTGATGCCAATAGCTACCCTACACAGGCAGCTGGCTGGGTGCAGGGGGCCTGTTCCACACCTGCAGTTCAGAGGTGGTCGGGGCTGCAGGGGAGGTGAGGTGGGGTCAGAACCTCTGAGAAACACCCAAGAGGAGCAGGGGTGCAGGGGTCAGCAAAGAGAAGCTCAGGCTGAGGAGCTGGCATCTTAGTTTCTCCTTCCTCCCTACAGCGTAACCAGCAAGGAATAATGCAACTCTCAAAGTCTGAATAACTTTGAAGTTTTTTTTTTTTGTTGTTTTGTTTTGTTTTGTTTTGTTTGTTTGTTTTGCTTCAGACACAAGGTCTTTGTGTTGACAATTGATTTTGTAGTGCTTGGGATCAAGCCCAGGGCTTTCACATTGAGCTACATTCCCAGCCCTTTTCATTTTATTTTATATTTATTTATTTATCTATTTTGACAGGGTTTCATTAAGTTGCTAAATTGCCCAGGCTGGGCTCAAACTTAGGATAAGCCTCCCAGAGGGCTGGGACTACAGGCCTGGGCCACTGTGCCCACTGGCTGACAAGGTTTCGGCCAAGCTTCCCTAGGTGTTGGACAGACACCCCTAGCCCGGCAGACACCATGCCAGGAGCTCACAGCTTTGCTTCCAGCAAGGGAAGGAGAGGCAGGGTTCAGGGAGGGATGAGACCAGCCTGGACATGTCTACTGTCCCCTTGTGTCCCCTCCCCTGCTGTCCCTGATAAATAAAAAAAGAACCCCAACGTCCCTAACACAGGCAGATGGTGGTCTGGGTGTTGAGGCCTCGCCATGTTCTCAGAGCTGGTTTTGAATAAATCCTATTCCCTTTTCACCTAAATAAATGACGTCCTTTGGTTTGGTCTGTGGCCAACCCCAGTAGTATATGGACCTGAGTGGCCAGGGACACTGGAACAGTTTGTCCTGGAAAACCATCTCAGAGTGTTTGCCCGGTGCCTTCCAACAGCAGACAAAGAAATACTGTTTGACTTTACAGGCGGCAGGTGCTGCCCTGCGGGTCCCTGCTGATTGCCACCTTCCAGCGTTAACATTTACCTTACAACTCCCGTCCAGCGATACAGTTCTTTCCATTTATTTGCATAAAAGGTCTTCATGTTGGTGAACTTCCTGCCCTAAAGTACAGGCGGACAACTTGAACTTTCCATTGACTACCAACTGTTGGCTCTTCAAGATAGCATTTGCTTGCCGGGCTGGTGGCGCAGGCCTGTCACCCCCAGAGCTCTGAGCGGCTGGGGCAGGAGGATCTCAAGTTTGAGCCCAGCCTGGACAACTCTGCAAGACCCTGTCTCAAATCAACAATAGAGCGGGGCTGTGGGCACAGCTCAGAGCAAAAGTCTTGTGTTCAATCGCCGGCTCCAAAATAAATACATAAATATCTTAAAAAGAAAAGGAAAAAGGGGGCATTGGCTTTTAGTTCCAATGTAAAATTTCTTATCCAGCCACTTTCATGACAGTCGTGACCTTTACCAAGCAAGACATGGAAGGGGATCAAAACACTCGTCCCAACACATGCCACATTGACCCACTGGCTGTTAGAGCGGGGGCCGTTCAGGACCAGCAAATACACAGCAGCCTCTCTGCCCTCCTCCCTTCTGCCTAAAACCAGAGGATGCACTTTTGGTACCAGAAAGTTCTTCATCACCAGAAACTGAAAGCCGATACCAAGACAGTTGGACTCAATGCGCCTGTCCCACTAGTGCTGCCTTTACACGTCCTGATGACATCCTTTCCATGTTGGTCCCACACGCCACACCCCTGCTGTCACCTCCTCACTTCTGCCCAACCTCAGCTCAAGCAAGTCATGGTCGCTCCTGGGGAGGGGTCATAACAAGTGAGTTCTCTGGGAAGGCTCTCTTTTCAAGCAGATAGGAAATTTCAGGAAGAAACTGGGGGTGTAGCTTAGCAGTTAGAGTGCTTGCCTAGCATGCACAAGGCCCTGGGTTTGATTCCCCAGCATCACCCAAAAATTAGCTAGGTGTGGTGGCACATGCCTGTAATCCCAGCACTCAGAAGGCTGAGGCAGGAAGATTGGTGTGAGCCCAAGGCCAGCCTGGGCTCCATAGGAGTTCAGGACAAGCCTGGACTACAGAGCAAGAACTTATCTCAAAAAAAAAAAGGTAAAGAAAGAAATTTCAGGGATTGAAGTGCTCCTCGCTCTAAATAACTCATAGGGCAATGTGGTGTATTTAGGGTAGGCATGCCCCAATCTTCTTCAGGCACTACACGCACATTAGCTAGGTTTTAGGAGAGGCCGGAGGTCGGAGGTTGATGTGAAATATATCCTCATTTTTTCCCCTTGGGAAAAAAAAAGTGAAACAGGGAAGCACTTTGTGGAGACGAAAAAAGGGGCTCTGGGGGGTGGGGAGAAAGGAGGGGGAAGGGGTCTTAAAAATGAGTCCAATGCGATTGATCTATGCATGCACCCGTTATGGCTTGGACTGGGAATGTTCCCAAGTAGCCTTGTGTTTAGAAGGTGACTGGATTGTGGCGGTTAATTGTATCCATGAATTAATCCATCAATTTTCTGTGCTGTTAAGAGGTGGGGGCCTGGTCAAAAGGGGCAGGCCATTGGGGGTGGCCTGGAAGGGGCGGGTCCCTGCAGCGGGACCGGAAGCGCTGGCTAGTGTCTCTCACTTGCTCCACTCTTCCCTCAAGTTAACAGCTGAGGAATTCTTTTTCTTTAGGGGTCTTGCTGAGCTACTTCAGACTGGCCTCAAATTCCTACACTCTAACCAACTTCTTGTTTCAGCCTTCTGAGTAGCTGGGACCACAGGCTAGGAATTCTTCTCAATTGAAAAAATTAGAGGTATGACAGCCATATTTAATGAATGGTTCCAGCTTTAAGCGTTTTGCTCTGAACTAGGCGTTGTTAAAGCAACTGGCAGGACTTGAATGTGGTACACACACAGATGGTCATACATGAAGGGTCTGACAACCCACCTGGGTGATACGCAGGTTACTCCAAAGTGAAAACATGGGTGTGAGCTCACTTCTGTGACCCTAGCCCTCTGGGAGGCTGAGGCAGGAGGACTGCCATGAGTCCAAGCTAAGCTTGGGCTCCATAGTGAGTTAAGAACCAGCACTGGGCTACAGAGCAAGACCTTATCTCAAAAAAAGATGTCCCGGTCACATCCTTAGTGACCCACCTCCAGCCACACCCCAAATCTCAACAGCACGTGCATTTACTGAACTCATCCATGGACAAACATGGCGTCCCCATCATCCAGTCACCCTTAGGAGAGCATTTTACATCTAAACCTGAACTGTCCCAATAAAGACCATCTGGGGTGACTCCAAAGATTACTGCCACCATATCAGATTTTTCTTTTCTTTTGTTAGGAGGTTTGCTGTCCAGCCACTATTCCTGGTTTTCTCCCAATCCCAGCCGACAAAGCCCGGTGCAGAACCCACCAGATTTACACCCTAGCCTGTTCGCCATGGCACACGATTTAACGTGGGAAACTGTTTGGGTTCTTGCTCCCTGGTTCCCGCTGACGCTACCAGTGCCTCTGCACCGGGGATTTACTTCAATTCAATTTCATACATTACCTTGTGTGCAGGCCTTCCCTACGGCCTGGGGATCCTGCCCTGAAGATCAGCTAGAGCGGCTCCCGGCTTGGGTGACTTACAGGGCCAGGGGGCTTTGAGCTGTCCTCCCCGCCCCAAATCAGCCCCGCCGAAGCTGCCGACTGTTTGCCGAGTTATCACTGGAGGCTGTATCTTCACTGTCTGTGGGCTCTTCATCACTAGAAACCAACCCAGTTACTGTGTCCATTCGATTGTATCTCCTTCCTTCTTTGAGGACGTCCTTGAAAATCTTTAGAAGGCAGTTTCAAGACGAGTCAGATGGTTTTCATGAGTTTAACTCTTCACACTTAAGAGTTCTATTTAAAATGAGCGTGGTTATCAACAGAACCCCAATCAGACGTGGCAGCCTGATTGGAAGAAGATGTAGCCAACTGTGGGTGCTTTTTCATTTTCTATAGGGGTTTTTAGAATATTCAAAATGGGAAAACACAATTACTTTGATGAGGAAAATGAGCTTAGAAATTGACTTTCGTTTTTAAAAATATTTTACAGGCCAGAGGGAAAAGAATAGTGACCTTATAATACTTTTTCCAAAAATAAAAAAAACAATAAGCAATATTTTATTTCTCTGGGACAAATGTTGTTTTTCCTCAATTCTCAGCATTCCATAAGTGAGACCTGCCTGGGTGCAGCTTGGAGACAGAGCGCTGGTCTGCCAGCAGGGAGGCCCTGGGCTTACTTCCTGGTGGCACAAAAAGGAAAGTTGTGATCCCAGTGGGAAAACGGCTCTCTTTTTTGTGCGGGTGCTGGCAGCTGAACCCAGGGCCTTTGCACTAAGCTACATTTTCAGCCCTTTTCTGGTTTTTATTTTGACACAGGGTCTCCTAATTGCTGAGGTGTCCTTGCTGGGCTGGACTTTGCCATCCTCCTGCCTTGGGCTGCCAGAGTGCTGAGATCACAGGCCTATGCCACCACGGTCGGATGACAGCACATTTTTAGCTGCAGATGCCCAGGTGAGCTTCACTGGCTGGGGGAGCAGGGTTCCTCCATCACGGCCCTTGTTAGTGGATACCGGAATTATCTGCTGGAGAGCAGAGACCACAAACCCAATTCCTCTAATCCAAGGGCCCCCCCACCCGCTGAGTTGTAGACAGGTGCCAGTCCCTGGCCTTGGAAGGATCAGGCCACAGGGACAGATGAGCAGTGGGCAGGAGGCGAGTAGCAAGAGAAGCCCCACCCCCACCCCCACCAGCAGGCTCCTATCAGGTTCTAATGTGCTGCTGACTGACAGGAGGCGGGGCTTCACGCCACCTCCCCTCCTGCTTCGGCTCCCAGTTTCAAAGCTCTCCAACAGCCTGAGCAAGCACCACCCCAGGCCCATTTTGTCCTTAGGGGAAGGTTCTTCAGCTAAACCAGCCCCCGGTGTCAAAAAGACTAGGGACCAATGACCCACTCTTAGGGCTGACCAGTATCTTCCATCCGTGCAGGGTCATCTGTTTGCTAACAGGTAAGTGACCGCGAATACGTGCCTTCTACAGCATTATGCGATGACGTAATAACTAGAGCTATCACTCCCGGGGGAGCTTAAGATACTGTGCTACGCGCAAACCTGTACAGTAGTTCACACGGCTGTGACCTTGGGAGCATTTCTGACGCCATGCAGATTGTGGCCAAGACGGCCAAGGCGCAGCGGGATCTCGCTGCAACATCCCGGTCCCTCGGAAGGACACCTGGCGCACAGCTGCTCAGGAAGTGTTTGATGAATGAGTGCGTGAGTGGCTGAATGAACGGGTGGAGCGGAGACACCAGTGAGAAACCAGGCGTGGCTTCCAGACTAGGGGGCCTTCCTGCCGGAGCCACCGCTGGGAGCCGGGCCCTGCAGAGTTGGTCTGACACCCTCTGGGGTTCAGTCGAACCCCAGGACACGCAGCCGCCCGGCACACGGGCCCTGTCTGCATTACTCGCCTGCTTGGCTGCAGGACAAAGGCGAGGACGCTCATGCGGACGCAATTCAGAGGCAACTCCTGCAGCGCCTGGGCTTGGCTCTGTCCAATGCCTGCAAAGGCGGCAGGCTCAAGGTCCCGGGCCAGGTGAGGACCCCTGGGGGCAATCGGCAGAATTCTCCGAGTCTGTGCTCATCTTGACCAAGGACACACATGATAAATTCTTTTCCAGAAGTGTGAGCAGCGGTTCAGCCGGGCTCAGATGCCGCGTCTGAGGCCGAGACAGGCAGAGAGGGGAGGCTCGGAAGATACGATCTCAGTATCAAAGCAGGAGACTGGAGGAATAGCATAGTGGTTGTAGCGCTTCTCTAGTAATCACAAGTCACTGAGTTCAGTTCCCCCGTACCACGTAAACCGGGTGCAGTGGCGCACACCTATAATCCCAGCACTCAGGAGCGCTGAGGCAGGATTGCTGGGAGTCCGAGGCCAGCCTGGGCTACTACATAGCCTGGGCTACAGAGCAAGATCCTGTCTCATAAACAAAAAAAGTGCTGAGGATGGTCAGGGCAAAGACCCTGGGCTTGACCTACCTGTACCATGCACTCAAAAAGGAGGGCAGAGGGGAACTCAGGGATTGCCCCCTCTTTTCAGGAGACATGTTTAGTTCCTGCTCTACACAATGAACATCTGCGTTGAGCCCTACACTGAGTTTCGGGACCGAATGCAGCCAACACCAGGCTCAGCAGTGAGCTGGACCTTGGTACTGACAGTTGCCTCCCTGACAACTGTGGCGAAGACAGGCCAGATGTGTCAGGGGGTACAGCATCTTGATTAATAAGAAAATTGCTACTTTCCAAAATGATGTGAGAGATTAAATCAAGTCCCCCCCCCAAACTCATATGTTAGCCCTAGTCCCCAGAACCTCAAAATGTGACCTTCGTGGGAGACGGGTTCTCCAGCTAAGCTGAGGTCTTAAGGGTGGACCCAAATCCAGTTTGACTGATTCTTATGGTTTAGATCTAAAATCTAAAAGAAAGCCTCAGGCTTTCAGAGGCTTTTGGAAGGTGACTCTGAACCGCACCCACTGGAACTCTAAGCCATAAAACCTTTCCTCCTTAAAGATGTAGGTGTCAGGGGTTGTGTGCCAGCGACCAGAAATTGACTAATACACCGGGGTTCTTCTAAAAATAAGCCGGGTTTGGTGGCACTGGCCTGTAATCTCTGGGAGGCTGAAGCAGGACAATTGCAAGCTTGAGCAAATTTGTAAGACATTATTTTAAAATAAAATGCAAAAAATGGGCTGGGGATGTTCCTCAGTGTCGAGCCCCCTGGGTTCCATCTCTGGTACCACCAAATAAATAAATGAAAAGGAGTTATCTGGACTCCTGGAGGGAAGAGGATGGAAAGAGACACAAGGAGAAGATGGCCAGCCACAGGCCAGACGTGCCTGGAGCAACTGTCCCCCTCGCAGCCCTCATTAGGAGCTGATTCCTCCCACAGCTGGAGTTCAGATGTTTAGCCTCCAGGATGGGAAGACCGTCAGTCACGAATCCTCCCAGCTGAGGCACTGGTCATAGCCATGCTAGGAAGGAGTCCACCGGAGGGGTTTCTCAGGGCACAGCTGACAGGACCAGCCTGCCTCATCCTACCACATGGTCACTTCAGGACCTGCACTAACTCACCTCTGAGCTCAGTGACCATCACCACCCAATCCCCAAGTATCCCTTTCCACGTCCGTGTCTGTATGTCACAAGAAGCTGTCACTGCAGCATGAACACTTGCTGGTTACCTTGGCCATCTGCCCTCCCCTTCACATCCCTTCCGGTCACTGCTTTCACAGAAAACACACAGAGTTTAGGGTTTGTTCCCGCTGTCAACGCCCCAAGCCTCCTGCCCCACCTCTTGTTCCCAAGACAAACAGTCTGTCTCCCTCGAAGGACATACTTGGCTAGGGATTCCTCGCAGTAAAACCAAAGGGCTCTTCTTCTCAGTTCTCTCTGGGCCATAAATCCGCCCGCTTGGGGCGCGGCGTGCACAGCCCATTCCCTGGCAGATTTACAGCGCCCCGTCTTCCTCTCACACTACTTAATCTGCTGTATTTTAATTGGGTAATAAAACTCGCTGTGCCACCCAGAAAAATTCCAGAGCAAGCAGTCAGCAGGGACCCGCTCAGCAGCCCATTCCTAATTATTTATTCAGGCCCAAAGCCTAGTTCTACCCCCAAGTGCGGGGTTCTGGGTGGCTGCGCCTCTGCGTACCCAGCAGAGCCAAAGCAGGGTGGGGGCGGGTAGCCTCAGCTGGGGTCCCCTCGGAGCACGTGGCCACAGAGCAGGGCGGTGTGCCCGGGAAAGGCCTCTCCCTGTTGTTACAGCAAGGGAGAAGCTGGTGCCAGGCTCTGCTTTGTAAAGTCCCATGCTGACCAGAAAGGAGACTGAGCCAGCCTGGTGGCGCAGTCCTGTAACCCCAGCACTCTAGGAGGCCGAGGCAGGACGGTCACAAGCTGAGGCCAGCCTGGGAAACTTAGCAAAGAGAGAGACCCTGACTCAAAAATCAAAGACTGAAACTGGGATGGGGATGCAGGTCAGTGCAATGGCTTGATCGCCAATGCAAAAAAAAAAAAAAAAAAAAGACCCTGTCCCAACTCAGTCATACTTAAGAGAAACAAGAAACTAATCAACTCGTGCTGTTGGGATTACTGGATGGCCATCTGAGTGTATCCTATATACATAAGAATTTTACCATAAAAATAGATTTATAAAAATGTTAAGACAGAAATGGAAGAACTGCTTACACTGTTGGGCCCACCCATAGGTGAGCTATTTAACAGAGGCACAGAACTCCCAAACCTCGACTGGGCAGTGGGGGCTCTGCTCATTGGTGGGAGTATGAATTGGCTCAAATTCCGTGAAGAGTCGTTTGGGAGGATTTATCCAGGGTGACTTAATGTCAGAGACACGAGCCAAGAAATCAATCGATCATATCTTTACACAACCCTGGAGGTGGCTGTGATGTTGCTAGGCGACCTCATCTCATGAGGACACCACCGTGTGAGTGCTCCACTGCTGACCACAGCATCACAGTGGGTGGCACCACGGTATAGCCATGTTCAGTTCTAGGAACGTGACTTTTGATCCCTCACACTTGAGGGGACAACAGATGGCACAAGGGTCACTAAGGAGACAATCATTGTCGCAGGCAAAGACTGGCCAGTCCCCCCAGGTATCTATCAAAGGGAAATGGACTTAATCAACTCTGATAAATTCATACAATGGAAGCCTGGAGGAACTGCACAGCGTTAAAGTGCTTGCCTTGAAAATGTAAGGCCCTGAGTTTGATTCCCCAGCACCCCATAAAGCTGGGCGGGGTGGCATACACCTGTAATCCCAACACTTGAAAGGCTGAGGCAGGCAGATTGTCCTGAGTCCAAGGCCAGTCTGGGCTACACCAGTGACTTCAGGACCAGCCTGGGTTACAGAATAAGACTCTGTCTCAAAAAAGAAAAAAAAATTCATACAATGGAACATTTTTTAGCTGGAAAATAAAAAGAGAAAAAGGTTATTAGGTGTGTGTGTACGTGTGCATGTGTGTGCTTGTATGTGCTCTCACTTGCACCATACTGGGGAATTGAACCTGGGGTCTCATGTGTTAGGCAAGTGCCCTACCACTGAGCCACAGCCTCATCCCTTTTATCTGTTATTTTGAGGAAAAGTCTCAGTAAGTCGTCCAGCATGGCGTCAGACTTGCAGTCCTCCTGCCTCGGCTTCCTGAGTAGCTGGAATTACAGAAATGTGTCATCACACCTGGCTGACAGGCTCTTCTTCTTGCTGTTGTTCCTCTTTGGGGAAGGGGTCTTGTTTTTTTTTATTTTTGTTAGCTAAGAGCTTCACTGTATAGCTCAGGATGACTTTGAACTTGCAGTCCTCCTGCCCCTGCCTCTCAAATGCTGGTATTACAGGCATATGCCAGCATAACTGGTTAAGAAATTCTTAATGAAGCAAGATATCAGAAAGATCATGATGAAAATATACACAGGCTTTGCATACAGGTCTGTAAAGCCATCTGCCAGCTAGTTTTAAAAAAATCAAGGAGTCGTAAAATACGTCTCATGACTCATTTTTGCTTAAAAGTATCCAGAAGGTTAAACCAGGAAGTGAGCAGCGGTCACGTAGTGAAAGGACAGTAAGGGGACGACCAGGATGGCTGGGGACATGTTGTTGTTTCGTGGCTCTTTGTACTTTCAGATGTTTGAACCGTGTAAACATTTTTTAAAACACTTTAATTAAAAACAAACCTTGCTAGAGAGGAGAGGAGGAGAAACGGAGACTGATTGTCAGAAATGCGTGGTTTCCTGGCAACCACCTCACCTGGCTCCCCATCCCCGCCCTGGGAGCCCTTGGCAGAGCTGACAGCTCTGGGAGGCGGGGCTTGGGTGGGCGTGGCCGCCGAGGGTGGGTGGGGCCTGACCCCCGCTCCTCCAGGTGTTGCCTTTGATGTTACCCTCCAACGTTATGCGCAGCATGGCCAGGATGCGGAAGTGCTTGTTTGCTTGATGAACATCTGCAGCTCTCGCTTTGTTTCTGTGTTAGTATTAAACCCAGGGCTTTGCTTTGACCTTGACCAAGTGCTAAGTTGCTGGAATGGTCCATCCTCCTGCCTCAGCCTCCCGAGTGCTGCAATGAAAGCCTTGAGGCACCAGCCCGCTGCAACTCTGTTACTTCTTCCAATTTGCTAACTCACCAGCAGCCTACTTACAGGAAGTGTCCTGGCCTCTTCCGGTTCTGAGGAAACCCACGCTTTGACCTTGTGTCTCACCCCAGGCTCATCTTAAAATGTCCTAAGTGTTTAACTAAATCCCACCGGAACAGGAGCCCACGGAGGAACCCCGGGCACTGCACGTCCCCAGGAGCCCCCTTCACTCCAGTTCCAGATGCTGCTGGTTGCAGGAACACGTCCTGCCTCTTGATGACTCGATATCCAACCAATACTGGGGGACAGAGTGTGACCCACAGTCTTCCGAGGCAAAGCTTCAATGTCAGTCATTACTGGAGCCAGAGCATAGCTCAGGAGCGAGCGTGCTGGCCTAGCATGCACAAGGCCCTGGATTCCATCCCCTAACACCACATGAGAATCAGCCAAGTATGGTACAAGCATATGCATGTAATCTCAGCCCTTGGGAGGCTGAGGCAGGAGAATTGCCCTAAGCTCAAGGCCAGCCTGGGCTACACTGTGAATTCAGAACTAGCCTGAATTCACTATGTAGCAAGAGCCTGTCTCAAAAACAATACAAAAAGTAATTTATTAATGACTAGTAGGGGATGGGAACTTGTTAGCAAGGTAGAGGAATTTGATGTCTTAAAAAAAAAAATTAACTGGGTGTGGTGGCCCATACCTATAATCCCAGCTCTGGAAGGCCAAAGCTGGAGGGTCACAATTTTGGGTAAGGTCCTGTGTTTAATCCCTAGTACGGCATTAAAAAAAGAGAGAGATAACAAAAGAAGAGAAATCAGAACTACCCTGAGAAGTCCAGTTCCACTCTCACGACACATCCTGCTAGTTTAGTGTGTGACACAGCCCGAAGATTATTTAGGACCTGGCCAGAAAGACTGAATGTTCCAGAGATGGGGTTCACAACACCTGTGAGGAAAGGTGCCCCCAGGCCCCGCCTGCTCTCCCTGGCAAGCACCACCGGCCACAGGTGCAGGTTCCAAAGCGCTTCTGAAGAGCAGGAAGCACACCCAGCGGGCGGCTACTGTCTATGTCACATGGTCACCGGGACGCTGGGCTCCGGCCTTCTGACCTGGACTCACAACTTCCACCACGGGCTCTCTGGGTTCAGGTGTGCAGACGCAGAGTGGAACTGTGACACAGCTCTCCAGGGCCGACTCAGCCCGTGCCTAACGGCCCTCCAACTGTAGCTCAGCCTCCAGACCACCAGGCCATGCCCTCAAGTGTTGTAATAAATATGGAGAAGATACATATATATATATTTTGAATTCTCTGGAGAACTCTACTACAATGACTCAAATGTACACAGATGAAATCATCTCAGTGAAAACACCATGCGGGAGCATATTTTTTCTCAGCCTTTTTTTCTTCCCTGTCCTGGGGACCGAGCCCAGGGCCTTCATGCTGAGCTACACTCCCAGACTTTCTTTTATTTGTTTGTTTTTCATATTGAGACAGGGTCTTGCTAAGTTGCTAGGTGGCCCAGGGAGGGCTCAGCTTGTGACCTCTTGCCTCGGCCTCCCGGCGTCCTGGGGTTCCAGGCCCACGCGCCCCATCGCCCCATCGTCACAGTCTCCCTGCAGAGCTGTGGGGCCCGGTCCTCCCGCCGTCCTTACTTCCTCCTTCACCTCAGCAAGAGAGATGCGAGTGAGAAAGCGGAGACATGGACCGGCCGCAGGCCGCCTGTCTGTCCAGCCGGTCCCATCAGCGCTGCCTGCCCAGCGCCTGCCCCCAACCCCCCACAGTCACCCTTCGGGAGCCACGCAGAAAACCCATCCTCACTTCCTATTCTCTCCTGGTTTAATTACTTACCTCATTTGCTTTTATTTTTCTCTTTCTCATCAGGCAAAGACAGCTTTGTATTGAGGTAAATTAGCCTCAGATCCAACAATAAAAGGAAAACATTGTTCTCTGGCATTTATTAATGTGACCAAAATTCCCAAATGCGCTCTAAACCGCTAACGTTTACAAACAAGCTCAGATCTTTTCCTTCATTAAGCCCCTCCTAAGAGAGTCCCTCTTGCCTGCCAAGCCAGCTCCTGTCGGTTTCCTCTGAGAGAGAGAAAGAGAGAGAGAGAGAGACCAGGGTGGAGCCCAGGTCCCCATTTGTATTTTTAATTTTAAGATTGGATTTCACTATTGCTCCATCTGGGCTGGAACCTTCCATCCTCCTGCCTCAGCCTTTCACACAGCTAAGATGACAAGCCTGTGCCATTGGGCCCAGGTGTGGGTTTTAAGCCACTGCAGGCGGAAGCAGCTGCCAGTGTCAGAGGAAAGCGCTGACCTCAGGAACCGGCCCGCTGGGAGGAGCTGGTGTACATTTCCAAAGAACCTCCACCGCAAGGCATGGGGCTCCTGCAAAGTGCCCGTTTTCTCACGCTGCTTGCAGCTGGTCCTTTCCCAGCATTCCCAACCCCACCCTGGCTGGTTTTGGCCCGGGGCGCTGGTCTTCCCTCCGGAAAGCCCCTCCCGGCTATTTCCCTAATGGATCCTGTCTCCTAAGGGGAACCACGAGTGCTTTTCCTTTTCCAAGATTCGTTTTCAATTACCAAAGGTGCAGAGGCCCACAAGCCTGAACAGCTCCATTCCCAGCACCCTCGTCAGCCACATCTGGGCCGCAACAGACTGGCCCTACCCATGCGGAGGGATGAAGAGGCTCCGCTTTAAACTGACCAGTCCCTTTCTTTTTTTTCTATCTGTTTGCATCTACTTCAGATGCAGACCTGCTGTATTTGAGACACTGCAATATGTATGTAAGTATTGCAAAAAATATACGTATGGACTCGCCACATACCGCCCTTTGGAAATGGGAAGATGTTTGCGTAAGCTAGAACTGGCTGAGAGTTAACACTCATTAACGTGGTTTAGTCTAGAAGGGTGTGACACACCCTGTCACTCCAAATAGAGTTTTTGGCAGAGTCTAGACCTCTAACACCTTAGGGATTGCCACCAGTTGGCAACATGGTTGGAACTAAGTTTATCCACTGAGCCGCTGGCTTTGTTTTCCCACCAGTTCCCAACTACCATGGAGACACAGTTGCTGATATGAATAAAGTCTGTTAGTTGTTTTATACATTTTGTTATTTGCAGTAGCAGGACTGAGCCAGGGCCCCAACACGCCTGGCAAACGCTCCTCCCTGAGCCCCACCCGAGCCTCCTTCCTGCTGGGGTGCGGTGACTCCTCGGGCATTTTGTGGTGAAAGTTGGGCAGCCAAGATCCGTCCCCGGAAGAGGAAGTCGAACACCTACTATTTTAAAATACACAGGCCATAAGCCACGCATGGTGGTGCACACCTGTCATCCCAGCACTCGGGAGGCTGAGGCTGGAGGATTGCTGGGTCTCACGCTTGCCTGGGCTCCACAAGGAGTTCAGGACCAGCCTGGACTAGAAAGCAAGACCCTGTTTCAAAAAGGAAAAAAAAAAAAAAAAGGATACACGCCCCAGGCCAGGTCTGGTGGCAGATGTCTTGTAATCCCAGCACTAGGGAGGCTGAGGCAGGAGGACTGTCGTGTATTCAGGCCAGCCTGGGCTATATAGTAAGTCTAGGACCAGCCTGGACAACAGAGTGAGACCCTGTCTCAAAGAAAAGAAGAAAATAAGAAAGAAAGAAAGAAGAAAGAAAACCTACACGGTATATATCTTTAGCTTACTTTCTCTTGGGAAGAACAGAGTTCTGTGGGCAGGAGAGAGAGAGGGAGACAGGCCATGGTGTGCCCGGAAGACGGGAACAGCTGGAGGAGGGTCACACTCACCACCATGGCTTTCTCATTTTACAGGTGAGGTGAGAGAAATTGAGAAGTTTCGCTCATCAAACAGAATTAAGTAGTTTTAACATACTGCATAATTTCAAATGACCTTTTTTTTTTTTTTTTACAAAAAATATGGGCATGGGCCTGCAATCCCAGCTCTCTGGGAGGCTGAGGCAGGAGGATCACAAGTTTGAGCCTCACCTAGGCAACTTAGTGACTTAGTGAGACACTGTCTCAAAACGAAACAAAAAATGGGGCACAGGACTTGGGGTGTACCACAGTGTGAAGGCACGCGGTTCAATCCCCAGTACCGCAGAAAGGGCGGAGCTAGCAGGTGCAGGCTCCAGAAAGAGCTGGCATTTAGTTCTAGTCTAAAGGCCCTTGGTCGTTGGGATCCTCACAGCGACCCCCTCGGCGGGCAGAGGAGGTCCACCCACTTAGGAAACACCTCTGCTTCCTCACACCCACCATTTCAATGTTAACATATTCAAGAAACACCCTCAAGAGCAGCCAGGACAGGGGTGGACCTGCCCCGCGACGCGGACACCTAGAACTGACTACCAAAGGGAGCAGCTCCCTAATCCCTGCAGACTCCCAAGCACTGTGCCTGCTCACGGCACCTCTGACCCACACTCGAGCACCACCAACTACCCACTCACCCCGCAGCCCAGGACAGGACCTGAACACCCACGGCCCATTTCTGTTTTTGCTTTTGAAACAAGTGCTCGTGAAGTTGCCCAGGATACACCCAAATTTATAATCCTCCTGCCTCGGCCTCCCGGGGTGCTAGATGACAGGCCCGTGCCACCACAAAGCTTTTGTAAATTCTGGGCATCGCCCATCCGCCCATGTTCACTACGCACGCATATGCCACTCAGAGGCCCGCAGGCTTTGCTTTTCCTTATCAGATTCCGCCCCTCCCCCCCCACAATCATTATCTTTACTGGTGCACGACTGCACTGCATGATAACTCCATTTCATGGGGGAATTGGCGAGGGTGCGTGTCGGGTCTTATCACTTCCCCTCCCCCTCCCAGGTAACTTTAAGACCAAGAAAAGGGATGAATGAGGACAGGGCAGTTGGGGGGGGGGGGTCCGATCCCCTCTGCCATGCTCTGTCTGCCCCACCAGCTCCCGTAAGGTGCCAGTGGTCAGGCCTCATTCTCACCAGGCGGCTTCCCGGCGCACCCCAAGCTGAGGCGGCTGAGGCAAGGCCGGCCACCGAGCAGGCTTACCGCCTTGGCATCCGGCCATTCATTCAGGGATGATTTGAAAATCAGCACGAACACTTTCAAGCCGCGTGTCCTTAGAAATCACTTCCCACCTGTGCCTGGCCTGGCGTCTGAGACAGGGCCACAGAGGCTGAACCTGCGCCCTGCGGCCACGCGGCTCGGGTCCTACCCCCTGGGCTTGGGCGTCCTCCCAGGCCAGCCTGTCCCCAGGCTCCCGGATTGCTCTCCAGCACTGGGACATCCTCACTGCCACCAAATTAGTTCGTACAGCGTAAGCACCTGTAGGTTGAAAAATCGAATTATATGACAAATGCATGATGTTCGCTTCTTTTTCCAGAATTGAAAATTTACCCTCAATCCCTTCCTCCCCTCCCACCCCAGCCGCCTCCCTGTGCCCGGGCATCTCTTATTTTGTTCTCTGAATAATTTATATTTTGGGTTTCTCACATAAGAGAAACCAGGCGGCACCTAATCTTGCGCGTCTGGTTTATTTCACTTAGCATTATTATTTTTTTAATGTGTTGTAATAGGAACCAAAGGATTGTTTTTTCCCCAGAAAGTACAGTTTCCCGGCCTTCAATGACACTGTAAACAAAGGACTTCCCAGTGCAGGGTCCCAGCGGGTGGGTGGCCCGGGCTCTGGTCCTGCTTGTCCCAGACGCTGCTGTTTTCGGCCACCTGCCTCTTCTCCTTAGGCCCTTCCCCGTCACCCTGAGCTCCCTTGCCTTCCTTCAACTCTGGAGACCAAGGACACCAAGCAGAGAAGTTAAAGACCTGCCTGGGGCGACCCAGGGCCACAGGAAGCACAGGGCAGAGGTTTTTTTTGTGTCGAGCCACACATAGTTCCTTTCTTTTCCTCTCCTTTTGTTTTGAGATAGGGTCTCACTGTGGAGCCCAGGCTGGCCTCAGACTCGTGGCAATGCTTCTGTCTCAGCCTCCTGAGTGCTAGGATTAGTAACAGCATGCACCACTGTGCCCAGCTTTATGTCGAGCTGGGGAATCGAACTCAGGGCCTTGTGCTTGCCTTAACTGCTATTCCTCCAGCCCCACATAACTATTTTTTTTTTTTGAGACAGGGTCTCACTTTGTAGTCCAGTCTGGTCCTGAACTCATACCAAACCTCCTGCCTCAGCCTCCAGAGTACTGGGATTACAGGCATGTGCCACCACCCCCAGATAATTTTTATGTGGTTCTGGCCCTTGCACATGATTGGCAAGTGCTCTAACCACTGGGCTACATCACTAACCCCATTTAATTTTATTTATGGTAACGTTGGGACTCAGATTTGGGACTCCATTGCCACAGGCCAGGGGTTGATCACCAAGCTGCACCCCCAGCCCTCACTTAGCCATGCCTTACATAGCTGACACAGTTACCGTATTCCAGTCACATAAATTACACCTTCCTGCATGTAGTGGAAAATTCCTCCCCCCCCCCCCCCGCCTCCTACCTGCCCTCCACTCAGTTTCCCTTCCCAGAAGCAGATGCGGCTTCCGGCTTCCTGCACATCCTCCTGGAGATATGCGGGCGTTTGGTACATATAGCTAGACCTAGCTGCTCCTATAAATATTTGAATATATGCTTTGTTCTCAGCTTCCCTCATGTGTGTGGTCCTAGGGGTGGAGCCCGAAGCCTGCACACTGCTCAGTCCCCAGCCCATTTTTATTTTTGATTTTTAAGACAGGGTCTAACTAAGTTGCCTGGCTGGGCTCGAACTTGAGACCCTTCTGCCTCGGCCTCCCAGAGTGCCAGGATTCCAGGCCTGCGCTACCAGGCGTGGCTGGCTTCTCTCTTCTAATGACATACTCTGGGATTTTTTCAGATATCAGAATATGGTGAACTTCCTCTTCCATACGGTTCCATAGTATTGGGTGGATGGACCGTCTGTTTGTGGTGCTGATCCAGCCCAGGGCCTTGGGGGCACCGGGCAAGGGTCCTACCACCGAGCTCCACCCTCAGCCCCCTTCTAATTTGTTTAATCAATCTCACTATTGACAAATTCTAAGGTCACTTCTGACCTGTATTTTTTAATAAGTATACTCTTATACTTTTTATGCTGAGCTGTGGGGTCAAGAACTAGATGCATTTCAAACCTTCCGAAGTGTTGTGACATTTTCTCCATAACATTAGGCGGACAGTTTAGGCGGCTTGGCAAGACCACAGAGGTAATTCTTAATGGATTTAAGGCCAGAACTAATGTTTCCTAATGAGATGAGTAGGCAGCATGCAGATGGCTAAGTGACCCGGAAGCACATCCTGGGGCCGCTGGTCCTGTGAGAGGCAGAACCACTGGGGCATCCGCAGGAGGGGAGGGGGGGCTGTCCTCGCTCGTTCTCTCTCCCTCTCTACCCCACTGTTTCCCTCGGCCTTTCAGACTTGCTCCTTGAGATCCTCAGCAGGGGGGCCGGGCGGGGCTCCCAGGTTCCCCTCCTGGAGGCCAGAGCCCCTCTGCCTCACAGGTCCCTGAGATGCCAGATCCTCCGCCAGTACCAAAGAACGTAAGAAGTTAAAGCCACCTCCTTCACAAACCGGAGGCCAGGAAGAGAAAGGGATCCGCGGGTGAACATGGGGGCCCCTCACTCAAATGCTTGCCCAGCTCCGCGGGCCACTGTCCGTGGTGCTGACAACTCCCAGTGGGCTTTGGCACGACTGCCGTCTTATTCCTGGACCTTTCGAGACCGGGTGTGGTGGGACATGCCTATAAACTCAGCCCTCAGTAGGCTGAGGGCAGGGAGAGTGTCAAGTTCAGGGTCAGCCTGCATGACACAGCAAGATCCTGCCTCAGAAAAACTAACCAACAGGCAAAGAGTAGAATCTTGTACAAAACCTCGCAGGGATCCTGAACCAGGCGAGAAGAGAGGAAATCGGGAGGAAGAGGGGGCAAAAAGACACTGAGGGGCCACCTTGAGATGAAAAATTTGTGGGGTCGGATGGAGAGGAATGCGGGACCCACAGCTGGCTTGATATTGGGTACCAATCGTCATGAATACTGCCCCCTTTCATGGCAGGAGAGCCCACTGTCCTCTGCTCTTCGTCACTGCCCTGGGGATTAAAGAGACGACAGATAGACAGGACCACGCAAAGACACATATCAAATTTCATGAGTGACAAAAACAGCAAATATCGGAGAGGTTGAGGGAGAAAAGAAAGCCTTTCCCACGGCTGGTGTGACTGTAAGCGGTACAACCACTATGGAACGCAGTGTGGGGAGTCCTCAAAGGGCTGAAGACAGAAACTCCATGGCCCCAGCTGTACATCTCCTGGTGTCTCCCCAAGAGTTCCAGTCATCATACAAGAGCCATCCAGGCACACCACGTTAAGAGCAGCACAACTACCACAGCCATGTCTTGGAAACAGCCGGCTGTCCACCAACAGGTGGATGGAAAAAAGAGATGTGGTATTTGTACACAATGGAGTACTACTCTGCCAGAAAGAAAGATAAATCTGACTCATTCATGGGAAAGTGGATGCACCTTGAGACCGTCATGCTTAGCGAACAGAATCAGACGCAGAAAGTTAAACACGACCTGGCTTCTCTCATGTGAGCAAATCAAACCGTAAGTAAAAGAGAGATGGAGGAAAGTAAGAAGACAGACTGTGGAGGGGGCGAGGAGGTGGGGAGTGAAAGTGGGGTGGCACGTAGATACACCAACTCACTCCTGGTGTTATTATGTGTTGTGAATATATGCTAAGAAGAGGAAAAAGGGAACAGAAAAAAAATTTCTTGAGTGGGCTATGCTAGCAAAAGGCTTACTCATGTTACCTGCAGTCAGTCACCTTCTAGCGTGATCTGGATACACACCTGACCTTGGGAACCCTCCCAGCTCGTCACACTTTCCCTCGCTTCCTGCAAGTAAACACAGTCCCCCCCAGAGTCGCCAAGAATAAAAGAACACGAAGTCAACACATCCCACTGAAGCCGAACAGTCTTCTCCTCACGGGATTAAGCTTGAAAAATACCCACGTCGGACTGGAGGAACAGGATGGCCGTTACAGCACCGCTAGGCCCTGGGTTCGTTCCCCCAGCACCACATAAACTGTACATGGTGGCAGGTGCCTGGAATCCCAGCACTCGGGAAGCTGAGGCAGGAGAACTGCTGTGAATTCAAGGCCAGCCTGGGTTCCATAGTGAGTTCAGGACCAGCCTGGACTGCTGAGTGAGACGCTGTCTCAAAAAAAAAAATGTTAGTTTTCAGTGCAAAAATTAAAAAGGCAAATGCTTCTGATTTATGCAACTTTTAAGTATAAAAAATGAAGTTTTTTTGCACTTCTCTATCTGAGGAGGGCTCTGGGTATTGCTCAGCAGTTAAAGTGCTTCCCTAGTATGCAGAAGGCCTGGGTTTCAGTCCCCAGAGACACAAGCTGAGTGTGGTGGCACACACCTGTAATCCCAGCACTCAGGAGGCTGAAACAGGAGGACTGCTGTGTGTTCGAGGCCAGCCTGGGAGACATAATATAGTGAGTCCAGCATGGAATATAGAATGAGTCTCTGTCTCAAAAGCGGGGAGGTGCTGGAAGAATGGATCAGCAATTAAAGCACTTGCCTAGCAAGCACTACGTCAAGTACTAAGTACCTGAGTTCAATTCCCCACAACCACATAATCTGGGCATGGTGGCACAGGCCTGTAATCCCAGCACTAAGGCAGCTGAGACAGAAGGATTGTGTGAGTCCAAGGCCAGCCTGGGCTACATAGTGAGTTCAGGACCGGCCTGGACTACAGAGCAAGACCCTGTCTCAATATATATACATTATATAATATATATAATATATATTATATATTATGTATACATTATATATAATATATATTTTATACATACACACATAGAGGCTTTATTTTCAGCTTGAAAAACGGTGGATTTTCAAATCTGAAGCAAACCATAATATTGGGGATCGAGCCAGAGTCAATAAATGCTAGAACATAATAACTTAAATGGCCTCACTGGCAACGCCACTGACTTTCTGTGCCTGTCGGTGATTACAACAGCGGCTGCCACAGGGTCGCAGTTTTAAGCCACCCGTGAGTGGGAGCTCTTGCCCACAAGCACCCCCCAGTATTCAGTACCAGGCCCCAAGGCACAGCCTCCAGGGGCTCCATCAATGCATCTGTCTCCACCTGGGGTGAGATTTCCCCACTGGCCTCTCGAGACCTTGTCCAAGGGTTACATGACGCTGCTGGGGGGACCGAGTGTGGCCGCTGAGGGTCCAGGCTCAGGGAAGCTGCCAAGTGCTCTTCCAGCTTCTCCATGCCAGGACGTGACTCAGCTCCCATCTGAAATCCACCGCTCACAAGAAAACATTTAGGGGAAAGGCAGCATCCTGTCTTCTCAGACCAAGGCTTTTCTTTCCCTGACTCAGAAACCAACACCTGATCCTGTCTCCCCCCACAGCAAATCTCTGCCAGAGTGGGAGGGGGTCACTTTTTGATGCACCCAGAGAAGCTTATCAAAAGGAGATGGGGTGAGAGTTTTATAAAATTCCCCAAGGTTTTTCTTTTCTTTTTTAAAATTTGGGGTTTTTGTTTTTTGCTTTTTTTTTTTTTTTTTTGAGGCAGAGTCTCACTCTGTAGCCCAGGCTGGTCCTGACCTTACTATGTAGCCTAGGATGGCCTCAGACCCATTGCAATCCTCCTGCCTCAGTCTCCCAAGTGCTGGGATTACAGGCGTGTGCCACCATGCTGTTCCACGAGTTCCCAATACGTCCTCATGACTGAACAGCTTCCATGTCCCCTTGGGCCCCCATTGCTGTGCCCCAGAAAATCAACAAACACCCAGACACTCCCTGTGCCTGATTACAGGTATGAGCTGCCATGCCTGGCTAGTATGTAGTGCTGGGGAATGAACCCAACGCCCTGCGCATGCCAGGCAAGCGCTCCAACAACTGGGCTGCACCTCCAGTCCCTCTCTTTTCAGTTAAAGAGAGTTTTATTCCTCTGGCCTGTCCCCTGTGCCTTCATTTCTTGCCACCTCGAAGACCGTAGTTAAGTTGCTACATCTGCTGTACCTGTCTGCTTCCTTCTTGGTACAACTTTAGCGAACCACTTTCATTTTAATGGCTGTGCTAAACATATATCTTTAATTGTAACCATTCTGCAGTCAGAACAACCACATGGCACACATAAATGTCGGTTATGCCTTTGTTGGGGGAAGGCTGGGGATGGGACCCAGGGCCACCACTCTGGGCTCTATATCCCCAGCCCCCTTTTTTTGTTTGAGAAAGGGTCTCACTAAGTAGCTGTGTTGCCCGGGCTGGTCTCAAACTTGGAATCCTCCTGCCTCAGCCTCCCAGTGTTGAGCTTACAGGCCTGCCCCACCAGGCCCAGCTGGGCTACTGGACAGGTTTCTTGTGTCCTCTACAAATGGTCACAGAAGAAAGACTCTGAACCCTTCCCCGGAAGCTGGCTGCCAGGCTAAAGGAGCCAAATACATGATATGTTACTTTCTTGTCTGAGAAAAAAGGCAAAAAAGGTTAAGAAAACTAATAAGAGTGAAATCTGAACTAAGGAGACATTTCTTATCTTGACTTTCAATTGTTCACAAATGATTGCTTTGTAGCTATCAAATATATTTTCTATATATATATATATACATATATATAATTAAATTTTTCAGTGTTTCCACTACTACAGGCCATTGTGTTTCAATAAAGAGGAGGAAACTGAGAACAGATAAGAAACATGGGTTTAGAGAAAGACACATGAATTGCTAATTCACCCCCAAAATACAAAAAGTCTGCATAACCTTCTTTTCCTCCCTGCGGTCCTGGGGTGGGACCCAAGGGCCTCCCCACGTGCAACATCCCCAGCCCTTTTTTTATTTTAAGAGAGTCTCACTAAATTGCCTACACTAGGCTCAAGCTTGCCATCCTCTTGCCATCCTCCTGCATGTGCTGAGATCAGGGGCATGCACCACCACAACAGCGTATGTTCTCATAGAAGTCATGCACAGGAAGACATGGGCTGGCAAAGAGCTAAGTCAAGACTTCCACTGGCCTCACCAGTGCTGTCCCGGGCTTGTGCCATTAGCTCTGGTTTTTTATTTTGTTTATTTATTGATTTTTGAGGCAGAGTCTCTCTGTAGCCCAGGCTGGTCCTGAACTCACTATGGAGTCCAGACTGGCCTTGGACTTACCTGCCTCAGCCTCCGGGGTGCTGGGATTACAGACATTTGACCCCACGCCCGGCTTATGTGGTGCTGGGGAATTGAACTCAGGGCCTTAAGCTTGCAAGGCAAGCACTTTTACCACTGCGTCATTCCTCCAGCCCCATTAGCTCTGTTTTTCAAGCCAGTTTCTTTGTAGGAGCCACTTATCTATGGATCGAGTGGAAGCAGTTGGTCTGTCAGGGGGAGGCGGGGTTGGAGGTGGATCCCTGAGGGCCTGACCCCAAAGGGTGCTGTATATACTCTTATCCCTGCTCTTGTTCCTTCAGGCTGCCTCTGGTCATCAAGACACGAGCCGTTTTTCCCCACGAGGCCCTTCCGCCACATTCTGTCTTGGAGCTAGTCAGTCGCGGACTGAACAGACCGGAAACTGTAAGCCAAATACAAGTGACGTAACGGATGTCGGCCATTTTGTCCCCGCTGGGAGAAAGTGCCCAACGCGACCCAGTGTGACTGATGCACGGGACAACGGCGCTACTGCCCCACGACAGCAGATGCCAGGAAACAACCCGAAGACTGCATCTCAACAAAGCAAAATCCCCCTGGAACTTTAAAAATAAACACAAATAGGCATTTTACTATTTTTTTCTGATACTCCGAAGAATTGTCTGGGGTCCCCCCACTCACACTCCTCTTTGGAACACTCCAGGCAGGCGGGAGGGGTAGGAAAGGGCACGCACATTTCCTGTCCTCTGGAAATAAAAATTCCACTTACACCAGGGCATAATCCCACTCCTCCGTGGGGAGCTCAGAAAAGTCTGGTCTGAAAACAGTAGTTTTGGCAAATGAAGGAAATTCGCAGCGCTCCCGCAGCTGGTCCACACGTGGCCGAAATCCCAGCAGTCTCTGCGGCATGCTGCATCCGGGTCTTCTGGCCTCACCCGGAAGCCGGTAGTCGATGCTGGTCAGTCAGTCGTGGGATTCACAGAAGTGGGAGCAGCCTGGGTTGCGGTTAATAACCAAGAAGAGAAATGGAGCTGAGGGTGTGGCTCAACGATAGGGTGAGTGCTTCTTATGTGTGCAGAGGCCTGGGTTCCATGCCCAGCATAGAATGAAAAGATGTCACGGAGAGGGACCATGGAAGAGAATAGAGGAAGGAGATAAGGGAAATCCCCGCCCCCTGGCAGGGAACCCGCGACCAAACCGAAATGAAAAGAGGTCGCGGACGTATAGCATAACCCCAGCTGACTAGCCATAGAACTATGAATAAATCCAAATCTTCTTTGACCTTGCTGGGGATAGAAACCGGGGCCACGGTCGTGAAACCCTGTAGCGCGGAGCCACACACACAGGCCCTACACTTAATTATTCATGTTCCCTACACAGAATTGCATCACCAACAAATATTTATCATATGGCTGAAAAAAACGAAATATTCAGTAGTGAAAGATCACCTGTAATTACACGTAACAGCACCAAGTTAAGGATATCATACCAAATGATAACAGCACTTGAAAACCTGCGCTATTAATCATGTGGGAAACACAAGCCTTTGCTGCTTTAGATTTTTGCATAGTCTTTTTTTTTTTTTAATTAAACAGCAACTTACAGGTTTTCTGCTTCGGTGATCCCTGCAGAGCATGTGTGCAGTGCCAAGCTGGTGCTGTGGAACAGGCCACCGCGAGCAGGGAAACTGGGTTCCCGCACTCACCCCTGAAGGAGCCCTGAGCTGAGGCAGGGGTGACCAAAGGTGCCCGGATCTCTGTGTGTCCCAGGTGTGTGCCAGAGAAACCCATAGGCCACTTCACTGCCTCGGAGGCCACTGGCCCTCTGCGTTCACCGCCGTGTTTACGCAGGGTGGCAAGTTCCAGGCCGTCCTGCGCATCAGGAACCGCGCCGAGGGCAGCAGGTGAAGTGTGATTCATGGGACAGTTATGACTGATTGGCTTGCAATCAAGAATCCTCTGTATAAAACACGCTGCGCTGTATCCAGAAGTAAAAGCGAAGACAAAATATTCCCAGTTCTCTGTCTAGGAATGTCAATCTGGAGTCTAGGAGATTTCAGAGCTGGAGGTCAGGGCTTTCTCCAGTGTGTAAACTGTGGGGCCCAAGGGGCATGCAGGACAGCAGCAGCTCCCGGGAAGAGTCAGCCTAGCCAGAGGGAAGGCCAGGCGCAGCCAGGTGGGGCGGGGCAGCTACTGGGCCTGTGTGGTTTCAGGAAGAGTTTCGATCACAAGGAAAGGACAGCAGGCCATTTGCGAAACAAAGTAGTCAGCCCAGCCGTTTAGTCAACTGGCCAGAGGACAGTGTGTAGCGTTGGCCCAGGGGACAGGAGCTGATTTGGGGAACCAATTGTCCCCCAAAGTGCTGCGTATCTGGAGGTGATGGGATGATGGTGACCTACCTCAGTCTTGTTTTAATTTTCATTTCTCTGATGGCTAAAGTTGGTCTTGAACTTATTCTGCAGTCCAGGCTGGCCTCAAACTCAAGGCAGTCCTCCTGCCTCAGCCTCCCAAATGCTGTGATCACGGGCCTGTGCCACCACGCCCACCTAAGGTCATGCTGGAGAATCAAACCCAGGGCCTTGTGCTTGCTAGGCAAGCTCTCTAACCTCCAAGTAAAGGATTTTTTTACATGTTTTAGGTGACAATAAAAAATTTCTGTGGGAAAAAGCTTTTATTCATTCTGATTTCAAGATTGGACTTTATGATTATTGTCTGGCTTTTATGGTGAATCATTCAAGAATGACTCTTTGGATTCAACTCCTAGTATGAAATGAAACAAAGAAAAGGAAAGAAGAGAAGAGAAAAGAAGGAAAAGAAAAAGACAGGCTTTCTGGGTACAGTAGTGTACACCCATAATCTCAGCTCTTCAGAAGACTGAGGCAGGAGGATCCCACACCAGTGAGAGACTCCTGCTTCCAACAAGAAATGATTCTTAGGAAACAAAAAGACAGAAATAGAAAAAGTGAGCTGGAACAAACCCCGAGGCCACGTGGCCAACGTTCCTGGCTGTCCTCTTCCTTCCCATATGGGGAACTGAGGTGTATAAGGCAGGAGCTGCAGAGGGGATGAGGGATCAGAATCCTTAACGTGCTTCTCTCAGGGACCAGCGTGCAGTGACAAGACGCCAGAGGCGACATCAGATCCCAAAGCACAAGCCAGTGCCCCGGAGTGTAACTTTCCACTGTGGAATCGCGTCCCACATTTCTTCGTGGCTCCCCTTTCACAGGCTGGAGGATCCACTGGGCTGCCAGGAGCACTCAACCTGGCGACCCGGCTTCTCCCTCAGCTCTGGGGCAGCGTGGCCCAAATATTTCCACTCAGAACAGGAACACCGCGGTGGACAGGAAATCCCAGGCCTTTTCAAATAAAAGGGCTGTAGAGTTGCTGCTGGGGAGGAAGGTCGCCTCGGGCTGCCGGGCCCTGGGCTCAGTCCCCAGCACCGGAAATAGGAGCAGAAATAGTAGCTGGGATGGATTAGCGCGTGCTGGGCGTGGTAGTGGAGGCCCATCCTCTCAGCCCTCGGGGAGGCTGAATCAGGAGGGGGGAAGTTCAAGCAGCTGAAGCGCCTAGCAAGGATCGGATGTCAAAATGTTTTAAAGGGCTGAGGAGTGTATCTCAGTATGAAGGGTTCAGACCTTAATACCACCGGAAGAAGAAGGAGGGAGGGAAGGAGAGAGAGAGAGAGAGAGAGAGAGAGAGAGAGGACCTGCCTCATACGAAACAAAACCTTGGCTAGCACGGACTGCGTGGCACCTTGCTAAATTGTTCTTAGTGCAGGTACTTGGCACAGAACGGGATTGAGTCGGAAGGGAAACAGTGCCAGCTTCTTGCCAGAAAACCCAAACCCTAAGCCACCTGGCAGCAGGTACCCGCTCCCCTTTCCGTCTGGCTAAATATGGACTCAGGTTTAGAGGCACAAAAGTGTCCTTGTGAGTGGAGGACAGCGCCTCATGCCCAGATAAAGTCCCCTTTGACACCCAGACCTGGGAAGGCTGTTCCAGCTGCTGCCAAGATGACGTGCTGGCCTCCACGCTGGATGCAGGGCAACTCGGACTTCTGTCCCCCGAGGAAGCGCCTCTCAGGAATGTCACACCATCTGGGGGTTTGAGACTTACTGGATTCATGTTGGCAACTGTTGCCAAAAGCACATAAAAGTGTCCTTGTTTCTTGTCACGCTGCGCTGGTGGGGAGAAGGCTCCTGAATAAATAAAATGCGCAGAAGCTGTCATATTTGGGAAAGTGTGAAGTCACTTTCAGACGTTCCACAGACGCACGATGTCGGGCAACCAAAGGTCCGTCAGGACAGGCACTGCAGCTGGTGTGGAATTACCCGTTCCTGTCATTCCACTGTCCAGGGCTGTGTACATGGTCCTGGAGTCATATCCTCAGTCTAATAAACGCCAGTCCTTCGTCGGACCCAGTGGCTCAGGCCTGACATCCCGCACTCTGGGAGGCTGAGGCAGGGGGATCGCTAGAGCCCAGGATGGGCGAGTTTGTAACGTAGCAAGACTCGGAGTCAAAATAAAAATTTAAAAAAGAAGCTGAGGATGCACTCAGCCTGGGTCCAGCCACAGTACTGAGAATTAAATAGATTCTAGGTCTTATGAAAAAATAAACTCAGAAATCCATCCAACAGCCATCAGCAATCTCAACAAAAGGGGCACCAAGAGATCAGCTGGCTGATGCCATTGGGTCTTGCCACTTAGCACAGAAAAGAGAGAGAGAGAGCACCCCGTGGAATCTCTCAATGGTAGGGGTTGTTTCTAAAAAGGTGTCGCAGAGCTAACATTTATTCTTATGTTTACTTTGTATTTATTTACTAATTTATTGAGACAAGCTTTCGCTCTATAGTCCAGGTTGGTCCTGAACACACTGGAGCTCTGGCTGGCCTCAACTCATGGCGGCGACCCTCCCGCCTCAGCCTCCTGTGGACTGGGATTACAGGAGTGTGGCGCCACGCCCGGCTCCTGTGGTGCTGGGGAATCCAGTCGGCCCCAGGGCCTCGCACCTGCTCGGCCAGGGCTTTGACTGCTGTGCAGCTTCTCCAGCACCAACTTCACCCCCACCCCGCGCCTTTTTGATTTTGAGACATGATCTCTGTTGCTAACTTGCCCAGGCAGGACTTGAACTTGTGATCCTCCTGCCTCAGCCTCCCAGAATGCTGAGATGATAGGTCTGTGCCGTAAGACCTGGCTTTTTCCCCCCTAGCTAACGTGCCCTTGACTGAGCCTCCCAGCCCGGCTCTGCCCTGGCACAGGCCAGGCCCCTGTGGCTGCCCACGATGACAGGCAGCCATGAAGATGGAGCTGCTCGTCGCCCCTGGGAAGGGCCTGCGCTACGTCTCCAGTACTGCAAATAAATAAATAAATAAAATTTTTTAAGCAGAGAAGAGAGGTGATAGACTACCGGAGTGAACTAGAGAGACAGCTGCAGAGACCAGGGGCGAGGAGGGCAGTATAGAACACCTGAATCAAACAAGATTTAGATGGGACGTGTGCCCACACCACTTCCCGAGTCAAACGCAAGCCCTGCGCGCTACAAGCATGTGCTCACAAAAATAGTAATTATGGGAAAAAGAGTGACTGGGGCTGAGCTCCACCCAGACCTGCGAAACCCAAGTGGCCTGGGAGTTGGAAGCCTCGCACGTCACTAGGTGTCCAGTTTCCCCGGTGGCCGCGCCCTGCTGCTGGCCCAGCTCTGCACCGTTGAGAGAGGAGGCTGCTTATCTGCTGACACCCATGGTGGCCCCAGAAGCCGCATGTAGGAACAGTCCAGGCCACCCTCCCACTCCCCCAGGACCTTGCAGGGGGCCCGGCAGCTCCTTCCGGGTGTCCTGCCGTCAGACACTCACGGGAACCAGAAAGGAGCAGCACACGGGTCACAGAGCTCAGAGACATGGTGACACTTTTTTTAGACTTAAATAGGAAATAATCCAGAGCTGGGTGTGGTGGTTCAGGTCTGTAGTCCCAGCATTCTTAAAGGGAGGCTGGGGCTGGAGGAATGGCTCAGCAATTAGCGCGCTTGCCACTAAGTCAAGGGTTAAGTACCGGAGTTCGATTCTCCAGCACCACGTAAGCCAGGTGTGGTGGTACACACTATAATCCCAGCACTCGGGAGGCTGAGACAGGAGGGCTGCTCTGAGTCCAAGGGCAGCCTGGGTTCCATGGTGAGTTCAGGACCAGCCTTGGCTGCAGAGTGAGACCCTGTCTCAAGAAATAAAATAAAATAAATTATAATGTAGAATGTAGGTATAGTCTGAAGAGAAACAGGGCAGCGACCCAGGATGAAGAATGTGTGTTTCCAAGAAGGATCATTCTACAAAAGTTAAGGGAAACAATGTATTGTCCACGAAACCCAAAAGTACCCAAGCTGACCCCAAAGGAGACTGAGGGAAAAAAATGGAAAACCCCAACTTTTCAGTGATCTAAACATTTGGGTTCTATTTTCAGAACAATGGCACTGCGGTGGGGTTGGGGGGAGGGCTTAGAATATGGTTAGTGCTAAACAGATTTTCATCATCTTAGCTTTAGAGCACAGATCGTTAGCTGAGCTTCTTGTCTCCAAACCATTTGCTTTTATCTCCTAAAATTATACTTAGGTGGAGAGACAGCCACTCATAGAAAGGCTGTTCATGACTTAATTTAGCTGTAAAATACATGACTAGGATTTAAGTGTGGATATTCAAAGAATAACCTTGAAGAGGAATTTCTTTTCTTTTTCCTTTTTTTTAATTTTTGAGACAGGGTGTTACTTTGTAGAACAGAGTTGGTCTTAAACTCATTACATAGCCCAGGCTGGCCTCCAGCTCAAAGCAATCCTCCTGCCTCAGTCTCCTGAGTCCTGGAATTACAGTTGTGCACCACCAATGCCCAGTTTCCAGCTAATTTTTATGTGATGCTGGGGAATTGAACCTAAGGCCCTATACATGCTAGGCAAGTGCTTTAACCACAAAGCCACTAATGGCTTTGGCTGAAGTGGAATTTTTCTGAGAAATACAACATTTCAGGTAAGTTAAAAACCATTTGCAAAGAAAAGTTCAAGAAGGGGCTGGAGGAATGGCACCGTGGTTAAAGTGCTTGCATGGCAAGCACACAGCCCTGCGTTTGGTTCCCCAGCACCCCATATAGCTGGGTATGGTGCCTCACGCCCCTAATCCCAGCACTCAGGAGGCTGAGACAGGAGGATTGCCATGAGTTCAAGGCCAGTGTGGTGGGCTACATAGTGAGTTCAGGACCAGCCTGGGTTACTACAGAGCGAGAAAAGAAAGAAAAGGAAGAAAGAAAAAGAAAGAAAAGTTCAAAAAGTAATTCTAGTATAGCTGGGTTCAGTGCCTCAGGCTCTTCATCCCAGCAAGTGGGAGGCTGAGGCAGGAGGATCACAAGTTCAAGCTCAGCCAGGGCAACTTAGTAACTTAGCGGAGACTATCTCAAAACCAAAACCAAACCTTGGGAGCTGGGTGGGGTTGCAGCCCCGGCCCAGGCCTGGCGTCCCAGCCCCACCACCAACACAGAGTGATGCTTCTTTCTCCTCTGGTCATTGCTTTTTAAAACCCCCCTTCCAGTTTTCGCTGCTCTTCTGAGAGCAGCTCTTCTCTTATAGCAAGGTCAGCATGGCGGTCAGTTTGGAGACTTCCCAGCAGGTCCCAGCCGTTCCGGGCTGGTAGTAGTTTTGTTTTTTTGTTTGTTTGTTTGTTTTGGGGTTTTTTGTTTGTTTGTTTGTTTTGAGATGGTCTCATTCTGCAGCCCAGGCTGGTCCTGAACTCACTATGGAGCCCAGGCTGGCCTCGGACTGGGCCAATCCCACTGCGTCAGCCTCCTGAGTGCTGGAATGATAGGCATGGGACACCACGCCCAGCTTTAGCAGGTTTTGGGTTTTTTTTGGTTGGCTTATTCCTGTACTCTGTGGGGGGGGGGGGCCTCTTCATCAGCCCCAGGTAACCTGAGCTGCGCCTTGGGAGCTGGGTGCTGTCTGATTCAGCGTCCCCACCTTTCTTTGGCACCCGCTACTTGCTATGTATAAGACTTTTCCCTGAGCAGGGCTGGGGCCAGAAAATGGCGCTAGCGGCCCCTGCTCAGCTCCACCCCAAATCCCCAGGCACCAGATTCTTACAGAGTGCAACCCCAATCACGAGGGCGCAGGTCGCAGCGGGTATCATGGTTCAGATCTGGGGTGTCCCCCAAATCCTCATGTGTGTGGGTGTAGTGAGTAACTATGGAACCCTGCACTGTTGGCCTGGCTGGAAGGGGCGGATGCTCCTGGAGGGATGGAGTCACCTTGCTGAGGGTCCAGAGCAGAGCTTTCGGGTGACTGTTGATGACTCCTCCACCAGGAAGCAAGGGAGAAGTGTGGCGCCCCACTGGCAGCTTGGATGAAGTAAACAAAGGACCAGGAGCGGCCATCACAGCGTCTGCTCCCTGGGGAGGCTCTGGGATCCCCTGGAGTCTGAAGTCTTCAGACAAGCCGGGCTCGCCCCGTACTGCACCTCCACTCCAGCCGATCCTCTCACACTGTGAGTTAAATTTCTTCTCCCTAAAATTGCAGATGTCAAGTATCCTGGCCTAACAACAGGTAGCTGAGACAGTTGGGCTCCTGCTCCTATGAGAATCTAATGCCCCTGCTGATCTGACTAGGAGATGGAGTTACGGGGAGCAGTGGTAAACAAAGAAGTAGCCCCGAATGCTAGCCCGGTGCTGTGCTGCACTCCCAACAGGCCAATCACTGATGCTGGTCCACAGCCCGGAGATAGGGACCCTGGAATCCAGCTGTAAAATGGGGTGGGGTGTCCACAGGGGCTGGAGGAATGGCTCCGCAGTTAACGCACTTGCCTAGCAAGCACAGGGCCCTGGGTTGCATTCCTCAGAACCACATAAAATAGAAATTAGCTGGACAGGATGGCCAGCCCTCAGGAGGCTGAATAAATTCAAGGCCAGCCTGGGCTACATGAGCTCAGGGCCAGCCTGGACTATGAGTGAGACCCAGTCGCCAAAAAAATAGAGGGAAGAGGAAGGATTTGGAAATTGGTGGCACTGAGGTTGGGTGAGGGGCTAAAAATATTATCTGTGGAGACAACACTCAGTGCGAAGGCCCTGGGCTGGATCCAGCCGTGGCCTGGAGTGAAAATTGGTGGGAAAAGTACAGTAAAATTCTGGATGTCTGGGTGGTGCTGCCAGAACTGTGGCCACTGAACTACTTGGAATAGTGATGAAGACACAAGAGTCACAGCAGAAGGTAGCTGGAGAGGCCAGCTGGGGCCACGGGACCATGACTCACGCTTTGTTTGCTTTCTTCTCTTACTCCTGTGATCTAAAGTGAAGGTCACTGGGTGGGTGGCACACGCCTGGAATCCCAGCCCATGGGCAGCTGAGGCAGGAGGATTGCCATAAGTTTGAGACCAGCCTGGGCTATATGGTGAGTCCAGAACCAGCCTGGGCAAGGGTGAGACCCTCAAATGTGTCTGAATAATGGTTACTAAAACTTGGGAGTGGGGTAAGGTGCCATTTTTGGAGGAACAAGCTGTAGAGTTCTAGTTGGCAGGAAACACTGGTTCCAACCAATAGGCTGACATAACCATGACCACCCACAGGATCTCCTGGGCCAGAAACATCTAAAATATAACAGATTGCTTTTTCAGCCATTTTATTTAGTTTGTGTTCAATGCAAATCAATTCCATAACATGAGAAGTGACTATGAATCAAAGCATAAATACACAAACACAGTATACAATCCAAAGAGATGTACAGCCTCGGGTAGAAAGCAAAAAGAAATATCCCTTCACACACACCGTAGCTTTCAATCTATTTGATCTGGTTGTTCCCCTATGGACTTAAAGGGAGGAGGGAGAAAACCCAGCTTGGATTCTAAGGACCACTGTGGTCTTACCAGACACGGGGACACATAAGCACCAGTGTGCGACCATGCAAACCAAGGAATGCTGGGAGTGTCTCTTTTTTTCTTTTTAAAGGTTTCTGTGTATCAAGGCGGTTTGAAAAACACTGATGGTGAAAAAAAAAAAAAAACTTACGGCTTAGGACCAGGTTCCAGCTACCTAAAAATGTTGACCAACAGAAGTGTCCCAAAGGTGGCTACTAGTATTTACAGAAAGAATATAAAATTGATCGAATGCAAGCTAGTTTCCCAAAACAACATAGTTGCCTGTCTTATTTTGAAATTGGTCATTTTAGCTCCAACGCATTCTGTATTTCTAAATGGGAAAACTATTCAACACATACACAAAACGACAACACAGCCATCTTGAAATTAGTTGAGGTTAATGCAATGCGGTCGTTTGGCTTACAAACGGACTTGGTACGACTTACACTCTGGGAGGCTGAGGCAGGAAGACTGCCCTGTCTGAGCAACCCAGCCTCTTAGCAAGAAAAGGAGGGGTGATTGGGATCTACTTTTCCTTTGCTACACTGGATAGGGGACTGTTGGGATTACCGCCTAGCACTGGGGCCTGGGGTTCAGCCACCAGGACAGAAAAGGTTAAGACTTAGGATGCTAGGACTGGGGCGGGTTCCAGTCCATCATGGCTCTGGTCCGTGGCAGTCACTACAGAAAGGGACAGAAGCAATGCCAAACCCAAGGAGGCGGCTAGTGTGCGGGAAGGATTACCTGAGGCCCTCGGCCCGCCACCAGGGATGCGCTGAGGACCAGCCAGGGCACAGGCACAGGACGAGGGTGCAGGACCTGTCACTGCTTTAGGGCCTTACAGATAGATGCGAATCAAGCAAACGAAGACACAACCTCCATTCCACATCCCAGCCTTTATTTCGAGACAAAAAAAAAAAATCTTTGTTGGCAAGGTGGAGTTTTAAGGGTCCGTGTGGGTGACGCCGCCTTCCAGGAAGCCCCGTGCCAGCGTCAGGGGCTCTGTCTTCATCCCGCACGTGACCTCCGTGGGTGTCAGCAAGCGGTCCACTCGTGACCCTCTCCCCCGTCCTTCAGACCACCAGCCGCCGTGGGCGGGCCTTCCACGCTTGCCGTGCCAACGAAGCGAGGAGTGGGACTGTGGGTTGGCGCAGGCTGCCTCTCTCCTGCCACCTGCCGCTGCCGGCTGCCGCCTGGGCTGGGTTTGGAGGACAGGGAAGGCGCGACGGTCCGGGGCCTGAGTCTCTAGCACAATGCTTGGAGGAGGGAGACCGAGAGCAGCAGGAGCCCTGCCGTGGACTGCAGCGCGCTGCCACCCGCCTTGGTGGTGGCGTTGGTCGGACTTGGGGCAGCCGAGGTGTTGTGGCCAGAGGTACTCGAAACTGGCACGACTGCTGTTTGGTTGGAGGAAATCTACAACGTGTAAGAAGCGACACTGGTCAGCGTCTGCGCATGCACAGGCCGGTCATCCTAGCACTCGGGGAGGCTGAGGCAGGAGGATCCCACATCCGAGCTACTCTGTTCCAAAAATGAAGCTGGGGTGTAGCTCAGCAGTTAAAGTGTCTGCCTAGCACACATGCACAGGCCCAAGTTCGGTTCCCCAGCACCACATAAGCCGAGCGTAGTGGCGCACACCTGTAATCCCAGCACTATGAAGGCTGAGGCAGGAGGATCGCCATGAGTCCAAGGCCAGCCTGGGCTCCATTGTGAGCCCAGGACCAGCCTGGGCTATAGTGCAAGACCCTGTCTCAAAAAATTAAATTAGCCAGGGCCACATACGCACACATGCATGCACCCACGCGTGCGTGCTACCTTCCCAAAGAACAGCCCTCGACAGTGAGACTGCTTTGTTTTCCTTTGTAATTCTTGTTTATTCCCATCCTGGGGACTGAACACAAAGAGCCTTTGCTCTGAGCTACGATGTCCCAGTTGCTTTTATTGTTTATCTTAGACAGGGTCTCACTAAATCGCTAAACAGGCTAAACTAGGATATGCACCCTCCTGCCTCGGCCTCCCAGAGTGCTAAGATGACTGGTCCTATGTTTCCTAACACCACTAAATCCTGAATTCTTGCTCAGTCCCAGCAAGGTGACGCTCTTTAGTTTTAAAAACAGGCGGAGCCAGGCATGGTGCGACAGACCTGGAATACTTTGGGAGACTGAGGCAGGAAGATCTCAAGTCTGGGACCTACTCGGGCAAATCTGCAAGACCTTCTCAAAATAAAAAGTTTTTAAAAAGAGACTGAGGATATAGGCCAATGCAAAAGCACCGTGGTTTCATCCCCAGTGCCACAAATAATTTAAAAAAAAAAAACTGCCCAAGATGTCTCGATAATACGAGTCGCTAAAAGAATACAACAAAAATGTTGTTCAACCACCACCACGACCACACACACAAGTGAGTCAGAACCTGAGTTACTAATCCAGTTTCTGAGATTACATGGAATAACTGATATTAAGACTGGGCCAGGTGATACAGGCACGGGACCCACGCACTCTGGGAGGCTGAGGCAAGAGGATCACAAGTTCAAGCTCAGCTTGGCAACTTAACAATTTAGTGAGACCCTGTTTCAAAAATTAAAAAAAAATAAAAATAAAGAGCTCAGGATGTAGCTTGGTGTAATGTCTCTGAGCTCTGTCCCCATCACAATAAATAAGTATCTCCAGAGAGAGGGACAATTAAAAGTTATATAAAACCAAATTTGAAACATTGGGGGCCGGAGGAATGTCATTAATGGTGCTTAAGGCATTAGGCAAGGGCTAGGCCCTGAGTTCGATTCCCCAGCAGCACATAAACTGGGTGTAGTGGCACACACCTGTAATCCCAGCACTTGGGAGGCTGAGGCAGGAGGATCGCCGTGAGTCCAAGGCCAGCCTGGGCTACACAGAGAGACCCTGTCTCTAAAAAAAAAAAAAAAGAGGCTGGTGGGTAGCTCAGTAGTCAAAGCGCTTGCCTAGCAAGCACAAGGCCCTAGGTCCAACTCCCAGCATCACATAAACTGGGTGCAATGGGGCATGCCTCAGTACCTGAGGCAGGAGGATTGCCATTTCAGGCCAGCCTGGGCTCCATGGTGAATCCAGGATGACAAAGCGAGATCCCATCCAAAAAATTTTAAGTGGTCATAATATTTATATTAAACTGAAAAAAATAGATCCTAGTATAAGCCAGGCACGTAATCCCAGAACTCTGGGAGGCTGAGGCAGAAGAATTACAAATTCTAGTCCAAACTGGGCAATTTTTACTGGCAAGACTGCCAGTAAAAAAAAAATAAGACCATGCCTGTAATCCTCAGGAGGCTGAGAGGCAGGAGGATTGTCCTAAAACTTGGAGGCCAACCTGGGCTACACATTGAGTTCAGGACCAACCTGGGCTACAGAAAGGAAAAAAAAAAAAAAAAGGACTAGGAATGTGTCTCAAACTAACATAATAATAGTAAGTTCTTGCTCTGAGGCTGCAGGACCGCACTCTCCACACCCCGCGTCAAGGCGGGCCCCGGGGCCCCCTCAACTAGTTGATTGCTTGCCCAGGGCTGCGGCCGAGGACCCGCGTCCCCCCAGGGCCTCAGCATCCGCGTGGCATTCGGCAACACCGATCCTTTTTTGCCGAGCCACCGCATGCCCGGCCCGGCGGGGCACGTGATAATCCCTCCTTTGTCGGGGAACAAAGGCGGCGGGCTTGCGGGGACTTCCGACCCGGCGGGCTGCGGACGGGGCCGGCGGCCTCGTAATCCGAAGCCAAGCGCCGACCTCAGCACTCGAGCCTTTTGTTGTAAGCAAACACATAGTGACAAAAAAAAATTCTGACCACCACAAAAATCCTGCTGGGGTCGGGCACCCGGCCAGTTGGGCACCGACTGCGCCGAGGCGGAGCCCGTGGGGTCCGGGAACGGCACCCCGCGGGGCGCCCGGAGCACCTGGTTCGGGACCCCGAACCCTGGAGCCTGGTCCTGATCTGTCCAGAGCTATAGGACAGCAGGTGACTTCCCCAAGATCCCCAGTCCGAAAGCCTGAGAGGGTCCCCCGTAGCCACCGCCGCCCCCCACGTCACTTAAACTCGCAAGCGAACAAAAAAACCTTCCCCTGCCACGCCACCTTTACTCGTTTAAATAAAATTCTTTTTTAAAAGATTTTTTTTTCTTTTTTTTGCCGAGGAGCCGGGACAGGGCGCGGGACCGGCGGGACCGGCGGCCAGACAATAGGTCCGGAGCCGCGGCGGCGGCGGCGGCGGGGGAGGGGGCGTCCCCGGGGCCACCGCGTCGCCGCCCCCGCCCGGGGTCCCCGCCGGGGCCGCGGGAACGGGGACAAAGCCTGGCGGGGCCTCGGGGACCCGAACTCCCACCGCGGCGCCCGAATCCGCGCGTCTCCCGGGTCCCGACGGCCCGGCCGGGGCGCGAACCGGGGCCGCGCGTGGGCCGGGGCGCGGGCCTCACCTGCGCGGGCAGCAGCAGCGCCAGCAGCAGCAGCCCCAGTCCCAGCCGGGCCACCATCGCTCGGGCCATGTCCGCTCCGTCGGCGGCGGGTCTGTCGCGGTGCTCGGGCGCGGAGAGCAGGGTGGGAGCGCGCCGGCCGCGGGGCCTTATATACCGGGCCGGCCACAATGCCGTGACGTGGCCGCGCCCCGCCCCGCCCCGCGCGCGCCGGGCCGGGAGGCCGAGTCGGGCGGGGGCTGGCGCCGGGGACCCCCGCCGGGCGCGGCCGGGGCGCCGCGGGGACGCGCGCGGGGGGACGAGCCGCAGCACGCCGCCTGCCGGGCCGGCCCAACTTTTCCTTTGTTCCCGGGACCTGCCATCTTCCCCCTCGCCGAAAGCAAACTCGGGACGGCCGGCCCGGGGCGCGTGAGGCTCAAGCGCGCGACCCCAGCCCCGCGGGAGCCGAGGCAGGCGGGGCGACCGAGCGTCTCGGCGGGACACGGGCTCAATCAACAGCCAAACTCGAGGATGCGCCGGGGGTGCAGCGCAGGGTGCCGGCCCCGTGCGTCCGCGTAGGGGAGAAGAAAGAAAGTCCGGGCCGCCGCGCCACCGGCTACCCGGGGTCCGCTTTGGTTAAAGGAGAATGGTGCGCGCTCTTGGGGGATCCGGGGCCCGGCGCTGGGACGGCGCGCGGCGGGGCCCAGGCGACACCTGGCGAGGCCACCCCGCCCCCCTGCGCGCCGAGGGCTGCAGGCGTCCCGGGGCAGCCTCCTCCGGGGAGCCGCCCATTCAGCGGCCCGGAGTGCCACCCGCGGCGTCGGACCCTCCCCCCCGCCGCAGGACCCCCGACCCCGCCCGTCCGTCCCCGGGGACTCGGGGTCTGTCGCGACGCACTCGCTCGACGCTGGCTGGCGCGGCGAGCGCTTTCTGCACGGAGACGTTACTTCTCCATGGTTGCCGTTCAATAACCTAATGATCTGGCGCGCGCCGGGCCTTAGTCATCCCTCTGCAGACCTCGCTGGAACCTTCCTGGGCCCCGCGTGGCCAGGCGCTAAGGCGAACGTGGGGATGGGGCCACCGGCAGAGCAGTTGTGTTTTATTTTGTGTATTTTTCTCTTCCTCGTTTCTCCTCTCGGTGTTCACCGGCGGCGGGGGCACAGGTCTGTCCTCCGGCCCACTGGGAGGATTGTGACTTAGTGAGACTCTGTCTCAAATTTTAAAAAGTTAAAAAAGAGCGCAGCTCCCGTGGGAACGAAGGCCCCCGGCTCATCCTCAGCACACGGGACGTGCAGATAAATCCATAATGAAAGACCTGGGAACGCAGCTCAGCGGGAAGGCCGGGTCCGTGGGGTCGGGAGCGCTGCGGCCCAGCTGAGATACTGCTCAGTTTGTTCATCTGTGAAATGGACACAATCGTTCTACTGTTACTGAGTTATTACAGAGTTAGGGCACGTGTGTGAGAACAGCTCGGTCGTGGCGCTAGGCAGGGGCTTCACCCACTGGGCTGCGCTAGCAGCCCCGTTCCGCCTTGCGAAGCTGCCCAAGCTGGACTTGAACTTGCCTATGGCTGTGCCGCTCTGCCCTGGGCTGGAGTCGACTCTCAGTTGGTCCCGGCCTTTCAGCTGAGCTGAGCTGGCTCCGGCTGGCGTCAGCCCTGCGCTGGCAGCCTGGCGGACCTAGGGCGCCCGGTCTGGAGAGCGCGGCGGCCGCTGGCCCGGCTGGCTGGCTGGCGGAGTCCAGCCCGGCAGTCCGTGTGCACCTGCCGCCACCTGCTGGTCACAAGGCTCTGCGGTTCCTGTCGAGAAAACCCTTCGTGCTGCTGCAAAAATCTTCAATGTCTGAAGCCTTGGGAAGTAAGAGACCACAATGCGTCTATTTTGTTTTATTTTATTTTTGCTGCTGTCGTGGCACTGGGGATCGAGCCCAGGGCCTTCACACTCAACTATATCCCCAGCCGGCTTTTATTTTTGATTTTGAGACAGAGCCTCCGTGAAGGGCAAAGCTATCCATGTTGCACTTGAACTTGCAATCTCCCTGCCTCAGCCTCCAGTGCTGAAACTACAGACCTTCGTCACCGGGACCAAGCCATAGCTTCTTGGCAAATTCAGTTTCTCACTTAAGGGTTACTTAAATTTTCTCAGATCGTCAGCCTCATCCCACAAACAAATGTAGACAATGGTGACTATTTGCTGAAACGATCTGAGTAAAAATCTGTCTACCTCTGAGACTGGGGTCTTGGCTCCACAGTTAGAGTGTTCCCCTCGCAAGCACAAGGCCCTGAGTTCAATTCCTCAGCACCCCATAAAGCTGGGCCTGGTGGCACACTCCTGTAATCCCAGCACTTGGGAGGCTGAGGCTGGCAGATTGTCCTCAGGCTAGCCTGGGCTACACAGTGAGTTCAGGACCAGCCTGGGCTACAAAGTGAGATGCTGTCTCAAATAAATAAATAAATAAATATCCAGCCCCTATATTTTGTATTATATATGTTTTCTAAGACTAGGTCTCACGGTGTATCCTATGCTGATCTTGAACTCACTCTGTAACCAGGATAGCTTTAGACTCACAGCAATCCTTCTGTCTGGGATTACAGGCATGCGCCACCACACCCGGCTTATGTGGTGCTGGGGAATCAACTCAGGTACTTAGCACTTGCTAGGCAAATACTTTAACTGCTGAGTCATTCCTCCAGCCCCTGTATCAGATGTTTAATATTTCTCTGTGTGTGGCAACTGTCGGGACACACTCCGAAGGCCAAGCCAAAGAAACAATAGCATATTACGTTATAAAAGATTATGAAATCACTTGAAAATCCACAATATGTTCTGGGGGATATCCCCATGATCATTTTTAAGTTTACATATCACATCGTGATCATTTTTAATCCCCCTAATAATTATTTTGTATGCATGGTACTGGAGATTGAGCCTCAGGCGTTCACACTGAGCTACATCTCCAGTCCATTTTTGTTTTGATTTTGAAACAGGGTCTCGCTAAACTTGCTAAGTTATCCAGACTGGGCTTGAATTGCAATCCTCCTGCCTCAGCCTCACAGAGTCCTGGGATTACAGGTCTGTGCCACAAGGCCCAGCAGATAAATTCTGTTTTATTTCTCTTATTAGTGTTTGCAATACAGAATGATGTTAGCTTGAGAAACTGGGCTGGTCGATTCATAAGTGAAGGAGCAGGAGGGGCAGTGCAGGAGTGTAGCATGGAAGTGTGGACGGTTAAAAAAGAGAGAGAATGAAAATAAAAATCAAAACATCCAAAGAGCTCATAGGACCCGGAGGCCCTTGTGCTGGAATTGAACAGCCGGGCAGCCGGGCATGGAGTGAGAGGTGTTCTCAGGGTGCAGCCGGGCTGCAATTCAGTCGAAACACATCGCATCGTTTAAATGAATTAACAAATGAACACATTCCCATCCTTCCCTTCCCTCAACTCCCAGAGGCAAGTATGTGGAAAAACAACTCTCTCTGGTCGCTGGGACCTCAAAATTGTGCCCCCCAGTCCCATCCGACTCCGGGAGATCCCCCTTTTTTCTTTTTCCTTTCTTTTCTTTTTTTCTTTCTGTCTTTTTTCTTTTCTCTTTTTTCTTTTTTTGAGACAGGATCTGGCTGTGTAGTCCAGCTAACTCTGACCTTACTCTGTAGCCAGGCTAGCCTTGAATTTAAGCAGTTCTCTTGCCTCAGCCCCCGGAGTTCTGGGATTACAGGCATATGCGGTCACTCCTGGGTCAGTCTCCCGAGTTTATTCATCATCGCTGGTGGTGTGTGTGTGTGTGTGTATGTGTGTGTGTGTGTGTCTTACTGAGAATCACGCCCAGGAACTTTCCACTGCGCTGCATCCCCGCCCATTTTTCCTTTTTAAATTTCAAAACAGATCTTGATAAATCGCTCAAGCTGGGCCCAAACTGTAGCTCCTCCTGCCTCAGCCTCCCACCGTGCTGGGATGAGAGGCCTTCACCACCAGACCTGGCTACTCACAAATTCTTGAATGGAAGCTCTAGCTCTGCCTCTGTCTTGTGAGGCCCCATTCCCTTGGGTTGTGATTGGCACGTGCAAAAAATAAAAAATAAAAAATCTTCCAGGAAACAGACTGTAGAAAAAATAAAGGGAAACCACCTAGCAACCATCAGTGTCCACATTTTTTGTTTTCTTGGTCTTTCCTCCAATTCTGGTAAAGGAAAAACCACAGAGGACACAGTTGGTGGCCTAGAAAGATCTAGCTGAGAGACAGGTATCCCCTCTGAGGAGGGGCCTTTCCATCACCCCGCACACGCTCCCAGCCAAGAGCCTGCACTGAGGCCTAATTTTTAATTTTGTTTAGTTTTGAGACTGGCTCTCACTATGTAGTCCAGGCTGGTCTTGAACCCACTGAGGAGCCCAGTCTGATCTCACAGCAATCCTCCTGCCTCAGCCTCCCGAGTGCTGGAATGACAGGTGTGCACCACCACGCCCAGTTTATGCCGTGCTGGGGAATCAAACTCAGGGCCTTGGGTTTGCAAGGCCAGTACTTTAGCCGCTGTGCCATTCCTCCAGCCCCTCTGTGCTATTATTCCAGCCCAGTGACACTTTTTTTCAGTAATGTATTTTTATATAAGAAAGCCAAAATGAAGTGGTGGTGCGGGCCCACCATCCCAGCACTTAGGGAGGCCCAGGCGGGAGAATCTCAAGTTCAATCTCAGCCGGCAGCAACTATGCAACTTGACAGCCCTTGTCTCAAATAAACCATAAAAAAGGGGTTGTGTTGTGCTGTGGTGGAGGGCAATTAATTTAATACAGATCCCCAGACAACATCTTCTTCCTCACGATTTACAGCAGGAACCCAGCTGGTGCAGACTTCCTGGAGCTTGACCCACCAAAGCGCTGACCCTCCCTCTGCCCCCCTGGAATTGCGTCCCCCACCCTGTCCTTGGAGTTGTGACACGTCTACGGTGACCAACGGCCAGCCTGCTCTGCTCCCGTGCACCTGCCCATTGCTACTTACACGTAGCGGTTTGTCCCTAGCAAAATTCCCCAGGGGTGGAACAGCTGTGGTCTGGGCCTTTGAATTCTCTGGACCCCCAACTCTCTCTTTAAGCAGTTTCAGGATCTGAGTGAGACTTCCTGGCTCAGCGCTGGCCGCTCCCCATACATGTGGGCGGGTGTTCAGTTCTCAACTGTGTCCGGTGGTAACAATACTCCGTAACGACACCTCTTCTGGGGAGTCTTCCCAAAAGATTTAAAGTCACCATTCAGTAGTGATGCGTGTGCACCCGTGTTCATAGCGGCACAATTTACACTAAGAAGGCGGTATGCCCGAGCACAGGCGACTGGATGGAGAGGGTGTGGTACGGACACGCAACGGAACACTGCTGTGCCGTAAAGAATGACACACTGAGTCGTGTGCAAGAAAATGGATGCACCTTGAGACCATGATGCTCAGCTAAGTGAATCAGACCCAGAGAGCTGAATAAATATCATACGATTTCTCTAATTTAAGAAAACGAAGTCATTAGAAAGGTAAGAGACGTGGAAGAATGTAAGAAGTGAGGAAGGGAAGGGAGGAGGGCGAGAGGGCAGTAAGGGGAGGGAGGCCCTCTACAAACGCGGCAATAAAAATGTTTAAATAAATAAATAAATAATTGGAAAAGGGGGCTAGGGTATGCAGCCTAGAACAAAGGTCGTGTGCTCAATCCCTGGCACAAAAATAAACAAATAAATAATAGAACACCCCACCAAAATAAATCATTTAGAGGGTAAAATAAGGAAAAACAAAGCTCAGCACAGTGGTGGCACTTGTACTCCACGTCACCGTGACGTTGCCGCCATGCTGGTGCCGGCAGGAGCACTGCTGTGGGTTCAAGGTCAGCCCGGGCTCCGCGGTGAGTTCAGGACCAGCCTGGGCAAGTACAGAAAGGGCAGCAGGCTGCAGCGTGACAGCCTGTGGCCGGCCACCCCAGGACTACCGAGAGATAGACAGTTCAGGACAGTAGGGTAGAGACCTCAGGGGTGGAGACTTCCCAAGTTCCTACAGTTGAGTCGATTCCCCAGCCGGGCGTGGTGGCGCACACCTATAATCCCGGTACTTGGGAAGTTGAGACGGGAGGATCCCTGTGAGTTCAAGGCCAGCCTGGGCTATAAAGAGACATCCCGTCTAAGTAAACAAATAAACAGATTTTTTAAAAAATGGAGAGATGGTAGAAGTTTGTGTGTTTGTTGAAGAAGACTTTTTGGAGATGGAGAAGTGTCCCAGGACACCACACCAGTGGCCCACAGGCACAGCCGGAGGCCCGGCCATCTGGCCCACGGAATAAGCTTGCTGGCTCACATCACAGAAAAAGCATTTCCAAGACAAGTCAGTAAGAGGCTTGGGAAAGATGAACAGAAATTTAAAGTATATACTCAAAGCCAAAAAGCTGGGGTGTTTGAAGAATGACACGTTTCAAAGTACACGCTTGGCTAGTGGTGTAGCTCAGCCGTTTAAGCACTTGCCTAGCAATCCAAAGGCCCTGGATTCGATTCCCCAGTACCTCATAAGCCAGGAGTCATGAGGTACCCCTAAAATCCCAGCACTCAGGAGGCTGAGGCAGGAGGACTTGTGAGTTCGAGGCCATCCTGGACTTCACAGTGAGTTCAGAACCAGCCTGGGCTGCAGAGTAACACTGTCTCCAAACAAAGCAAAAGCAGCAGGCAAACTGACCCCGTGCATAAGCAGGGACCTGCCCCCGCAAACCAGGAAACGCCAGGCACGGAGCTGAATGTGTGGTTTTCCCTCGCTCTAGGGCACCGGCCACCTACTGCCCATCTGAAACAAACTCAGCAGCCAGAAGTCAGAGACAAATAGATTTCACCGCTGGCAGGGGTCCGCTCACAGAAAATTATCACAAATTATACAGTTACACACCCAGGTCTCAAAGGTGGTTATACAGAGTGAAAAGCTTCCCGAGGACATCCCAGACGACAGGGATGTAGGCCAGGGTGTGGCAGGGCCCTCACTCTCCTTTAGCTACCCTTCAGCCTCAGGATGGACAGAACAAAGAAGGAGCACCGTTATGTAGAACGCTGCTGTGGATTTGCTTTATTTTTGCTTTTATTTTTGGAGACAAACCCTCGTGGAGCCCAGGCTAGCCTCAAACTCCCTGTGATCCTCCTGCCTCAGCCTCCAGAGTGCTGGGATTACAGGCATGAACCACCCCACGTGGCTAAACTAATTTTTATGAGGTATTGGAGGACGGACCCACAACCTTGAACACCTTGACCGTGCCAGGCAAGCATTTTACCCTGAGCTAAACCCCATACGTCCTTCTTATTTTTCTTATTAAAAAATACTGGTTATGGCTCCACATCGATAATCCCAGCTACCATGGCACAGGACTGTGGCCTCAGCCCTGTGGGAGGGGCAGGCAGCAAGGTGCCCACTTGCAAGGGCAGCCCACGCTTCCGGTTCCCCTTTCCGACTAGCAGAAGCCTTACCCTCCTTACTGCCCGGTCATATGTCCCCAACAAAGCGTTCACGTCACAATTTGAAAGAAAAAAACAGGTGCCAGGTTGGAACCCAGCCAGAGCAATTTAGCAAGAACCTGTCTCAAAATAAAGATTTGTTAAAAATGGCCTTGTGGCCGTAGCGCAGTGTGAAGGCCTGGCGTTCAATCCTCGGTAAGAAAAAAGAGCTACAGGCCCCGTCTGGGACTGTGTCAGCCTTCAAGTTCTTCCCTAACCGCACATCATTATTCAACAATGTTATCAATTTGTGGTAATACTGGTGATCTTCTTTTTTTTTTTTTTGAGACAGTGTGGCTGGGTAGTCCAGACTTTGTGTGTTAACCATGTATCCTTTACAAAGGACTTGAACTAGCAAATGCCACTGTGTATGGCCTCAAATGCCAAGAGGATGCTCATAGCTGATACAAATAAAGTTGCCCTGTTCTGGCCCAATGCACAAATGTAACTGTGTAGCCAGTGTGCAAAGCAGCGGGCAAACAGGTGCTGCCAGCTGAGGGCGAGGTCAAAAAAAGAAAACTTACCTACAAGTTTTAATAGCTCATTAATGTGTGCATGTATGAAACAGATTGTCTCATGGCAAGTTCTCCTTTAGCGTCTGGTTCACCTTGTTCCTCTGAAAAGTGCTGATTCCACAGCTCGTTGCTAAACTACTTTTCTCTTTCTCCTTTCCCCTGCAGTGGAAACGGGAACTTGGCACTAAACTGCATCCCCAACTCTTTGAATTTTTGAGACACAGTCTCATCAATTTGCTAAACTGCCCAGTCTGGGCTCAAATTTGCATTCTTCCTGCTTCAGCTTCACGGAGTGCTGGGATTACGGGCTTGTGCTGCCACCAACATACCCAGCTGCTAAAGCTTTTTTGTTGTTATTGTTTTTGTTGAGAAACGGTCTCACTCTGCAGTCCAGGCTGGTCCTGAACTCACTAGGTAGTTCATGCTGGCCTTGAAGTCACAGCAATCCAGCAATCCTCCTGCCTCAGCCTCCCAAGTGCTGGGATTACAGGCATGCAACGCCACACTCAGCTTTTTATGTGGTGCTGGGGAGTCGACTCAGGGCCTTAAGCTTGCCAGGCCAGCGCTGTAACCACTGAGCTCTGCCTTTGGTCCCCAAGTGGCTTCACTTCTGAAAGATGGTTTCAATCTCTCCCAGGCTCTCTATCTTAAACTTCTCTTACACTGTGAATTCAGATGTGTGCTTCCATGTTCCTGAAGGCACCATCTGTAACCCAGAGATGCCCAAAGGAGCTGGCAAGGGCTGGGGGCATAACTCAGTGGTATGAGCACTTGCTTAGCACTCAAGAGGCTGAGGCAGGAGGATTGCTGTGAGTTTCAGGCCAGCCCTGAGTTACATAGTGAATTCAGGATCAGCAAGGATTACAGCGTGAAACCACGCTGTCTCTCTCTTTTTTTCTTTCTTTTTCCTTTGAGATAGGGTCTTTCTCTGCAGTCCAGGCTGGCCCTGAACTCACTGTGGAGCCCAGGCTGGACGCAAAGTCACAGCAATCCTCCTGTCTCAGCCTCCTGAGTGCTGTGATTAGAGGTGTGCACCACCACACCTAGGTTTATGTGTTGTTGGGGAATCAAAATCAGGACTTAAGCTTGCAAGGCAAGCAATTTATTTATTTATTTATTTATTTTTGAGGCAGGGTCTCGCTCTGTAGCCCAGGCTGGTCCTGAACTCACGATGGAGTCCAGGCTGGCCTTGGACTCAAGGCAATCCTCCTGCCTCAGCTTCCCGAGTGCTGGGATTAGAGGTGTGCACCACCACGCCCAGTTTATGTGGCGCTGGGAAATCGATGCTTAGCGCTTGGCTTAGCACTTGCTAGGCAAGAACTTTAACCACTGAGCCATTCCACCAGTCCCTATTTATTTATTTTTAAAATTTTTATTTATTTTTTGAAAAAGGGTCTCACTCTGTAGTTCAAGCTGGTTCTGAACTCACTATGGAGCCCAGACTGGCCTCAAATGGGCAAGCGCTTTAAACCGCTGAGCTTTTCCTCCAGCCTGAGACCCTGTTTCAAAAACTGAAACCGAACTGGAGGAATGGCTCAGCGGTTAAATGGCTTGTCTTGCAAGTGCAAGGCCCTGAGTTTGATTCCCCAGCACCACATAAAGCTCGGTATGGTGACGCATGCTTATAATCCCAGCACTCGGGAGGCTGAGGCAGGAGAACCTCTGTGAGTTTGATCAAGGGCAGGCTGGGCTACACAGTGAGATCCTGTCTCAAAACAAAACAAAACAAAACTAGGGACTACAAAGACAGGACTGCTGTGTTAAAACTCAGCCCTCTATTCCTCAGGAAAGCACAGCACTTAGAGGGCTTGTTCACTGAGTTCAATTCGGCGTAATCCCAGCATTTAGGAGGCTGATGCAGAAGGATTGTTATGAGTTCCAGGCCACCTGGGGCTATGCACTGAGTTCAGGACCACTCTGGACTACAGAATGAGACTCTGCTTCAAAAAATGAAAGCATAAATAAATCTCAGCCCTCTATGGACAGGACGATTGCCATGACGTCGAGGCAAACAACCTTAGTTCCCGCCGCGCGAGCTGCGGAGTCCTCCTGGCGCCCTCCTTGGCGGTCCTCCGAGACGAAGCGTCCAGCAGGGGGCGCTGCGGGAAGCGCGCGGCGCTCTACGCCCGGCCGGCCCTCTCTCCGGCGCTCGCTCCCGGAAGGGGCGGGGCCAGGAGGCGGGCTAGAGGCCGGGCGGCGGGGGGGGGTCGGCCTCCGGACCTGAAGCCTGCGCGTCCGCGGGGAAGGACGCGCGACCCTGACGTTCAGGTGAGTCGCCGCTGCCGAGCCCGTCCTGGCCCGCGCCTCGCTCCGACCCCGGCCGGCGACCGCGCAGCCGGGCGCCTCTGCCCGCCCACGCGCCCGCGGGTTTGCGCGCGAGTCCTCGGGTCCCCGCGGGAACGCGGAGGCGGCGGCGGGACTCGGCGCGCAGACGCTGGCAGCGGCGGAGTCCGACTGCCGCTCCGGGCTCCGGGCGCAGACCGGGAGCGGGGACGTCGGTGTCCGGTTTCCTTTGACCTTGGGAACCCGGGAAGGTGCGCAGCCCGGGGTGGGGAAGGCGCGGCGGGAGCCGGGCCCTGTCCCCGCCGTGGGTCGCGCACGAGGTGGCCGGAGGGACGGTTGTCAGTGTCGAGGCCCTCCCCGCAGTCGCACAGGGCTCCTCGTGCCGCCGAGCGGTCGACCCGCCGGGGGTCGTGCGGCGATCCCGGCGTCGCCTCTGCTCCCGCAGGGCTGGGTTGGAGCTCAGGGCCTTCGCTCCGCCACTTGGGGACGTGGAGTCAGGGTCTCGCTAGGCTGCTCGAGTTGGGCTCCCGCTTGCAGCCTGTCCCGTAATGCAGCGATCGCAAACCTGCGGCAGGGCCTGGTTCCCTGCCAGTCATTCCCTGCCTCTGCTGACACCGCTGCTGAGAAGGTATTTTATTTTGGTGGTGCGGTGCTGCGATTGAACTCCAGGCCTTTGCACTGAGCTGCATCCCGAGTCCTTTCTGTATTTTATTTTGGGACAGGGTCACACTGACCTGCTAAATTGTCCGGACTGAGAGCTTGAACTTGCAAACCTCCAGAGCCATGGATTAGGGGCTTGTACCGCAACCACACCCTCCTTATGAACTTCTCTCGGAGCACTTTGTCCGACCTGTGACCTTTCTGTGGTGCTCCTGCTTCCTGGGTTGGGTCCAGGCCTTGACTGATGTACAAGGCTGGTGGAGAGCCAGCCCTTTGCCCTTTTTGTTTTTATTTATTATTATCATTTTGGCACAGGGACTCATTATGGAGCCCTGAATGGCCTTGAACTCAAGGCAGTCTTCCTGTCTCAGCCTACCGAGTGCCGGGATTTCAGGTGTATGCGGTGCTGGGGAATCGAACTCAGGTTCTCAGTGCTTGCTAGGCAAGTGCTTTAACTGCTGAGCTCTTCGTTCAGCCCCTCCTCACCCTTTTGATACGGGAAATTGAACCGGGGGCCTTCACAGTGAGCTACATTCCCAGCCCTCCTTCCAGGAGAGGATGTATATTACACAGCCTGAAATCAGACTCCTGCTTCAGCCTCCAAAGTGGTGGGATTGTAGGTGTGGGCAGGCTGCCGGTATTTGCTGTTGATGTTGCTTTGTTTTGTTGTTTTGTATCAAGGTAGCAATGTGTAGTAGGCTGGCCTTGACCTTATCCTGTTGCAGAAAGTTGGCTCAACTCGTGATCCTCCTGCCTCAGCCTCCAGAGCTAGAATTGAGGAAGAGCGGCGCTAGGATCTGATCTGCTGTTTTTCGTTGAGGCGCTTGCTGGGTGCTGGGTACTTTGGGACTCAGCAGAGATAAAAACAGGTGGGAGGGGTGGAAGGAAATAGCTCAGTGGTTAAAAGTACCCCGGGTTGGAGTCCCTCATAAAGCTGGGCGTGGTGGCCCATGCCTGTAATCCCAGCACTTAGGAGGGTGAGGCAGGAGGATTGCCGTGAGTCCAAGGCCAGCCTGGGCTATATAGTGAGTTCAGGACCAGCCTGGGCCACAGAGCAAGACCCTGTCTCAAAAATAAGGTGAGGAATCCTATTCTTTGGAGTTTCTGCCCTCGCAGGGGAAAGAAGCAGACAGTGAGAACCCCAGTAAATTATTACAGCACCTGTGTGGTAGGTGTCATGGGAGAAGAGGAAACAGGAAGAAAGGTGGGGAGAGCAGAGCTGGAGCGGGGTGATGACAGGGCAGGAGCGAGTGTCACCATTGAGGGGCACTTGACTGGGGACCCCTGACGGGATTCTGGGAGGAACGGGCTCAGCTAGAACAAGGCCCCTGGTACAGTTGGGATGTGTTGGGCTGGAGTAGTGGCACAGTGGTTACGGTGCTTGCCTTGCAAGCTCAAGGCCTGAGTTCTATTCCCCAGCACCACGTAAAGCCGGGCGTGGTGGCGCATGCCTGTAATCCCAGCACTCAAGGAGGCTGAGTCTAAGGCCAGCTTGGGCTGCACAGTTCAGGGATCAGGCTGGGGTACAGAGAGACCATATCTCAAAAAAAAAAAGTTAATTCTTGGTGGTTACGGTTTTCTCTGAGGTGTGGCTTCCTGATGTGGAGTTCTCTGGCATGTTTCTGTGTTACTTCTTTTTTTTTTTTTAAACAGGGTCTTGCTGTGTAGCCCAGGCTGGTTTTGAACTTATCACGTAGCCTAGGCTGGCCTTGGACTCGTGGCAATCCTGCCCTGCCTCAGCCTCCCAAGTGCTGGGACCATAGGCGTGTGGCTCCACACCCAGCGTATGTGGTGCTGTGCCTGGGAATCAGCTTAGAGCTGTGCGCTTGCCAGGCGAGGGCTCTAACCCTGTGCCGTTAGCCCTCCCTATGTTACGGTGCAGCAAGAGGGCCCTCTTTAAGCAGCCCAGTGGCACAGGCCTGTCATCCCATCACTTTGGGAGGCTGAGGCAGTAGGATGTTAAGTTCAACCCCAGCTTGGGCAGTTTAGCAGTTTTGCAAGATTCTGTCTCTAAATCAAAACTAAAAATGGGCTGGAATATAGCTTAGTGCAAAAGGCCCTGGGCTAAACCTCTGGTGCCACTGCCAAAAGAAAGGCCTCACCAGATGCCAGTGCCACCCTGCTGGACTCCCAGCCTCCAGAACCTAAAATAAGCCACTGTTCCTTTGTCTTGTTCTCATTGGCCCACATGTGCCAGGCAAGCTACCCCTGAGCTCCCTCCCCAGCCTCTGTTCTTTATAACTACTCGGTAAGGAAGTGAACAGTGGATCTGAGGACCAACCAGCAAGGCCAGCGTGCTGCTGCTGAACACAGGGCCTTTGCATAAAGCTACATCCCAGTCCTTTTTTATTGAGACAGGGTTTCACTGTGTTGTGTAGACTGGGCTCAGATTTGGTGATCTCCTGCGTCAGCCTCCTGGAAGGGTAGGATTATAGATGTGTACCTACCACCATGCCTCTTTTATGAGTTATTTTCATCTTTGTTTTTGTTTGGTGCTAAGGACTGAGCCCAGAACCTTACACATGGTGAGCACAAGGTAGGATCTCACTGTGCTGTCCATGCCGGACTTGAAGTCTTTCTGCGTCAGATTTCCCAAGTGTTGGGACTGCTCCACTGGGCTTGCTTTCCTCTGCCGCTGCACCCCGCCCCCCCCCCCCCCCCCCCCCCCCCCCCCCCCCCCCCCCCCCCCGCCCCTTTCCGCAGTACTAGGATTGAGCCCAATGCCTGTGCATGGAGTCACATTCCTAGCCCACTTTATTTCTTATTTTGAGACAGAGGCTCATCAAATTGCCAAGTTGCCCAGGCTGGAGTCATGCTTGCAATCTTTCTGCCTCAGCCACCGTGAGTATTGGGACTGTAGGCATATATATGCCAGGCCTCCTGGCTTTCCAGCTGCTTTTATTTATTTTTATTTTTATTTTTTTTTGAGACAGGGTCTCACTGTGTAGTCCAGGCTGGTTCTGAGCTCACTGTGTAGCCCAGGCTGTCCTCAGACTCACAGCAATCCTCTTGCCTCAGCCTCCCGGGTACTGGGATTATAGGTGTGTGCCATGCCCAGCTTACGTGGTGCTGGGAAATCAAACTTGGATACTTACCATTTAGTAAGCAAGCACTGAACTGCTGAGCTATTCCTCTCGCCCCTAAAAATCTTACCTGTATGCTAGCGGCAGCATACTTGGGTTTTTAAAAGAGCCATCCAGATCGTTGCTGTTGTCGTTAGAGAGCGGGAAGGGAAAACTCAGACTCCTCATCGAGTGCGTCAGCCCCAGATGTGCACTGGGTGCCCAGAGGGTCATTTGCATACACAGGGGATGGGGACACTCACCCTGAGGAACTTTCCCCTCTTCCCAGATCATGGTCTCACAGCATCTTGGAGTCCTGGACAGGTGTGTCACCAGTGACATTGTAAGGAAGACATGGCATGTGGCAGTGAGCAGTCTGTCTTCAGATTTTTCTTGAGACGGGGTCTCACTCTAATTCTGGCTAGTCCTGAATTCATGGCAGTCTCCTGAGTGCTACAGTTACGAGTACATGCCACACTCTGTTTACGGGGTGCTGGGGGCTTGAGTTCCTTGCCTTGCGCTTACTAGCCAAGTGCTTTAATCACTGAGCTAGTCCTCCAGCCCTCTTTTTATTTGTTCATTTTTTGAGACAAGATCTCACTGTAGTCCAGGCTGGTCCTGGACTCACTATATAGCCCAGGCTGGCTTTGAACTCACAGCAGTCCTGAGTCAGCCTCCCGAGTGCTGGGGATCAAACCCAGCACCCTGCACATGTGAGGCAAGCGCTGTAAACCGCTTAGCTTTGCAGCACCCCCTTGGTAATGAGTCACTGAGAATCACTGTTACCAATCCCAGTAGTGCCGGTACGCAGCCAGGAGAAGCAGAGCTTCCACACGTTAGTCTCTTTGCAGCTGTGAGCGGGCTGGCTCACTGCAGCCAGAGGCTCCTGGGGTGTGGCCCCCGGGCCCTGGCATGTGCAGGCTGACCTAGGGCCCATACCTGCTGCAGCCCTTGTGACAGCTGCACTGCTGCCCATTCCAGGTTCTGTGCACCATGGCTGTGACGAGCGTCAGGTACTTTGCTGGGGTCCTACGAAAGCCCGACGCCTGGATCGGACTCTGGAGTGCACTTCGAGGGACCCCCTCCCTCAAGCCCTGCGCTTCCTGGAACCGACATTTGCACCCCTCCAGTTCCAGCCCTGATGCGTCGAGTTCTAAAGCATTTCTCCACAGCATCTTCTCTCTCAGACTACCGGGCCTTTCACTGTCTCCAGAATATGTTTTCCCATTTTCTTTAAGACCTAAAAGTAATACAGGCTCAAAAAAATCTACAAAGAAGGCTGTGCAGAGAGTAGAAGATGAGGAGGACTCTGAGGAGGAGGACCCCGGTGAGGGCAGCGAGCAGGAGGGGCTTGAGGACGACCCCGCTGTGGCCAGGGACTACAAGGACCTGGAGAAGGTTGTGCAGTCCTTCCGGTACGACATCATCCTGAAGACGGGCCTGGACATTGGCAGGAAGTGAGTACGGTGTGTTTTTTGTCGTGAACTCGCATGTCCGCTGGTTATTCGAATGCAGGCCTACGGTTCACGTGAGTCATGTGGTGAGCAATAACCATGGGTCAGAAAGGGCCTTGCTGGGCCCCATGGCCCTGCTGTCATCCTGCATGCTGGGACGCTGAGGCAGGGGGATCACAAATTCAAGCCCAGCCCAGGCAGCTTAGTGATTTACTGAGACTCTGCCTGCAAATCAAAAATAAAATTGGGCTGGGGTGTAGATGAGTGTGAGGCCTGATCCCCAGACCACAGGGGAGAAAAGAGACCTTCATCCACAACTGCCTCAGTGATTGCACTGTGGTCTTCCTTCCCTGAGCGCTGTCTGGGTCAGTGTGCCCGGGTGCCCGTGGTGGTCACATCCCCCAGAGTCTGTGCCCCACGCACCTTGCCTCCGTCCCTTGCTTCCTCCCCTCATGCCCCGTGGCCCTGGGCTCCCCATGTCCTGCCATCCCCCTTCCGTGGCTCCATTTCTTGTTTATACTTTGGCTTCCTGGGATGCTGGAAGGAGCCATGGGCCTGCACTCCCCATGCCCTTCTCTGACTCGTGGCCACGCTGCGCACATGGTGGCCTGCTGAGGACAGAAGAGCGCCCTCCTGGCATGGTGGATGCAGGAGGGGTGCGGGGTGTTGCCACTGTGCCACCTCTGAAGCTGTCCTGTGGGGTTTCAGCGCTGGGTCTGTGTGGCATTGGACAAGTTAACGTAACTCTGTGCCTTAGTTTCTCCATCTGTAAAGTGGGGATAGTAGTAGCTACTGTGGAGGGCAGTTGCTGGGGTTCAATGAGTGCCGACATAGAGCACATGACTCGTGCCAGCACATGATAGCACATGCATGTTAGCTGTTAGTAGGAACTTATGTTTGTTCATATGCATGTGAATAGCAACACTAAGTGACACTCAGGAATATTTGAACGTGTGTGTACATCCTTTCTCAGCTCTGTAATTATGCTAGTGACCCCCATCGTTCACCCATTTCCACAGTGGACAATGGTGGCATGCGTGCCGCAGGCTACGTGAGATTGTATAGAAAACTCAGAGATTCCTTATGGAGTCTTCTGGAGCGGCATTAGAGGCACAGCTGCATTCGGGGGGACCCAGGCCTTCACGCTGTGCTGCACCCCCAGTCCATCTCGTTTTTCTCATTCTGAGACAGTCTCACCCGGAGCTGAGTTACCCGGGTTGGGCTCAAACGCGGGACCTTCCTGACGTGCCTCCTGTAGTCCCAGGGCCACGCCCTGCACCGCCGTGCCTGACGCATTCATTCACAGAGCAGCCCTGGCTTCGCCTGGCGCTACAGAGTGGGCACTGCTGCTGTGCAGGATGCTGGCGCTCAGGCTGCACATCGCAGCCCCCAGCCCGGCCCAGCAGGCTGCCCGGCTGCGCCCCTTGTGCTTGGCCTCTGCTCCCGCCTCAGGTCCAGGGAGGAGGGGCTGACTGGGGCTCCGGGCGCTCAGAGCGGAGGTGGGGGTGGCTGTCACGCGGTGCGAGCGGCAGGGTCTCGGGCTGGGAGAGCTGGCGGTGGCGCTGTACTTGTCAACACGTTCCTTCTGTTTTAATAGCAAAGTGGAAGACGCATTCTACAAAGGCGAACTGAGGCTCAACGGGGAGAAGCTGTGGAAGAAGAGCCGCACGGTAAGCGGTGAGCTGCGCCCTCGCAGGTCGCCCACGGCCTCTGCGTCCCGGGCCCATCAGCTCGCCGGCGTCCCCAAGGCACTTTGTGCTTGGCGGCCGTGTGGCCTTGTGATGAAAGGAGTTTAGGGTGAGCCAGCAGAATCCGTTCACTGGACATCCAGGATACCAGTGTCCCCCTGGCGTCCGCATAGCGGGGTCACAGGGGCCGTGGGTCTGTGGACAGTGCCTGGGGCCAGGGTCAGCTGAGCAGCTGTCACCTATGCCCAGCCCAGGAGCCCACACAGGCCACACTGCTCTGTGTCTGGGCAGTCTGTAGACGGCCCCTGGCAAGTCCTTAGCCAGGCTTCTGTTAGGTGAAAGAAATCAGCCGAGGACGCTGCTCAGTGGTTAGATGCCTGCCCAGAAAGCACAAGGCCCTCGTACGGTCTCCCAGCACTCGGGGAGGCTCAGGCAGGAGGATGGCGAGTTTGAGCCTAGCCTGGGCAGCATAGTAATTATTGAGATCCTGTCTCAAAATTAAAGCAAAAATTGGGCAGGGGGCGCAGGTGAGTGCAAAGGCCCTGGGTTCAGTTCCCAGCACCAAAAAAGGAAAAAGAAAGTTTAGAGACATAAGACTTTTAAGATACTGTAAGGCATAATCTCATAGTCAAAAAATAGGAAGAAAATGAAGATCTTAATGTTGAGGGCACATACATTTCAGAGAAGCTAGTCACACTGTTCCTGGCTGGTTGGTGGCATGCGTGCTGAACCCTGGGCCTCCACCTTTGCTCAGGCGCTGAGCTGCATCCCATGGAGGTTGTTCAGTTCGGCCCCGGGGCTGGAGGGTTTCAGTTGTGTCCGGTAGCCCTGGGACTGGCCATGTGCCTGTGAGCATTGAGCCTTCCTGTCGTTCTTGTAGCGTGGGAGCAGAGAGTGGGGAAGCCCCCAAGCTGTGAGCACCTTCTTCGCAAGGCCCAGCAGGCTCAGACTGGGGTCATCACGGTCCTGCCTGCCTTCACCTCTTCCCTGCACCCTCCCGCCGCACCCAGCCCCCTCCTCAAACGTAGGTTCCGGCAGACAAGCTCAGGACACCTGGTGATACTCATATCTACGCTGGTTTCCGCCCGCACTTTGAGATTCCTCCTGCCTTAGTCCAAGTCGCTGCCACTTGGGGCCTTGGTGTTACTGTCCCTGCCACCTTTCCTGTCTCCTGGGGTCAGCAGGGGGGGCAGGATAACACCCGCTGCCTAGTTACTGGAGGCCTCGTCACCATGGCAACTCCAGCTGGGGCAATCAGAACTGTAGCTGCTTGGAGCAGCCACTAATCCTAGTAGCTTTCACTTTGTGTCTGCTGAGGGCTGGGGCCTCCTGGCAGAATAAAGACGCCCGCTGTCCTTGGCCGCCCACAGCTGAGCGCTTAGCCTAGCAGGCTTACCCCTGCAGTGGGAGAGCCTGAGCAGGGGGTTGTGGCTTCCCAGCCCCTCTGCCCTGAGATGAACCAGGTGGGGGACAGACGTCCCCTCCCTTCTGCAGTGTCTGCCTAGGAGGACGCCCCCCACAGGGAGACCATCTGTAGCTGGGACAGGGCGTGTTCTCTGAGTCTTGTATCGCATGCACTTATTATATTAGTGAAATAGAATTATGCAAATATAAGTGAAATGGCTTCCAAGCCTGTGTTTTCTGTGCCGATTTTTTTTTTGTTTACACAGGCTTATTTGGTCATTTAATTTTCTTTTTTGAGACAAGGTCTTGCTCTGTAGTTGAGACTGGTCCTGAACTCATAACACCCCCAGCTGCTAGGGTTATAGGCGCTTGGCCTCTGTGGTGCTGGGGAACCAAACCCAGAGGCTTGGGCTTACTAGGCAGGTGCTGTATGTAACCACTGAGCTACACTCCCAGCCCTTGGTCTTTTTTGTTGTTTGAATCCAGAAGTGCTGCGGTAGGGCAGCCCTGGGTGACTGCCTTTCGTAGCTCAGAGGAGAGGCTGTCCTGGTGCTCAGCCATGGAGTGTGTCCGTTACTGGTGGCCAGCAGTAGGCACACCCTTGGTGTCGTCTGAACTGTTGTGCCTGCAGAGGGCTCAATTGAGTGAAAACAGGTCCAGGATTCCTCTGGTGACATGCAAGTGTTTTGACAGCCTGAAGCAGCGTCTGCCTTGGAGAGCACAATTGGAAAATCAGGTTAAAGTCAGCATTTGGCATCCAACTTTTTTGTTTTATTTTTGAGACCGGGTGTCATTGTATAACTCAAACAGGCCCAGAACTCACAGTCCTCCTGCCTCAGCCTCCTGAGTGCTGGGATTATAGACACCACCACCACATGCAGGTACTTGTTTGCCTGCTTAGCATCTGAGGCCGCTCATACCTGCCCCTGGCGGGAGCAGGGAAACAACCCCAGCCACCCTCCAGCTTGTGTTCTGGTAGAACCTGTGGAACCCTTCTGGAAACTGGGGAATCCCCAGAAATCCTGAGACACAGGGACCAGTTCTCTGTCACCTGCTGTCCCGGGCATGCCTCAACTTTTGGAGCCCCTAACTTGCTTCTCATTTAGAGGGGCTGCACTTCAGCTCTTCTAGCCCACGGAGGCAGCCGCCATCTTGGCCCTCGTGTGTGTGTGTGTGTGTGTGTGTGTGTGTGTGTGTGTGTGTGTGTGTTGAGGACAACCCTGGGCCATCACATTGAGGTACACTCCCAGCCCTTGTTTCTTTTCTTTTGATTTTGAGACAAGGTCTTGCTAGGTTGCACATACTGCCTCAGCCTCCCAGAGTGCTGGGGATTGCATACCTGTGCTACGGGCCTGGCTCTGTCTCCACTGTCTTTCCTATGCAGCTCTCCTTAGTGACTTTGGGCTTGCCTCTGGGACTCTGAGGCCACCAGCAGTGCCCCAGCACCGCATCATTCACGTTATTAGGGCTGAAACTCGGAGGTGTACACACGGGTATGTTACCTCCTGTGTGCACGGCCGCGTGAACGGAGCCTGCTGTCCCTGCCGTCAGCCAGTGTTCCCAGAACCAGCGTGGCCACCTGGTGGCACATCAGTCACCCCTGGGGTGTGGAGAAGGGTCAGGACTGGTCCTGGGCCCTTTGTGAGGCCCTTTGTCACAGAGGCCCTGTGGGTGGGTGAGTGTCCCAGGAGTCCCTCCTCGGGTGTCTGTCACAGCCAAGTTCCCCACATGGAGCCCAGGCCTGTTTTCTTTGACTTCCAGGTGAAAGTAGGCGACACCCTGGACCTCGTCATAGGAGAAGACAGGGACGCGCAGACGGAGGCCGTGATGCGCGTCCTCCTGCGGAAGGTGTTCGCGGAGAAGACAGCCGGGGACAAGTACCGGGTGGTGCTGCGGAGGTGGAAGAAGCTGGACCTGCCCAGGAAGCCGGCAGCCAAGTAACGGCCGTGGGATCATGTCAAGCTGCTTTTGAGTGGGGAGAGCATGAGAGGACATTTTTGCTAAAATAAAGTTCTCTGACCGTCTGTGGAATCTGCTGAGCATTGTGTGGAAGTTGGGGTCGGCATCCAGAGGCTGGCGGTCCCAGGTTTCCTTCCAGGGCCAGGCGCACACACCTGTAATCCCGGCACTGGGAGGCTGAGACAGGAGGATTGCTGTGAGTTCGAGGCCAGCCTGGGTTACTCGGAGTTCAGAACCAGCCTGAACTACAGAGTGAATGACTGAATCAGTCAATAAATAATGAAAAAGGCTGAGGATGTGGCTCTGTGTGAAGGTCCTAGGCTCAGTCCCCAGAGCTGAAAAAAAGGAAACAATACAGCCTTGCTTGTGACTGTCTTGTGTTGTTGCAGTACTGGTGTCTGAACCCTGCGCTCCCAACATGTGAGTTTTGTTTTGAGATGGCCTGCTTTGTAGCTCAGGGCGGTCTCAAGTCCCAGTCCTCCTGCCTCGGCCTCCCAAATAGCTAGGATTCTAGGCACTACTAAACCTACCTGTTGGTGCTTGTTTTGTTTGAAACAAGGTCTTGCTCTGTGTCCAGGCTGGTCCGGGACTCGCTGTTTTTAGGCGAGACTTGAATTCACAGCAGCCCGCCTCCCTGGACCACACAGCGTTCCGACTGCTGGGCCGCAACCTCAGCCCCCTTAGGTTTTTTGTTTTTGTTTTTTTTTGAGAGAGGGTCTCACTCTGGTCCAGGCTGGTCCTGAACTCACTTCAGAGCCCAGGCTGGCCTTGCCAGCGGCAATCCTCCTGTCTCAGCTTCCTGAGTGCTGAGATTACAGGCGTGCGCCATCACGCCCAGCCCCTAAGTTTTCATATAGAAATTTTCCCTGTCCTGAGGCCAGCTTCAGGCTTAGACGTTGTACGGCACAACTAGGCTGAATCCAGGTCAGCTGCTTCGACTTCAGGCAGTTACAGGGGAGGCCGCAGGGTCCCTCACTCCCTCACCTGTGTTACCAGCGGGCTTCCTCTAGCCAGTCTTCCGAGGTCTCATGAAAGCCCAGCTAATCCCAGCGAGGCTCCTCTTAGGTCCCATCTCAGTACCTGGAGGTGGGAGGAGGGGGGGGGGGGTCAAAAAAACAGGATCACCTGGGCTTGTTAGTGCCCTTGAGCTGGAAACAGTTCCTGGTTTTCAGGGGTTTTTTAGAAGTACGTATGTTAGATGGCTGTGGCATATGGTGCATGGCTGTAATCCCAGCACTTGGGCAGCCGAGGCAGGAGAATTGCTGTGAGTTGGGGATTAAGCCTAGGCTACAGAGTAAGACCCTGTCTCAAAAAAAGAGGGCTGGAGGAATGGATAGAGCTTGCCTAGTAAGTGCAAGGCCCCCTGTACATTCCCCAGCACCGCATAAACTGGGAGTGGTGGTGCACACCTATAATCCCAGCACTCAGGAGGCTGAGGCAGGAGGACTGCTTAGCGTGGGCTCCAGAGTGAGCTCAGGACCAACATGGGCAACAGAGCAAGACCCTGTCTCAAAAACTAGGGATGTTGCTCAGTGTGAAGGTCCTAGGTCATATCCCCAGTACCACAAAAGAAGTTGATGCGGACCAGCAGCATGATCCAGAGGTGTGTGATGGAGCCTGGGCAGACCGGGTCTGCCTGGTCATGATTGTACCCAGCGCCTGAGCCTTCCTCGCAGGTCGCGTCAGGGTGCTGAGTGCTCTGCCTGCCCGGAGAATGTCAGACCTGGCAAGGAAGGCCTCCTGGAAAGCCTGGCTTGGATCTGGAGCATCTCCCAAAGCCTCAAGTGCCTGTGGATCCTGCCCACTGCTGGGAGGTGGTCGGGCTGGAAGGGGCAGGCGCAGCGGGGCTGACCAGGAGGGGTTTGTGCTGGCTCCGCCCTTCCTCAGGCTTCTTGTGCTGCCTTGGTGTAGGTCCTGTGGTTCCAGCTCCCACCCCACCGTGTGATTCCACCATTTCAGCCACCGGCTCTTGAGGGGATTGTGACCTTCTGAAACTGAGCTGCAATCTTTTCTCCCTTAAATTGTGGTGTCGGTATTGAGTCACAGCGATGAGAAAGTAGCTGCAAAGAAACACTTGATAATTAGCACGTCGGCTTATCTCATTGGGTTGGTTTTGATTCATTCCCAGATTTTGTTAAAAATTTGTAACTAAGAGCCAGGCGTAGTGATGCACACCTGTAATCAATCCCAGCACTGGGGAGGCTGAGGCCCTTTTTTTTTTTTTAATTTTTGAGAGAAGTACCAAGTCACTAAGTCCCTCAATTGCTGGGGCTGGGCTTGAATTTGAGATCCCTCTGTCTCAACCTCCCACAATACAGGGACCCCAGGTTTGTGCCAGTGCCCAGCACCCCCGTTTTTCTGTTTTTCCTTGTCTTTGAGACAGGATCTCACTGATTGGCTCAGTCGCCCAGACTGGACCGAACCTCGTGATGCAGTCCGAAGCTGCCCAGGTGCTGACATTAGAGACCTGCACGCACCACCCCGTGTGAAGATTCCTTTGCAGAGCACACCGAGCCCGTTCTTCAGGACTGCGGGGAAATCTCCGAACTCTTGAGCCACAGCAGCCAACTCTGGGTTCTAGCCACAGCTAGAGAGGGACAGCCTCGGCTTGGGCCACGGTGTGGGCGCCGCGGGCATGAAGCTGCGCCCGTGCTAAGGTTTCCGCTTGTCAGACGTCCTACAGAACCGGCGCCGACGAACCGTAGGCGCTCCTCGTGCTGCGGGAGGAAACCGCGCATTGGGGCGGTCTTGGCCAGGGCTGCCAGTGACCAGAGGAGCAGGGCACCCCTGGGTGACGCCACGGGCCCCTCGGAGGCTAGCCGCGCGCTGAGATGTCGGGTGCTGCTTACTGCCAGAATTAGCTCTCTAAGCTCAAATGGCTTTTTTTTTTTTTTGCCTCACTAAGAGGTCTTGGGGAGTAGCAGAGCTGTTAGAGAGCTTTGCCTAGCGAGTCCCAGCACTAAATAAGCTGGGTGTGGTGGACAGAGTGGTCTCCATAGTGAGCTCGGGACCAGCCAGAGAGCACAACTCGGCCTCAAAAGAAAAAAAAAATATTTTTTCAATCTCACTTTTCAATAAAAGCTGGTCTCACTGTAGTGATCCTCAGACCTCTACCACCTGGCCTGGTTTCTCAAATGGGCTTAACTACCAACTCCTGGTGCTGAGACTTATTAGAATGGCAGCCCAGCGAGCACCAGTATGTCACGGGCCTCCGGAGACGCCGGCCTCGAGCAAGCCTACAGCCACGTTCCAGGCACTTGTGAGTCTTCGTTTGTTTCTTTGTTTTTTTTTTTGATACAGGGTCTCATGCTGTAGTCCAGACTGGTCCCAACCGGGGGCAGTTCTCCTGCCTCTAAGGTTGGGATTACAGGCATGCCCACCACACTCAGATTACGTGGTTTCGGGAAGGGAACCCTGGGACGGCCCCTGCCTGGCCTCAGCCCGGGCACGGGTGGTTCCGGCTGCTTCTGCCTTATCCCATTTTCTCTGGCACTGAAATGTTTCCTAGTCCCTGCTTTCTTCCACCTTTCTTCTGTCTATAAATCCGGCTCTTCAAGGTCACTGGGAAACGTATTTTTAATGGAAGGAAGTGTTGCCGGTAATGTAGTGAAAATAAAACCAACCAGGCCTGGTGGCACTTGCCTGTCATCCCAGCAGTCTTGGAGGCTGAGGCAGGAGGATGGCAAATTCTAGACCAGCCTAGACAATTTAGGAACTTTCAAGACTCTATCTCAAAACCAAAACCAAAAAAAAAAAAAAAGGCTAAAAATGTAGCACTTTGTGAAGGCCCTAGGTTCTTTCCCCAGTACTCACCTGTTCCCACCCCACCCCCTCAAAAAAAAAATCCTACCATTCTAGGAGGCTGAGGCAGGAGGATTACAAGCTCAAAAGCAGCCTGGAAACTCAGATGTAGGGAGATGCTTGCTGTCTCAAAATAAAAAATTAAAAAATGGGCTTGGGTGCATAGCTCAGAGATTGGGGTGCTTGCTTAGCATATGCAAGGCCCTGGGTTCAGTTCAGTTCTCCAGCACCATGGAAAAATTAGCCAGCTGTGGGAGTACACGCCTATAATGTGCCTATAGCCCCAGCATGTGGGATTATAGGAGGATGGCCAAGAGTTTGAGACCTGCATGGACTAGGTAGTGAGTTCGGACCAGCCTGGAGTACAGAACAAGACTCCTTCTAAAAAAAGAGGAGTGTAGTACAGATATAGCTCAGTGTTGTGGCCCTGGGCCCAATTCCCAGGACTTCAAAAATAAATAACTGAATGGGAGGGCAGCAGAGAGCGCGAGAGAGATTTCTGAATCAAACCCTCTTGTGAGCGTCAGTGCAGAATCTTAGAAACCCAGACAGCCAGCAAAACTTGGAGTCGGATCCCAGGAACCACGAGGCCCTGAGAGCACGGCCCAGCCAGGTGGCGCAGGCCTGTCACTCTGGGAGGCCGAGGCGGGAGGATCGCAATTTCATCCTCAGCCTGGGCAACTTAACAAGACCTTTTCATAGACAAGTAACTGGGCCGAGTTTGTAGCTCAGCGTGAAAGCTCTGCGTTCAGTTCCCAGAACCATAAAAATATTTTAAAAAGGAGAAAAATCAGGACCATAAACGTGTTTGAGATGAGGTCTCGCTCTGTAGTCCAGGCTGGCCATGAGCTCGCCCACGGCCCCGAGGCCACAGTTGTTGCAGTGCACGTCTGGAGCTGCCCCTCTGTCAAGGGCACGCTTCACCACCTGGAACATAAAGGCTCTATTTAGGAAAACAAATGAATTCTTACTCCTGAAAACAGCCACGGACGGCCGCGTCCTCCAGAAGCAGCTGTTGGTGCTCGTGCCTGGCCAGGGCCCACGGTGTCTGACCTTTGTGACCTGCTTTTGCGCACTGTCCTCACAGCCAATGCTCCTTCCTTCTTCCATTTTTTTCTCTCTCTCTTTTAATTTTTTCCTTTATGTCCCAGTTCCCGGGCCCCAGCTCAGGGCGGCGTGCTAGCCAGGCGAGCTCTTCTAACACCTTTGCATACTCTTCCTCCAGTCCGGTTTGTCATTGTTATTTGTTTATTTTGTTTTGAGACAGGATCTCAGCTCTGTATCCCAGGCTGGTCCTGAGCTCATTACGGAGCCCAGGATGGCCTTGGACTCACCAAAATCCTCCTGCCACAGCCTCCCAAGTGCTGGGATTACAGGCGTGGGGCACCTACCTGGCTTTTGTGGTGCTGGGGAATCAAACTTGGGTACTTAGCGCTTGACATAGCGCTTGTTAGGAAAGTGTTTTAACCACTGAGCCATTCCTCCAGCATCACCTGGCTAATTTTTATATTTATTTATTTATTTAGACACAGGTTCTCACTCTAGTCCAGGCTGGTCCTGAACTTGCTACATAACCCAGGCTGCCCTCAAACTCATGGTAATCCACCTGCCTCAGCCTCCTGAGTGCTGGAATTACAGGCCCGCACCCCCAACACCCAGTGTATGTGGTGCTGGGAATGTTAGGCAAGCGCTATAACCTCTGAGCTATAACTCCAGCACGCTGGTTAATTTTTATGTGGTGCTGGGGAATCGAACCCGGGATCTTGCTAGGTAAGCGCTCTAACCTACGGCCCAGCCCTGGAAATGCAGGCTCTTAGGCCTCGGCCAGCGCAGCAGCGTTTCCACAGCGCCCTGGGGTGCGCGGCTGTGGCCGATGTGAGTGGAATGGCGTCTGCCTCCCAGTCCCCGAGGGCCGCCGGCCTGTCCCCCACAGAGTACCCGCGGAGCACTGTCCCGGCCTCGCGGAGCCACCCTGCCCGCGCCCCAGTCCTTGGGAAAGACCGGGGACAAGGACGAGCAGCCCTCCGCCCCGGCTGGGCCCCTGATGCTCCTGCGGCAGCTCCGCCGCTGGGGGAGGGGCCTGGGGCCAGGGCCGCGCCCACCTGCAACCACGCCCCACCCGTAGCCACGCCCACCGTCCTCTCCCTTACAGACCAGGCGCAGCCAGGCACACACCTACAGCCCCAAGGAACCTGGGGCGGAGGCAGGAAGATCACGATTTGCGTCCAGCCCGAGCAGCTCGGCGATGTGGAAGACCATGTGTCAAAATAAAAAATTAGGGGTGGGGATGTGGCTACGTGAGCAGAACGTCTGAGACCCTGGTTCGAACCCCTGGCGACGTGTAATAGCTGGGTGTGGTGGGGAGGCTGAGGCAGGAGGGTGGCCACGAGTTTGAGGCCAGCCTGGGCTACGTAGTGACTTCAGGACCCGCCGGGAGTACAGAGCGAGAGACTGCCCCCAAAAAATTAATTAAAAAGGACTGAGAGCCTTGACAAGTGACTTAAGCCGCTTTCTCTCCTTTATATATTAGTGGGGTGGGGTCTTTATCCTGAGCTACACCCACCGTTCATATTTTGATACAGGGTCTCTAAGTCCCTACATGGTCTAGGCTGGGCTTGAATTTGCAGTCTTTCCTGCCTCAGCCCCCCAGAATGTGAGGGGGGCAGGCCTCAGTAGGCCGACCCTGCAGGAGACCTTGTTTCAAAATCAAAACTACAACATGGGCCGGAATTGTAGCCCCGTGCAAAGGCTGTGGCTCAGTCCGCAGCCCGGGTCGCTCCTACTGCCCCACGTGGGTCTGAGATCAGACACGCAGCAGCAGAGGACGCGGTGACCCTGGTCTTGCGTCTGCGAGGTCGCGTACTGGCCCTGAGCGTGCGTGCCGAGTACAGAGACAGACCTGGGCTCACATCCTGGCCGCCGACTTGACAGGTGGAGGAACTTGAAGAACCCTAGTTCTCCCCTGTCCTTTACCACGAAACAGGTACAAGTGTTACAGCCCGCCAAGGCGTTATGAGAGTGAGGGGCGTAGCGTCTGGCCCTGCAGAGCTGTTAGCACAGCTTCATATATGCAGGTATGTAAGGATATGCGACCCAACCCAGGGCCTTTGCACTGACCTATGTCCCTGGTCCTGTTATTTATTTGGCAGGGTCTTGCTCTGTAGCCCAGGCTAACCCTGGCCTCACGGCAATCCTCCTGCCTCAGCCTCCTGGGTGCTGAGATCACAGGCATGCGCCACCACACCCAGTTTATGTGATGCTGGGGAATCGAACTCCAGTACTTAGCGCTTGCTAGAAAAGCGTTTTAACCGCTGAGCCATTCCTCCAGCCCCTAAAGAGGATTCTTTACAGAATCAAACTTCTTGTGGTTGTTCCATTTACAAGTAAACTTCATTTTGAAATAAGAACCACAGCAATTGGAGGCAACCTGCCTCTATTATATGGTAGAAAAATGGCACAGAGGACACTGTATTATACAGTCAAAATGTGTTTATCGGGCTGGAGGAACAGCACAGCAGTTAGTTAAGAGCTCAAGGCCCTGGGTGTGCTTTCCCATAAGCCGGGTGTGGTGGCACACGCCTGTAATCCCAGCACTTGGGAGGCTGAGACAGGAGGATTGCCAAGAATTCAGCGTCAGCCCAGGCTACAGAGAAATACCGTGTCTTAAAAAAAAAAAAAAAAAAAAAAAAAAAAAAAAAAAAAAAAAAAAAAAAAAAAAAGGAAAGAAAAATAAGTACAAACAGGGCTCTGATCCAGGCTGGTCTTGGACTACATAGACCAGACTGTTGATATATCCATGCTAATCCTTCTGCCTCAGCCTCCCCGCTGGGTTTACAAGTGTGTGCCACCACACTTGCTGTGGGGGTCAGGGGGTTCCGGGCTACCGCTGGCCACTGGCGATCAGGAACCACCAAAGTCTGGGGGAACAGGGTCTCAAGCAGCGTGAATTCAACGGATTCACATCCGGGAGGCTGAATCAGTGTTAACAGCTCATTTATTGGAGGTGAGGGCCAGGCTTATAAGCAGTTTAAGGGAGGTGGGCCCACCAGGTAACAGCGCGAGGGTCATCCACTGATTGGGGGAATTTTAGAGTCTGAAAGTAGCCGAATTTGCATAGCACGTCTTGCGAAACCTGACCACGTCATTTGTGGTAAGGGTCTGGAAGCAGGGGAACATTAGGAATTTGGGTATGATGAGCTGTGGTCTATCTAGGTCTGAGATAAGAGGCAGTGGCCCCACACTTGGCGGTCTCAAGCGTCCAAGTTACAGGGGTACGAGCCACTGCTACCTACAATCATCTCAGGCCCAGTCAGGGTCCCACAGTTTGCTAATTTTTCTAGGCCTCATTATGTATCCCAGGCTGGCCTTAAACTCATGACAATCCCCCTGCCTCAGTCTCTCAGGTGTTTTTAATTTCAAGACAGGGAGGCTGAAGGAATAGCTCAGGCGCTAAGTCCCCGAGTTCGATTCCCCGGCACCACATAAGCTGAGTGTGGTGGCTCACACCTGTAATTCCAGAACTTGGGAAGCTGAGACAAGAGAATTGCCATGAGTCCAAGGCCAGCCTTGGCTTGATAGTGAGTTCAGAACCAGCCTGGGCTACAGAGCAAGACCCTGTCTCCAAAAAAAAAAAAAAAAAAAAAAAAAAAAAAAAAAAAAAAAAAAAAAAAAAAAAAAAAAAAAAAAAAAAAAAAAAAAAAAAAAAAAAAAAAAAAAAAAATCCTGCTGAGAGACAGGATTGCCCAGTTTGAGGCCATCCTGGGCTGCTAGTGAGTCGAGTGAGACCTTGTTGGGAGATGTAGCTTAGTGCAAAGGCTCTAAATACAGTGCAGTGTCCAGCAGTGGACAGTCACTCACGAGCATGCTACATCTTTTTTGAGACAGGGCCTGGCTCTGTAGCCCAGGCTGGCCTTGGACTCAGGACAATCCACCTGCCCCAGCCTCCCCAGTGCAGGGATTACAGGCATGGGCCCCCATGCCTGGCTTTGTGGTGCTGGGGAATTCAATTCAGGGCTTTGCACTTGCAAGGCAAGTGCTTTGACTGTTGTGCCATTCCTCCAGCCCACTACTTAACATCTTGTGATCCCAGGCCAAAAAAAAAAAAAAAAAAAAAAAAAAATGCTGACAGCTGGAGACTTTATTATGTCACTCAGAAATGCCATTTAAGGTTTCTAATTTATAATTAACCAAAGGGAAAAAAAGAACTGGAAGAAAACATGTTTTTCTTTTTGTTACCAGCTTTGAGGAACAACATTCCCATTTGATCCAAAGTGGGGGGAAAAAAAAGGGTTGCAGAGTCAACTCAGCCGCTTCGTGGCAGGGCGGGGCTGGCACCTGACCAGGGCAGGCACCGAAAGGTCACCGGAGCTTCCCACGGTGTGGCAGGATGTGGTCTGTGCAGAGACAGGACTGCAGGGTGTATTTAGTGACCCTGTGTGCCCAAGCAGGGGGAGGCCCAGCATTCATGCTCCCCCAGGGGACAGGGGGTCAGTGCCACTGGGCAAGACAGACCGAGCACTCTGCAGAAATGAGATACCAGGAGACCAGTTTTCTATTTTTATAACATTTTAATATGACTCGTAAAACAGTGCTTGTATAAAAAATTCACACAAAGGTTTGAGAGATCATAGAATTAAAAAAAGTCCTGGGTTCTGTTACATTCGATTTGCTAAGGGTGCATGGGCTGGGGCAAACGCAGACAGTATCGGGTAATTTCATTATCTTTGGTTAAACTATCCTCACTATGGGGTCTCCTTGCAGTGCGAGCTCCCAGCCTGCTCTTACCAGATGCCAGGGAAACATTAAGGCTGGACCTACAAGAGGGAAATTTCCAAATAGCACTGGTGGCTCGGGCACCCTCCTCCCCACCCCAAGTCAAATCCTGGGACCCTCACAGCCAGGCAGGCGATCGCCTGGAGTCCAGGCACTGTCTCCCAGGAGTGGGAAGTGAAGCTTTGTGGGTGAAGGCAGGAGACTGGGCCTCATAGTGGCCCTGGCCACCATGTAGATCCCACTGGTGGCTTGGTAACTACTGCTGATGGTCCCACCCTCAAAAGAAGAGGCAGGCTTGGGGCCATCAGGGAAGGGATGAGCACAAGGACACTACTGACACCAGACAGGACTTAATTCCCTGTCAGGTGTTTGTCTTGCAGATACAGCCTCATGAGAACTGAACGAAGTGGGATTCGAACCCAGCGCATCCTGACTACCGGTGCCCATCCCCGACCAACCTACCAACGGGGAAAATCACGCCCGCTACCTCCTACGGGGGTCACTAGCTCACTCAACGTCAGAAGGGGTCTGTGCTAATTCTTTAGTCCTTGAGATATAAGGCAAGAAACACCCAAAACACAGGTAAAAACCAAAGGATTCAGGTGGAGGGAACGGGGTGCCAGCGGATCTTTAGGGGACACAAAGCTCTCCAAAAATAGTTTATACTTCTATTGCTTCATGTTAAAACAAAACATACCCCCACAAAGCCACCTGTGTGGGTGAAGGACAGACGGACAGCACACAGTCCAGGGGACAGGGAGTGGCTCCTTGCCCACCACTCCCCAGCAGAAGGAAAGGCCGGATCTAGCGGGGGTAGGGGTGTGAAAAGTGGCCCTCCAAGGTACAAGTGTAAGGAAACCACCAAATGCAGTTTCCCAAACTGTCCCCTGCTCCAGGACACACAGGGACATCTTCAGTCCCTGCAGCTCACTAGTTTCTTTAGAGTGAGGAATTCTCTCTCTTTTTTTTAAAGCAATAAATGATTGTGCTTCCGAAGCTGCAGGGTCACAGTCTGCCCTCCAGAGAGCAGGGCAGTTTCACATGGCTTGGGATGCTCTGGGGACAGACCCTTGAGAGCAGGAAATTACCTCCATGGGGACCCCATGGAGTGGGCAGAGGGTGCCATCTTTGGGTAAGGGTAGGTGTAGGTGTGTGTGTGTAGTGGAGAGACTAAGGCATGGTGGCCTAGGTGAGGGACAGGTGACTCTCCTGGCCACCTCGGTCCCTTCTTTCCAGGCACAAGAAGGTGCACGGCTTTTTCTTTCCTCCCGTGGTACTGGGAATCAAGCCAAGGGCTTTCACAGTGAGCTACTCTCCCCCTGCCCACTTTATTTTTGATTTTTAACACAGGATCTCACTAAATTGATAATTTGCTCCGGCTGGGCTCCAAGTTGCGATCTTCCTGCCTCAGCCTCCCGGGGTGCTGGGATAAGCCTGTACTTACTGGGAACAGCTGTGGTTCACAGGCCCCCTTCACCTCACCCTCAGTAAGGAGAAACGTGTCCATGTGCGGGTGGGTATGACAGGGAGTCCCAGGGTCCCAGTGTGTGTCTCAGCTGGCCAGATCACCCAAAATAATCTGTAATGACCTCAAACGGCAACTCTGCGCTGCTCAAAATTCTGTTGTATCAAATACATACAGATCTCACTGCCCAGTGGGTGCCGGCAAAGCTCCATCCCGACAGTATCACGGACGCAAGCTCTCGGCGCGAGGGGAGGTCACAGATGACTTCTATGACTTCTGCAAGCTAAGGTAGTACGTCACTAAATCATTAGGGGAGTGAATCTGATGACAACTTGCTGCGGTTCCGTTCCTTTTCACAGGTTCCAGACAGGACGGATTCAGTTTGAGTTACAATGTCTCCTCACCCTTAGAGTACAGTATTATTTCTGCAGATGTGATCTAGAGTTTCCGGCTGGTGGCCCTGAGGAGCCAGCTGTGGGCTTGGAGCTCTCTGACCTTTCCAGTGGGCAGGGAGGGGAGATGTGCACCTCAAAGCCAGCAGGGCCAGAACCTTCTAGAAGGTCTGAGGGGAAAGTTGGGAGTGGGCCTGGGGAGGGACACAGGAGCTCCACTGAAGATGACCTGTGTGTGTCCTTCCTCTACCTGGTACTTCCTGGGGATCCAGAGATGGGGCTGGAGGGAGGAACCAACCCTGAGTTCTGGGGACATCCCCACACTGCTCCCAGAACCGGACTTGTACAGATTTCCACACGGAAAGTAAACAGTTTTTGGTGGGCCCAAAGGGGCCCACCCTTAAGACAAATCGGAAGCCAAATGCCACACACAGTGTTTCCCAGGGACACGTGGCCACTACTCTGGCCAGCAGCCACGCATGGGGAGGGACCAAGGTCTGTGGGCGCCACAGGCTGGGGAGCCCACGTGCCTACCCTACCTACATTCATGTCATCGTTATCCAGTGTTCTCAGCTACAGAGGGCGTGCCGTGTCTCGCCGCGCAGAGGTGGCAGGCACACCAGGCCAGGTGCCACTTCCCAGCACCACAGCCAGGGGGAACCTCAGGCCAGTCAGTCCCACCGGGTCCCCTGAGCCACCAGGAGGCTCCTCCTGGGATAGAGGCTGAGGACCGGGAGGGCGGAGCAGTCCCCAGGCCACTTTGCCACCAGGGTGTCCCCTCAGGCACGCCCGTGGCACTTCTCCAGATACCTGAAAGCATCTTCAAAAAAAAAAAAAAAAAATCCCAGAAACTGAAGTCACCTTCTGGGACTTAGTCTCAAAGACTTAAAAAAAGAGGATTCCTAAGTAAACAGCCCCTGAGGGGCCAGGTGATTTTTTTGTGTTCTTTAAAAAAAGATTTCATTTGGATTTGGAGAGAAAAAAAGGGGGCGGAGGGGAGAAAGACTTGTGGGCAGGGCATGGGGACTGCTGAACTTGCATTCTGAATCAAGAGGGGTGTGGGGGCAGAGCCAGGAGAGGGGACCCCAGATCGCCCTGCTACTCACCCCCACCTCAGGTCGTGCCACCCAGGGGCGCGGCGGGCAGAGTCACCAGTACTAAGAAACCAGGGCCTGGCTTCTTGCTGGGCGGGCGGGCGGCGGCGTGTGCAAAGGGGGTAGCCAGGCCCCGTGAACCTCAGGTGCCCGCGTGGGGTGCGGCCCAGCCTCCAGGGACCCCCCCCCTCCCCCGTCTCTCCGGTCACTTCTCTACCTTCTTGGCCTTCTTAAGGATGTCGCACTTCTTGCGGTTGGGCCGGCGGCAGCGCTCATCGATGCTGGGCACGCACTCGTAGTGCCACACCTCCTCCATCTTGTCCACGGGGTACACGGCCTCCACGTAGTGGCGGATGAGGCGCAGGCGTGCGGGGTCCAGCTGCTTCTTGTTGCAGGCGCCGGAGTGGTTGTACTGCAGCCGCAGGTTCTCGGCCGTGAAGAGCTCGGGGAAGAGGCGCACGAGCAGGCGCGCGGCGAAGTTGCCCACGGACAGGCTCTGCTGCACGATCTCGCGCACCTCCTTGTCGGACAGCAGGTAGGCGGGCGGCACCGGGAAGTCGGGCGCGGGCACCACCAGCTCGTCCAGCGGGATCTTGCAGAAGTCCTTGCTGCTGCGCTCGGGCGGCAGCGGCGGCGCCTCGAACTCGTCGCGGAAGCGCTCGGGGTGAGTGGGCACGGCGGCGTGGGCGGCGCTGGCGGCGGCGTGGGGGGGCGCGGCTGACTCGCGGCCCTCGCCCGCGTGGCCGCGGCGCTGCTGCTGGTAGGAGCGCCGCTGCTCCGTGTCGCGCCGGCGGCAGCGCTCGTCCAGCTTGCCCACGAATTCCAGCGTCCACACGCGGTCGTTGCGCGCGCGCGGGTACAGCAGCTGCACGTAGTGGCGGATGAGGCGGATGCGTGCCGGGTCCAGCTGCTTCTTGCCCAGTGAGCCGCTGCAGTTGTACTGCTTGCGCAGGTTCTCGTGCGTGAAGAGCTCGGGGAACAGGTGCACCAGCAGGCGCGACGCGAAGTTGCCGATGGACAGGCTGCTCTCGTAGATGGCGCGGAGCTGGTCGCGGCTCAGCAGCCGCTCGGCGCCGCCTGCCACCTCGAAGTCGGGCGGCGGGATGTCCAGCTTGTCGAAGTCCACGGGCACCAGCCAGATCTTCTTGGAGCGCCGGCCGGCTGGCCGCTCACCACCCTCCAGGCCGTCCTCCACCTTGACCACCGAGACATCGTCCGGCAGGCTGCAGGAGTCGTAGCAGTCGTCGCGCGGCGCGTCGCCGTCGCTGCCGCCCTCGGCGCCCAGCCCCTCCAGCTCGTCGTCCAGCCGCTGTGCGCACTGCTGCAGCCAGGCGGCCTCCTCCTGCATGTCCGGGAAGTAGATCTCCGTGTAGTTGCGGATGACCTGCAGCCGCTGCGGGTCCAGCTCCTGCCGGCCGCCGTCCCCGTAGCAGCTGTACTGCTCGCCCAGCCGCCGGTGGTCAAACAGCTCGGGGAACAGGCGGTGCAGCAGGAAGACAGCGAACTCGCCGGGCGATGAGGCCTCGTCCAGGAACTCGGTCAGGTCCTGCGTGTCCACCGCGGGCTCCGAGGCCGCCGTGCTGCTGCGGTCCAGTGACAGGGCCTCCTCCTGCTCTTTGCCGTCCAGGAAGTGGCCGGGGGCGTCCACCGGCTCGCCCTCGAAGAAGCTGGGCACCTGGCTGCCCGGCTGTGCGTCCTCCATGTCCCGCTGGGCCCAGAAGCGACTGAAGAAGTCGTTGAGCTGCGGCAGGCACTCGGCCTGCCACACGGCGGTGTCGGCCACCGAGGGGTAGTACACCTCCACGTAGCTGCGGACCAGCTGCAGGTGCAGGGACTCGGGCTTGCGCTTGGCCGCGAAGCCGCAGGCGCAGTCCACGTCGCTGAAGAGCTCAGGGAACAGCTGCACTAGCAGGCGGCAGGCCAGGTCCCCGGCCGACAGGCTCTGCTCGGCGATCTGCTTCAGCTCGGACGCCATGAGCTGGTACTCGGGGGGCGGCTGGAACTTGGCCACCAGCTCCGGCGGGCTCACCTGCTTCTTGATGCGGCTCACCTCGAGAGACAGCAGGTCCACCTTGCTGTGCAGCTGCGACATGCTGGACGTGAGCGTGTTGAGCAGGTAGAACATCTTCTGGATGAGGACGTAGATGTTGGGGTCCCCGTCGGTGGCCGCGGTGCTGGCACAGTCCCGCTTCGGGGCCTCGCCCAGCAGCCGCAGGGGCGAGGGGCTGTTGCTGGGGGTGGCCTTCTCAAAGAGATCGTGGATGCCTAGCGAGTCCCCCGCGGGCGGGTGCTTCTTCTCCATGATCTTGTGCGAGATGCCGTACAGGGGCTTCTTGTAAGATGGGGTGGCTGTGTCGGTGCAGGGGTCCTCCTCACCCCGGGCACGCCCAGCCAGCTCCCCGTTGCCCTGACAGGGCGAGCTGCTATCACGGGTCCGCATGCCTGCCAGCAGGGCCTGAAAGACAAAAAGCACATGCCCTTGTGTCAGGACGGCGGTGGCTGGCTGCAGCAGGCTGGGATCTGGGACATGTCACCTCCGGCACCTGCACACCAGCACACCTGTGCCCCAGCACCACACCTACTCCTTGCGTCTCTCACTGAGACAGGCAGCGCCTGCAGACCACCAGCTGGGCTTCCTGTCCTCAGGGGCCAGAAAGAGGGTGAGCAAGACCTCATCAGCAAACGTGGCATAGCCCTATAATCCCAGCACCCTGGGAGGCTGAGGCAGAAAAATCCCAAGTTGTAGCCTAGCCTGGGCAAGGAGTGAGAACCTGTCTCCAAATCAAAAAGAAAAAAAAAATCAGGGGCTGGAGGAGTGGCATGGTAGGTAGTTAAAGTGCTTGCCTCACAAACACAAGGCCCGGAGTTCAATTCCCAGCACCACATAAGCTGGTGTCACGGTACATGCACTTTGGAGGCTGAGGCAGGACAACTGCTGTGAGTTCGAGGGCAGCCTGGGCTCCATAGTGAGTTCAGGACCAGTCCTCAAAAAGAAAAGAGAAGAAAAGAAAAAAGGCTGGGGGCTCAATCTTCAGTACCACAAAAAAAAAAAAAAAAAAAAAGCCAAAAAACCCCACTGAAAGCATGATCTGTAAGGGAATGGATATGGTGAACTTCAACAACACTAAAAATGCCTGTTTTCTTTCTTTCTAACAGGGTCTTGCTCTGTGTAGCCCAGGCTGGTCCCGAACTCACTATGGAGCCCAGCCTGGCCTTGGACTCACGGTAATCCTCCTGCCTCACTCAGTCTCCCAAGTGCTGGGATTACATGCATGTGCCACCATGCACAGCTTACTTGGTGCTACAGGATTGAGCCCAGGGCCTTGTGCTTGCTGGGCAAGAGCTCTCATCACTGAGCTATATCTCCAGCTCTGCTCTTTGAAAGGCATGTAAGACGCTAAGAATACATTCACCGATCCTATCTGATAAAGAACCCTCCAATCAGGAAATGCGATTAATGATTTTAAGAGACACTCGGAAGGCAGATAAACACATAGAAAAGACTTCCCTTTAGTAACAGGCAAAATGAAACTGTATCAGCCCTGCAGGATGCGAAGAGCAGGGCCAGTAGCAGATGCAGGAGGTGACGGAAGGAAGGCGAGCGCCGTAAGGGCTGGCAGAGGTGGGACAGCCCTGGACACCTGATGGGGCTGAGGGGGACGGCCATCCCCACCGCAGGATCTACTCACCAAGCAAAGCAATGGGCGTGCACCACGTGCTCAAGGCAGCCCTCTTTACCAAAGGCTAAAAACTGGAAACATCCCCCTTTTAAAATTAACTAGTATATAAATATTCTACTTATAAAATCTGATACTACTGGGGCTGGAGGAATGGCTCAGTGGTTAAAGCATTTTTTATAGTGAGTGCTTAGACAAGAATTAAGTTAGTTCGATTCCCCAGCACCACATAAGCCAGGCATGGTGGTGCACACCTGTAATCCCAGCACTTGGGAGGCTGAGGCAGGAGGACTGCTGGAGTTTGAGGTCAACCTGGGCTCCACAGTCAATTCAGGGCCAGCCTGGACTACAGAATGAGTCCCTGTCTCCAGAAAGAAAAAAAAAAAAAGGCATGGCAACACTCAAGGAGGCTGAGACAGGAAAGCTGCAGACTCAAGGCCATACTGGGCCTCTCAACCTTCACCAAAAATAAAAAGACCCACTGGATGTGGTGGCACAGGCTGTTGATGCCAGCACTCTAGGAGGCTGAGGCCGGAGGATCACAAGTTAAAGCCCAGCCTGAGCAACTTAGCAAGACCCGGGCTCAAATAAGCAGTAAGTGGGCCAGGGACGGAGCTCAGGACGAAGCCCCGTGTCCAGTTAGCACTGGGCGGGGGTGCGGGGGGCAGCAGCGCGCTCTATAGAGAAGTGGCTGAGTGTGGGGGCCAGGGACTTGGTTCCGAGGACACCCCTGCCCTGTGCACTGTGGCCAAAGAAGTGGCCAAAAACAAGCCCAGCGGTGTGCGGGGCCGCCGCCCCCATGCAAGCAAGTGGCCAGAGCCCCACGGCCCAGCACACGCCTCTAATTTTCTCAGTAACCTGCCTCATTAATACATATTTCCATTTGCACGTCAGAGGCACTGCTGTGAACAAGCTGTGACTGAAACTACCTTGGACGAAAAATTAAAATCCCAGGAGAGGGCCATGATCCTCCCTGTCCAAAACCTCGGCCGGCCGCAGCCAGGGGCCCACACGGGCGGTGGAGCGTGGTGCTTCCCCTGCGCGTCCAGCAGTACCCACGCTGGTGATAAAACCTCTGCTCAGCTCAAGAAATCACGAATCCGTGCCACGTGGCAGCATGTGTCTGGCAGACTGCGTTCCCAGTTCTCCCGGGCTGCGGCTCTGGCTTCAGGGCAATTCTGCCTCAGGCTCCTGAGTACGCTTGAATTAGAGGGATCCACCACCATGCCCAGCTTCTGTGGTGCTAGGGAATCAAACCCACAGGTGCTCTAACCACCAAACACACCCCAGGCCCTCAGTCCTGGCCTTTTTTTTTTTTTTTTTTTTGAGACCGAGCCTGACTCTGTAGTCCAGGTTGGTCCCAAACTCACCGCAATCCTCCTGCCTCTGCCTCTCAGGTGCTGTGATTACAGGTGTGCGCCACCACGCGGGGCTCATGTGGTGCTGAGGAACAGAACTCTGGCCCTTGTACTTGCTTAGGCAAGTGTTCTAAGCTCTGTGCTATTCTTCCAGCCCCCATTATAGATTTTTAAGACCATTGTTTCAAATTTTTTCTTTTTTTCGAGACAGGGTCTCACTGTGTAGCCCAGGCTGCTCCTGAACTCATGGGGGTAGCCCAGGATGGTTATGAACTCATGGCAATCCTCCTGTCTCAGCCTCCCAAGTGCTGGGGAATTGAACTCGGGTACTTAGCAAGCGCTTTAACTGCTTGAACCTTTCCTCCATCTTCCAGTCCTACTTATGACAATCAAAAAAGCAGAAAACCAATGTCCATCACTAAAGGAGAGGTGGTCTACAGCCCCACGTGAAGGGGTGGGGGTCAGGATTCTGGCTCCGCCTGACCCTTCACCCTAACAACAGGTAAAAAGCCAAACTGCATAAAACAACTTTTCTTCGATCCCTCAGACAGACAAGGTCACAGGGGACGTGCCTCGGAACAGAGGGACAGGCGGACACACAGTCACAGCTTCTCAGGGCCAACGCAGGGACCTGCGCGAGGCTAAGGGCCTGGTGTGCGTGGGCTCCAGGGACCCCAGGACGTCCCACAGAGCAGCCTCCCCAGCCCACTTTTACGACTGATTTTGAGACAGGCTCACATGAGGTTGCCCAGGTGGTCTTTTGATCCTCCTGCCTCAGCCTCCCAGAGTGCTAAGGTGGTAGGCCTGCAGCACCGGGCCTGGCTAGTGCCCCCACGCTTTTATTTTGGTAAATCTTATCTTCTAGAAGATTCTCATGACAGATATCAGCAGAAAAAAAAATTCCAGGTACCTGAGGCCCAGGAAGGGAGAACAGAATCGCCGGCAATACAGCCTCTGGGAGCCCACCTGACCAGAGGAGGCGCCAGCCGGGCCAGTTCACACCAACCTTGGGGCCCAGAACGTCCCCTCCCGAACCCTGCACACCACCACCTTCCTCAGGTCTAGTGGCAACAGTTCCCGAACACCAAGCACAGCTTACTGGCACTGGGCAGTAAGTTCCTCAGCACTCAGGAGGCTGAGGCAGGAGAACTGCCGAGTTTCAGGGGTTCAAGGCCAGCACCAACTGCACAGCAGGAGCCTGACCTCAAATGGAAACTGAAAATGGACTGGGATGTCGCTCTGGGAGAAGGCCCTGGGTGTGATCTCTAGTTCCACAGAAAACGTTACATAAAAGGCATACTAGGACCAAACTAGATAAAGTTAATTTTTTTGTGGTACTGAAGACAGACCCCAGAGCCTTTGCACTGAGCTACATCCTGAGCCCATTTTTATTGTTGATTTTGAGCCAGAATCTCATGAAACTGCTATTACACAGGCTGGACTCAAACTTGGGATCTTCCTGCCTCAGCTTCTCAGAGTGCAGGGGTTTCAGGCCACTTCCACTGAGGTTGGCTAAACTGTCATTAACATGCCAAGAGCTCTAATGGATAAGACAGACCATGAACATGCAAAGAATCCAAAAGAAATGTGAGTGGAAACACATGGGCACGCGGAGAAAGCCTCTTACCGGGCAGGACGCTTCCTCTGAACTTTGGGATAGCTCCAAGGAAAGCGCCATGTGGGGCGCGGTGGCAGAGACCTGCGATCCCGGCACTCTGGGAGGCTGAGGCAGGAGGACGAGGTTGAGCCCAGTCTGGGAAACTCTTTCTTGGAGATAATCTTGCTGTGTGCTCCCAGGTGGGTCCTAAACTCACAAGGCTGGCTTTGAATACGCCTGCCTCAGCTGGGATTACAGGTGTGTACCACCACACCCAGTTTACTGCAGATTGAGGAACCAAACCCAGGGCCTGGCATTGCTAGGAAGTACTTAACTGATGAGCTATGCCTTGGCCTGGGGAAAGTCAGTGACGTGGTGGTGAGACCCTGTCTCAAAATCACAAGTAAAAACGAGCTGGGCTACAGCTCACTGAGAAAATCCTGGGTTCTGCCCTCAGTACCAAAGTACATAAAATGTGGGGCTGGAGGAAGAGCCCAGTGGTTAAAGCACTTGCCTAGCACACTCAGGGCCCAGCACAACACACCAGGTGGTGGCATGTGCCTGTAATCCCAGCCCTTAGGAGGCTGAGTGAGGCAGGAGGACTGCCTGAGTCCAAGGCCAGCCTGGGTGGGTTCTATTAGTGAGTTCAGGACCCGCCTGGACTACAGAGTGAGACCCTGTCTCAATAAATAAATACAAGAATAAAGGGCTGCGGACACAGCTCAGTGCGAAGACCTTGAACTCGCCCTAGTACTGCCCAGCGCCCCCAACACTCAACCATATTTACCTGTATGCTGTCTATAAGAAACCTACACTTGACATACGCCATACTCCCAGCATTTGGGAGGCTGAGGCGGAGGACTGCTGGAGTTTGAGGCCAGCGGGGCTACACAGTTGAGTTCAGGAGCAGCCTGGACTATAGAGCAAGACCTTGTTTTTAAAAAAGCAAGAATAGGGCCTGGTGGAATGGCACAGCAATGAAAGCACTTGCCTCGCAAGTACTGTGTCATGTGCTAAGTACCCGAGTTGATTTCCTAGCCCCACACAGGCCAGGCGAGGGGGTGGACACCTGCAATCCCAGCACTCAGGAGGCTGCAGGGTTCGAATCCCCAGCACCAACCACATAAACTGGGCGTGGGGCAGGAGGGTTGCTGGGAGTTCAAGGCCAGCCTGGGCTCCACAGTGAGTTCAGGATCAGAATGGACTGCAGAATGAGACCCTGTCTCAAAAAATAAAATCAGGAACTCTTACTATGTGAGTTGCCCAGGCTGGCCTCAAACTTGTGATGCCTGCGCCTCAGCCTCCCAAATGTTGGGATCACCAGTATGCACCGGCTTCAGGAGGAACAGAGCAAGCATCATACACTTATAGCGGGGTCTATGTCAAGGGGACACAACTATCCTACATACGCCCGTGTCGAACTCGAGACTTTCAGAACTTGGCCGCAAACGCAGAACTGCAATGAGCCATTGGGAAGTCACCCTCACACCCCTCTCAGGAAGGGGACACGGGGCGGGCAGAGCCAGGGACCCCCTGAGCCCAGCCCCTGAGCTCAGCCGGGTGAAACTGACATGCCTAGACTGTCTCCCCCAAGGGCCGAGCATGCCGCCTCCTCAAGTCCGCGTGGCAGGTCCCCAAGGCAGACCACTCTGGGCCCTGAAACACATTTCAGCGAGCTTAAAACAGTAGGGACTGTACAAGATCTGCTCTCAGAACATGACAGAACTGAATCAGATGCCAGTGACCGAAAGACAGGTTTTGAAAAGCATCACAAAATACTTTGAGATTCAACAACGTCCTCTCAGAGCTGAGCCTGGTGCTCCAGGCCCGTGACCCAGCGCTGTAGGAGGCTGAGGCAGGAGGACTTTGAGTTCGAGCCCTGCAACGGCAACTTAGTGACTTAGGAAGACCTCGTCCCAAAATCAAAAATAAAAAATGGGCTGGGGACGTAGCTCGGTGTGCAGGCCCGGGCTCGATCCTGGCACCACAGAAAGAAACTAAACAATGAAAGACAAAATAAAACAGCCCCTCGCTTTTAAATAATTTGTGAGTGGGCTGTGGATGTAGGTCAGCAATACACCAAGTATGTGCCCGGTGTACACAAGGCCTGGATATGAGCCCCGCACCACAGTAAACAATAAATATTTAAAAACCAAACATGATCAGCTTTTAGCTCAGCTTAAGAAATCTCAATTTTTTTTTAAGGAGGATACTGGAGATTGAAAATACAAGATCTTCACATAGAGCTATAACTTTAGCCCTTTTTAAGATCCTCCCCTACCCCAAACAGTCTTGCTAAGTTAGTGACTCAAGGTGGCTTGTATTTGTGATCCTCCTGCCTCAGCCTCCCAGAATAGCAAAAAAAAAAAAAAAAAAAAAAAAAAAAAATTTTTTTGAACTAAATAAAATTGACAACTGGGACTGGGACGTAGCTCAGCAGTTAGAGCACTTGCTTAGCAAGTGCAAGGCCCCTGGGTTCAATTCCCCAGTATAGTGGAACACGCCTGTAATCCAGGTCAGCCCGGGCTACGAGTTCAGAAACAGCCCAGACTTTACAGACTTTGTCTGTTAAAAATCAAGCCGAAACGTGAAAATGACAGCTTATCAGTCTGTGGAATGCAGAGAAAGGAGTGCTTAAAGGGAGCTTTACAGCACCGGAGATGTGTATCGAAAAGAAAGATCCGAAACTGACCTACGCTTCCACCTTGGGAAGCGAGAACAGGAAAAGCAAATCCAATCCAAAGTGAGCACAAGAAAAGCAATAATAATAATAAAAGGCAAAGCAACTAAAAACACGAGACTAGAAAAATCCATAAAGTGAACACTGTTCTCTGAAGGAAAGGAGAAAAGCAGGGACCCTGTGATGTTTTTCATCTGTCTTTCTAGCAGAGAAACAGAGAATGCACAACTGTAACATCAGAACATAAGCATCATTATGGACACCGGGACATGACTGCACCAGGCCGGTCACTTACAGGAAACCAGACGCGACCCACTAATGCTCACGCAAGAAGAAACATCTGAATTCAAGTCAATCTTACTAAGGAAAACTCCAGGCCGGGGGCTGGAGGAGCGGCTCAGCGGTTAAAGCGCTGGCCTACCAAGCACTAAGTCAAGCGCTATGCACCTGAGTTTGATTCCCCAGCACCACATAAGCCGGGCGTGGTGGTGCACGCCTGTAATCCCAGCACTCGGGAGGCTGAGACAGGAGGATTGCCATGAGACCAAGGCCAGCCTGGGCTACAGAGTGAGACCCTGTCTCTAAAACCAAACAAAAAAGAAGTTCCGGACCACAACTGGTAATATTCTCACAATCCCAGAGGTCTGGGAGCCTGAGGCAGGCGGGTTGCAAATCTGAACCCTGCCTAAGCAACTCAGCTAAGGTTAAAAAAAAAAAAAAAAAGAGGCTGGATGAATGGCACAGCAGGTTAAAGTGCTTAAGCTTAAGTATAAGGCCTTGAGTTCAATTCCCCAGCAACAGATAAAGCTGGGCGTGGTGGGCAAACCTGTAATCTCAGCCCTGGGGAGGCTGAGGCAGGCAGATCACCCAGAGTCCAAGGCCAGCCTGGGCTACACCAGTGAGCCCAGGCAAAAAGCCAGGTTCGGTGGCACAGGCCTGTACTCCCAGGATCCGCGGGACAGAGGCAGGGGGATCCTAAATTTAAGCGGAGCCTGGGCACCTTTGTGACTCAGGGAGTCTCACTCTCTCCCGCCCAGGACCACACCCCGTCCATTTCTCACTCTTCCCCTGGGACTCCGTGTTTTGCTGAGGGGCCCGGGCTGGACTTGCACTTGACCCCGTATCTCACCCTTCCGGACCGCGGGGACCACAGGCCTGTTGCAGCAGATCCGTCGTAAGAGAGGGTCTCACTCGGTCCAAAAAAATGTAAAGGGCTTGGGGGCAGCGCCCCTCTAATTAGCGGGAGCTTCTCTCTCTTTGTTCTTTGAAAATAAACCCCGAGCACTTCCTACCAAAAAGGGTGGGTCTGGGGTGTCGCTCAGGGCGGAGGCTGCCGGTTTAATTCCCAGCACCTGGGCGGGCCGAGAGGGGACACCATGGAAAGAAAGGACAGGAGCGCGGATGGGAAAGGAAAAAATCAAACTCTCGCTGTTTGCAGGTGGCCAATGTGCCAGCCTAGCAAGCTCAAGGCCCTGGGGTCGACCCCCCAGCACCGTACAAATCCGGTGTGGTGGGGCACGCCCAGCACTTGGGAGACTGAGGCAGGAGGATGGGAAGTCTGGGCCTCACCGGAGCGGCTCGTGAGTCAGGACAAGAGCTGGGGGCACAACTCAGGTGGTAAAGCCCCTGCCTAGCTAGCACAGGGTCATGTGTTCGAGTCCCCAGCACCACATAAGCCATGCATGGTGGTGCATGCACGTAATCTTAGTCCTCAGAAGGCTGAGGCAGAACTGCCATGTGTGTTTGAGGCCAATCCAGGCTACAGGGCAAGAGCTTGTCTCAAAAACAAAACAAAACAAAACGGGAGAAAAGACTGAAAAAATGGTGAGATGTGGTGGGAACGTAGCTCAGTGTAAAGCCCGCCCCCCTCCCCATAAATGGCCTGGGCCCCTACCTCGGGGATCAGCCGCCGCCTCTTGACGCTGGGAACAGCCTCGAGCTGCTGGCCGTCGCTGCCGGGCTGCCTGCGCTTGCCGCCTTCCGGGGCTGCAGGGGCGACACCGTCCAGGGGGGCCCGGGAGTTCAGGGTACAGTCCAGGGCAGCGGCTTCGGCCTCGCTCTCCACCTTCACCGGGTTGGTTTTCAGGGCTGTGCAGGCAGAGAACCGGGGCTCAGCGGGGAGGACGGGGCCTCCGCCGGGTGCTGGGGGCCGATCACCCCAGGTCAGCACCCTCCACCGCGTGAACTTGAGCTCCCAGGAGCGCTACGCCAGGAAGCCACGTTCCCACTCGCTTCACAAGTCTTTATGGGCGGAGGAGGGAAAGAGAACCGTGGGCACCCAAGCATGGCCCGGGGCTCGGGGCTGTGCCCAGTGGTGAGCTCCACACAAAAATCAGCAGGCCGCCACGGTGTTCGCCTGTCATCTCGGCACCCGCAAGGCTGAGGCAGGAAGAGTACCATGAGTTCCAGGCCAGCCTGGGTCACCAGTGAGTTCAGGACCAGCCTGGACGGCAGAGCGAGACCCTGTCTCAAAAAAACAAAGAAAGAAGAAAGAAGACAAAAAGGAACTCTGGGCTGGGTGGGCGGTGCGGGCTTGAAATCTCATCGCGGTGGCAGGCTGAGGCACGAGGGTCACAAATTCAGGCCCAGCCTGGGTAACTTAACAACTTCAATGAAACTGTCTCAAAATAAAACAGGGGGCGTGGCCCGGAGGAACCGCCCTGCGTTTGCCAAGCCCAGGCCCTGAGCTCCATTCTCCGCCCATACAAGCTGGGGGTGGTGGCGCCTGCCGGTCACCCCGACCCTGGGAGGCTGAGGCAGGAGGACTGGTATGAGTCTGCGGCCAGCCAGGGCTCCACCGCGAGCTCAGGAACACCCTCGTCTAGAGACCCTGTATCCAAAAAGGAAAAATTTAAAAAGTTAAACTGGCCCGAGGGGGTAGGTCAGCCCCCCGGCTTCAGTCCCAGCACCGCCCCCCAGAAAGGGGCTCTGCAGACACACACAAGCCCGTGAGAGGCGGGGGCGCGGGAGGGGGGCACGCAGATCTCGTCCTCACCTTCGTCTACATCTTCGCCGAAGTCAGCGGCGCTCATCTTCTGCTCCACTGAAGGAAGAGACAGGGACAAGCCTTCACTCAGGACGCACGTGGCCCCCGCAGAGCGCCGCCCGGCCCCGGCCCCGGCCCCCGCCCCGCCCCCGCCCGCTGGGGAAAACGCTGGTAGTACTGAGATCAAGCACCCAGCCTTGTACCCAACGGCATCCCCGGCTCATTTTTGACTTTTGGCTTTGAGAGAGGGGCCAGGTCGCTGAACTGCCCAGGCTGGGCTCGAACTTGCAGTCCTCCCGCCTTCGCCTTCCACAGTGCAGGATAACAGGATGCATCAAAAACACCTGCTGGGAGCCACTTACTGGGCCAGGGGACCATTCCTTGAGCAAATCTAGTCTCAGAAAAAACTCCAGTGTTGGGAGGGAGGAATAGTACAGTGGTAAGAGCACTTGTCTAGCCAGCGCAAGGTCCGGAGATCGATTCCCCAGCACCACATAAACTGGGCATGGTGGCACATGCCAGTACTATTTGAAGGCTGAGGCAGGAGGATCACTGTGAGCTCATGGCCGGCCTGAGCTACAAAGTGAGTTCAGGACCAGCCTGGGCTATACAGCGAGGCCCAGTTTAAAATAAATAAATAAATTAAATAAATAAAAAGGAGTTATTTGTTTGAAACTAAAGGGAACTCCTGCTTATCAAAGTGCCTCACATCTGAAACATGTAAGTCACCAAGTGACAGCAACGGGAAACCCTAAGTCACCTCAGGGCCTTAGGTACGACGTCACCAGCTGAGAGTTGACAGCTTTCTCCCATGACATCTCAAGAAGCCAGCCTTGTAGTGAGTGGCCCACACCTGTAATCCCAGCACTCGGGGAAGCTGAGGCAGGACCCCAATACCAAGTCCAGGCTGAATAACTTATCAAGACAATGTCTCAAAAATCAGTGCAAAGGCTCTGGGTTGGACTCCCAATAAAGAAGAGAAAAAAAGAGAGAGAGAGAAAAGGAAGGAGGGGAGCAGCCTGAGAGCCAAGGCCGGCAACACGCACCACGACCCCCGTGTCCTGTGGTAGCCGGGACAGATGGTCCAGTAGCCCAGAACTCTCAGAACCAGACTCAGCTGGGGCAGGGAGAGGGTGGAGGTCCCTGCTCTGCGTCGCAGCCCTGACCTGCCCAGCGAGCACCAGGGCCACTACCCAGCGTCCCTGCCTCATGTTGAGATCCAGCCCCAGCATCACCAAGCTGGGGGGCTGGGGCCATGCAGGGGGCGTGGGAGCCCCTCTCATACGACACACAGGATCCCCACTCCCTGCATGCAGCGACTCCGCCGAGCCCAGGTCCCGTCCACACTCAGGCCCCTGGATTCCACGGCTGAGGAGCCAGCTGGGCACAGGGCTGGCCTGTGACTCTACCCCGCAGGGCAGCAAAAATCCACAGGGCTGTGCGGGTCCCTCCAAGCACCCCCGCCCTGCCACTGGGCCACACGGGGCAGATGGGTATCACGGCACCACCTCCACTGCTGGGTCACTGGCTGGCGGAGTGTCACAGCCCTGCTCGTGGGTGGACACGTGCAACCCCCAGATGCCGGGCGTGCCAAACACATTCCTCCCGGCTGCATCGCAGCCAGTTACGTGGGAGCCACACAGCGCATGTCTCCACCTGTGGCCCACGGGGACCCTTCCCAGTCATCCCACCCCCTTCCCGCTCCCCACAAACCCAGGACAGTGTGACCAGGCTTCACCCCTGCGGCGGCCGATGCTGGTCTCAGAACTCTCGGGATACCCACGCCTGGGGAGGCAGAAGGATTACAAATTTGATCCCAGGCTGGATGATTTTTATCTCAAAAAATAAGTGGCTGCGTGTGTGCTCAGTGTCAGCCCCAGGTTTAATCTCCACAGGAAAGGAAAAACGTTGTGATTCAGTCACACACGTGATCCTCCTGCCTCAGCCTCCAAAGTGCCAGAATTGCAAGCCTGAGCCCCCTGGGGACATGTTCTGACCAGCCCCTGCTTCCTCCTTCCCAACTCAAAATTGGACTAAACCCTCCAGGGTGGGAAGTGGGCGCCGGCAGGGCGTGGCAGTGCCAGGGCCTCTCCGCTGTCGCTGTCAGCACAGGGCTAATCAGGTCCCCAGAGGCCCAGAAACCAGAAGTACAGGCTTCCTGAAACTTCAAGGTTCAAATCCCAGCCGGCTGACTGCGGCCAAGGGCTGCCAGGTGTCTGTAATCCCAGCATCCGGGAGGCTGAGGCAGGAAGACCACAATTTGGAGCCTGCCTGGGCAATTTAATAAAACGGTCTCTATCTAAAGTTTATAAAAGGCCTGGAAGACGGTGGGTTCAATCTGTAGCCAGGGCAGCCTGCTGGAGGGGACCTAGGACCCAGCAGGGGCCTGAGTATGATGACAGCTGCCCAGCGGCCGCTAGGACCTGTCCCCACGGCCTGCAGCGGGGACAGGACGTGGCCTGGGGACACCGCACCACACACGGGAGAACCTGCTCAGGGCACCATAAGTATCACCACTGTAACGACCACAAGGATTTTAAAGCCTCAACTAAGACCAAAACCTTCCTTCCGCCCGTTCCTTCTTTGTCCCTGTGGCACTGGGGCCTGAACTGAGGCCTTCACACTGAGCGACCCACCCCCCCACGGCTCTTTTGATTTTTTTTTATTATGATAGGGTTTCATAATAACGCACAAGCTGGGCTCAAGCCGGCAGCCTCCCGTCTCAGCCTCCCAGAAGGCTCGGGCATGACCTGGTGCGACACCTCTGTGCTCCAGGTCACACCAGCTTTTAGAAACTGAGCCCCGAGGAGGGGAGTGGCCTCAGGTTCACACAGCTGGCTCTGCTGTGACCCCTGCGACCCTCACACAGGTCACGTTCAGGACAGGCAGGGAACAGAGGGGCAGCTCGGGGCCTCACTAGGGGCACGCTGCAGAGACCAGGCAGGAGCAGGAGAGGGGTGGCTGGCCTAGTGAGATGGCGAGTGAGCGAGCAAGATCGAGAGAGATCGAGAGAGAGAGAGAGAGAGAGAGAGAGAGAGAGAGAGAGAGAGAGAGAGAGGGAGAGAGAGGGAGAGAGAGGGAGAGAGAGGGAGAGAGAGAGGAGAGAGGGAGGAGAGTGCACAGGAGAGAGCTCCCCCGCTCAGAGCCCCCCCCCAGGTCAGCAGCTCCGCGGCTCGGGCGCCTGCGTAGTTTGTGCCAAGGCTTCAGGTTTGATCCCCCAGCACCACATACCCAATCTGCCAGGTGTGGTGGTGCACTGTAATCCCAGTACTCTAGGGAGGCCGAGGCAGGAGGAATGCTGTGAGTTCAAAGCCAGCCTGGAGCCTGACTACAGAGACTCTGTATCAAAAAAAGCAATTTTAAAATAAACTTCCAACTTGAGTCAGATGCAGCTGGGTTCGAGCGCAGCTTTCAGCTTCAGCTGTGAGGAACGTGCATCTCACGCGGCGAGCAGCTCCCGCCGCCCCCAGCCTCCCAGCCTCGGCTTCTCCTGGGAACTGGGTTCACCCCACAGAGCTGAGAACCCTGCAGAGCAGGTGCTGGCTGGACTACTCAGTGTTACTAGTCCAAAATAAAAAAGGACGTTTATTTTAATAACAAAATTTTACTTTAATTAAGACAGGCTCTCGCCCTCTGGTCCAGGGTGGCTGTGAGCTCACTGTGTAGCCCAGGATGGCTTAGGACTCACGGCGATCCTCCTGCCTCAGCCTTCTCAGTGCTGGGGAACTGAACTCGGGGCCTTGCACTTTTGACTGCTGTGCCATTCCTCCAGCCCAGCAACAAAAATTTTAAAACAACTTGCAGGCATGGCAGTGCGTGCCTATAAGCTTAGCCACGCAGGAGGACTTCAATTTCCACTGGGTCAACTCATGGAGACCTCGTCTCAATACAAAGAGGCTGGGGAGGTAGCTCAGTGCAAAGGCCCTGGGTTCCGTGGCCAGTAGCACCTAAAAAAAAAAAGAGCGAGAGAAACATTTTTAAAAGAACTGAAGAACTGTAGGGGTGTAGCTCAGTGGCTGAAGCACAAGGACCTGGTTTGATTCTCCAGCACCACATACACCAGGCACAGTGGCACATGCCCGTAACCCCGGCACTGCAGAGGCCGATGCAGGAGGACTGTCGCCACTTTAGGCCAGCCTGAGCCGCACAGTGGGTTTAGGATCACCTGTACTAGACTACAGAGTGACACCCCGTCTCAAAACAAACACCCACCCGTAAAACCAAAATGGTTTAAAGGCTTACAAAAGCTTTTTTAAAAAGACAGGATCTTTCTCTGTAGTCCAGGCTGAACTCACTGTGTAGCCCAAGCTAGCCTCGAACTCATGGTAATCCTCTTGCCTCAGCCTCCTGAGTGCCAGGGCTGATTCTTTTTTCACAATAATATGGGGGAAAAAGGCCTGGCGAGCAGTGAAATCAAATCCACACCTAAGGACAGGAGGAATGTCCCCATACCACCTGCTCACAGGGGCGGGGTCGTTCAGGGGTGGCGTTCCACCTCAGGGACTCACAGGACATGATCATAATCTGTATTTTTAGACACATCTGCAAACGCGGCTTGGGAACCACAGGTCGCCACACTGGCAGGGCTGCAGAAAAGGCACAGCAGTGACAGTGCCTGCCCGCTCCCTGCAGCACCTAAGCCACGACTGGGCTCCATGGTGAGTTCAGGCCAGCCTGGACTACAGAGCGAGATGCTGTCTCAAAGAAAAAAATGTTATCAGCCGAACTACAGAGAAACTTAAGCGCTTGCCTCTAAACAGATTGAGCCAGATACGGCTCAGGCCTGTACCCAGCACGTTAGGAGGCTGAGGCAGGAAGATCACAGACTCAAGCCCAACCTGAGCCATTTACCAAGAACTGTCTCAAAAATTCAAAAAAAAGGGGAGGGGTGGGGCTCCAAGCAAAGTTCTGGGACTCCGTCCCCAACACTGACCCCCCAACACTGCCCGAACCGGGACGACCCACAGAGAGTAAAAACTGGGTTTAGACAAAATTCGTAGACAAACATGACAGGCAGTAGGGCCACTGAATAAAATGGCGCCAGTCTTCCTGAGTACACCAGAGACCCAGGATAGATGCCGCTCCTCGTGGGGCACGTGGTGGCCCGAGGCGGCGACCTCCGGGAATCTCACGTGCTCAGTGCCCCGGTGAGTCCACTCCCAAGAGTTACCGGAAGCAGCACTCCGGGAGGCTGAGACAGGCGGAGCGTCCAAGGCCAGCCCGGCGTGCACGGCGAGACCCCGTCTCAATAAATTTCTAAAACTTCGCAGCGCGGTGTGGATTGCCACCCAAAGGCACCAGACGCTCCACCGGCGGTAAAGTTAATCCTGCAGTTTCCACAAGTTTCCCCCGCCACGGACGAGTTGGCTCCCTGTCACTCGGGTGGCACAGCAAGTGTAATCTGTCACGTCTCCGGGACGGAGGGCCACAAAAGCCCCTGCGCCCCACGCCCGAGACACGGGCCCCAGTCCAGTGTCGCCAGCTGCGGCGTTTGCCCATTCCCCACGTGCGGCGTGTCCTCCCTCTGCCCGGGACGGTGCCAGGCCTCTAAAGAGCGGCAGGGACCTCCCCGCAGGCTGTCACGCCTGGCAGTCGCGCCACTCCCTTGCCTACATGCGGGGCGTAGGCGCCAAGACCCCGGGAGAATGGGCAGGCCACGCACGCGCGGGCACTTTTTACTTTAGCTGGTTATTGACTTAGTTTCTCCGCGGCGCCGGGGCCGGGTCTGGGCTCACGCTGCCCCCCGGCCGGCCGGCGACACGAGGCGATCGTCCCGCCTCAGCCGCCGGGTGCTGGAGGACAGGCGCGCGCCCGGGAAGGACGGCCCGCCTCGGTTGTCTGCGAGGAGGTCGTTCAGGTGCTGCGGGCCGGGAGGTGAGCGGCCCCGGGCGCCCGTGGGCACGGCCGACTCCTCGCGGCGGCACCCTGGCGCCAACCGGACTTTCCTGTTAGTGGCCACTTCGTTTCTCAGTTTAAATAAAGTAACACAAAAAACAACACCAAGTGGGCTCGCGGCTGCGTGCGCCCCGCCACGGGCACACACACCTGGCGGCGGGGTGCACGGCCGGGGCAGGGGCGGCCACGCGGCGGCGGCGGGCGGGCTCCGGCGTGGAGCGGCCGGCGCGGCGCCCCCTGGCGGCGGGGCCCAGTCCCCGCTCCCGCCGCGGCCTCGCGGTCCCGAGCCGCGTCCCTCCCGCGCGGCCCCGGCCTCCGCCCCGCCCGGCCCGCCGCGCCTTCCGGGTCCCGGCCGCCCCATCGCGGAGGGGGCGCGGGCGCGAGTGGGGCGCAGCGGCGGCGCGGACGGTGCCACTGGGCGCCCCCCCGCCGCCACGCGCGTGGCCCGAGCGCCATGGGGCCGCGCGTTCCGAGCGGGCACAAAGGGCGCGCGGCGGCACAATGGGCGCGGGGGCCGTGGGGCCCGGCGCGTCCCCGTCCCGCCCCGTCCCATCCCCGCGCGCCCAGCCCCCACCGCCGCGCCTGCTCACCTGGGCGCGGGTCGCGGGTCGCGGGCGGGCGCCACGTGGGGGGCGCCGTGGGGCCGTAGCGGCGACCGCGCGGCAGGGCCGGCCGGGGCGTCCCGCCGAGTGGCTCCGGGCGGGCGGGCGGGCGCCGTGTATTTTCCCCTCTCTTTGTGTGTCCGTGCGCTGCGCTCTCGCGTGACGTGACGGGACTCCGTGTGTCATTTCCGCACAAGGACACTGGAGCCCCCGCCGCGGGGGAACCGGCGGCCCTCCGCCCCCGCCGCGCCGCCCCTCCCCCTCAGCGGGGCACACGCGGGACCGGCGGGGCGGGGGCGGCGCGCGCGCCGGGGGCCGGGGGGCGCGGCGGCCTCCACGTGGGCCCGCGCTCCCACGGCGCGGCGCGCGGCCCCCGGGCGCCGTGCCCCGCCACGCATGGTTCCGCCGCGCGCCCCCGCGCCCCAGGGCTCGCCCCGAAAGCCTCTCGCTACTTTTTCCCTCCCCCGCGGGACGGCGACAGCGTGACCGCCCCGCCCCGCCCGCCGGGCGAGGTCCGGCCTGCTCAGGCTCCGGGCGGCACAAAGCCCGGGCGCGGCGACCCGTCCCCGCCGCCGGCCGCCCTTCGCTGTGGCCGGGCCGCGCGGGAACTCGGCTCCCTCCTAGAGCCCAAAGTTTGCAGGCTGCAGACGCGCGCGCTCCCGAGCCACGCACCCGGCGGCGGCCACGGCCACGCGCGCGGACGCTGCGCCCGCCCGGCTCCGGGCTGAACGAGAAGCCGGGGGTCTCGGGAGTGGGCGCGGGGGTCCGGGCGCCCCAGTCCCGCGCCCCGGCCGCTCCAGGCAGCCGTGCGGGTGGGAAAAAATACTTAGGAATCTTTCAACTTGCCGATCGGAGAATTTATAACAAGGCACATGCCCGTGGCCCGTGCTCGCCGCCGAGCGCCGCGGAGGGGACCGCGTGGCCGGGGGGCGGGGAGGGGGCGGCGCCCGGTCCCGGTGGCCCCGCGGGCCGGTCGTTGGGCAAGTCCCTCCCCCCGGGCTGCGCCGGCGGCGGCGCGGATCTGGAAGGTTCCCGGCGGCCGGCCTCATTGCTATGCAAACGCGGCCGCGCCCGGCCGGCCCGGCTCCCCGGCGCGCAGGGCGCGAGCGAAAGAACCTGTGCGCCCCAGTGTCATTCAAAACAGGAGGGTGGGGGAGTGGCGCGGGACCCGGCCTTCACATTCAAATGGCCTGCGCCGGCCGGCGTCCCCTGCCTCCCACGGGCCGGCGGAGCCTCGTTGGCCCCTCGCACGCCCAGTTACGCGGATGGCGCGGCTCCCAGATGCCGCGGCTTGGGTCGCGCCCCCGACCTCGTGGGACAGTCGCCCCTAGAACGTTCAGCGTGGAAGTTGCGTCCCACCACTTCCGTGGTCTCGGGCTCCCCGGGGGATGGGCCGGGAGCCCCTGGGCTGCAGGGGAGTCCCTGGGACCGTGTTGAATTCTGAGAAAGAAACCAGCGGGCCCGTGAGCCGGGAGGGATGTATGGTTTTAGCCGGTGGCTCTCGCTGACAGCCAAGTATCTTTTAAAAAACGAAATAAAACACTGGGAATTAAGGTTAAGACACTTGTGTGAGTTCGGATTGTTAGAAACCGAAGATGGTGTCAAATACAGTAATTTTATCGATAAGTAGCAACACCATGAGAGCCAGGTGTGGTGGCATACACCTGTAGTCCCAGAGGCTGGGAAAGGATTGCAGCCAACTTGGTTACTGAGTAAAATGCTGTCTCCAAGTATGAATGAATGAATAAAAGGCCAGGGATCTACCTCAGTGAGAAGGCCCTGGGGTCAGTCCACAGTGCCACTGCTGACATACCTCACGCAGACAAGGCTGGAGCAGGAGGAGAGAGTTCTAGACCAGCCTGGAAAATGGAGTGAGACCCTTTCTTTAAAAAGTAAATGAACAAAATAAGCCCGGTGTGATGGCATACACCTGTAATCCCAGCACTCCGCACCTGAGAGGCTGAGGCAGAATCGCCTTGAGTTTGAGGCCAGCCTGGGCTACATAGTGAATTCAGGTTGAGAGAGAACTATAGTGAGACCCTGTCTGTAAATAAGTAAATCAGTCCTCCAGAAGCTGCATCTTCACATGATGGGGCTGGCCTGACCAAACGCCCCAACTCTGTTGAGCCTCTGTGGGCGCCGTCTGGGGTATTTTTGAAAAAGTTTATGTCTTTTAGTAAGCTGTCTGTTCCAAATAAAGTTCTTACCATAAACGGAGTCATTACTATCTAGGATAAAACACCTATCTGCCCTCACGTGGTTTTAATGTTTGCACAAGAGGGAGTTTTAAATTTTGTTTTTAGGGTGCCCTAGCCCCCCACTACCTGCAGGGGAGTCCCTACTTTCCACCTCACTTTTTCTCCCTTGTACGTACCCCAATAAATTAACTTTCTATTCTCCTAAAATAATAAATTTTGTTTTTAATAAGGAAAAGAAATGATACAGAAAAGTGAAAACAATTGTACTGGAAAAACTATATCTAATTTTATTCATCTATTTATTTAAGACACCGTCTCTCCCTCTCCATAGTTCAGGCAAGTTCTGAGCTCACTATGTAGCCCAGGCTGGCCTGGAAGTGACAGCAGTCCTCCTCCTCCAGCAATTTTATCTTTTTTACCCTATGTACACATAAGTATCACATCAAGCCCCACAGGTTTTTTTTTGTTTTTTTGTTTTTTTGTTTTTCAAGACAGGGTCTCGCTCTGTAGCCCAGGCTGGCCCTAAACTCACTATGGAGCCCAGACTGGCCTTGAACTCATAGCACGCCTCCTGCCTCAGCCTCCCGAGTGCTGGGATTACAGGCGTGCACCCTCACGCCCAGCTTTATGTGGTGCTGGGGAATCAAACTCAGGGCCATTAGCTTGCTAAAGTCACTTTAACCTCTGTGCTATTCCTCTCCACCCACAATAGTATTTTATTTTATTTACTTTTTTGTTTGTTTTTTTGAGACAAGGTCTCACTCTGAAGCCCAGGCTGGCCCTGAACTTCAGTGTATAGCCTGGGCTGCATGTGAACTCATGACCATCTTCTTGCCTCAGTTTCCAGTGTGATGGAATTACAGGTGTGTGCCACCAAACCCGGCTTTATGTGGTGGTAGGGAATTGAACTCGGGGCTTTGCGCTTGCTAGGCAAGTGCTCCAACTGCTGTGTTATTCCCCAGTCTCCCCCCCCAACCCCCACCCCAATTTTAGAGTCTAAAAAGATCTAGCCAGGCAGACTGCATGCTAGGGGATGGACATGACGGCACTCGTGTGTAATTCCAGCATGCAGGAGGCTGAGGCAGGAGGACTGCCGTGAGTCCAGGGCCAGCTGGAACACATAATGAGTTCAGGACAGACCTGGACTACAGGGACTGGAGGAATGGCACAGAAGTTAAAGTGCTCACTTTGCAAGCACAAGGCCCTGAGTTTGAATCCTCAGTGTCACAGAAAGCTGGGCATGGTGGCACAAACCTGTAATGCCCACGCTTGGGAGGCTTAGACAGGCAGACTGTCCTGAGTCCAAGGGAGGCCTAGGCTACGCTAGTGAGTTCAGGACCAGCCTGGGCCACAGAGGGAGACCCTGTCTCAAAATAAATAAATAAAATAAAAAAGAGACTGAGGTAGAAGGATTGTAATTTGACCCTAGCTTGGGCAATTTAGTGATTTAGTGTGATTCTGTCTCAAAATCAAAAATAAAAAATGGGTTAAGGGTGTAGCTCAGTGCAAAAGGCCTGGGCTAAATTCTCAGTGACACAGACACAAAAAACCAGCTTGAGTTCTTTAGTGACACAATCAGACCCTGTCTTAAATATATTAAAAAAAAGAGAGAGGGGCTGGAGGAACGGCTCAGCGGATGAAGTGCTTGCCTAGCAAGCCCTAAAACAAGCACTAAGTACCCGAGTTCGATTCCCCAGCACCACATACACTGGGTATGGTGGTGCATTCCTATAATCCCAGCACTCAGGAGGCTGAGACAGGAGGATTGCCTTGAGTCCTAGGCCAGCCTGGGCTCCATAGTGAGCTCAGGACCAGCCTACAGAACGATACCCTGTCTCAAAAAAAAAAAAAAAAAAATATATATATATATATATATATATATATATATATATATATATAAAGAAAGGGTAGGTGGGGATATAACTCAGTAA